>CM061040.1:105364559-105914559 GCA_030762985.1 Adelphocoris suturalis | reverse complement strand
TGGATGGGTGACCGTACGGGAGCGCCGCGATTACGGCATATTTTTTTATTTTTTGTCTAATTATTCAATTTTTCATCTACCTACATCAAGTTTACTTAGTCAGGCCTCATGGAGTAGTTCGTTTTGAGTGCCTTCCCTGCTTCATCAAATGGTAATTTCCAGGATCTGAGATGGTACCTATCACAAATTATACTACCAACCTACTCAATTTCTTATTGAACTGACAACAGCTTTTGTATACAAACTTATTATTTAAACACAAACCTGCTCGTTGTCTGAATCTTTATGTTAGTAGATACAACTTTGTTGTACGAAATGAACTTGCGAATGCTTATGAATAGTAGGTGGGTATCTACGTTAAAATCGAAAAAGTAACAACTGCATTTACCAACTCCCAAGTAGGTGAACAGAATATCTGGCTGTCGGACGAAGTAGGTACTTTGTTCACATATTCAACTTAATTTGATTTAATAATAAGTACAATTATATTTATCACAGGTTTTTACTTTTTTTCGACTAGGTAGGTAATTGTGGAAGGGAAATGTTATTAGACGACAGTCAGAGGGAGTACGAATACCTAACCTATACTTAAAACTGTGGTCACCTTTGCGTCAGGTTATCACGACTACATGCAGGACGGAATTCCTAAGAAAGCATTTTTCCCGCCTACGTGTAGGTATGTCTTTTTCCCGTACATGCGTAGTGCTACGCGTTGACGCGTTAATTCGCGCATGCGCAGTTGGTATTTCAGTCTTTTTGCGTACACGGGTAGAAAATCATGGGAAGAACAGAAACTCTCGATTGTCGTGTCAGTAACACCGACGTCAAATATTTATGTGAACCTTTGAGCCTAAACTACCTACTCCCAAAGCTTCTCCCCCTCTTCTATTCTTTTTGGATACCTACTGCTCTTCTCAAAAAGTGTAATTTACTACGTTCCAGGGGCACATTGTTGTAAAACGTATTGATAATGCAGACATACGAACTCAACCACTCGTGACGAATTGTGGAAACCTATGTTAATATAAAAGGGGAGTTAAAGAAGAACGTTGCCTAGTTCCACAAAAATAAGAAAGTTACTATGTAAGATCGATTTGGACATTCAGGTCCAAAATTTACAGTTATTGCGTGTTACTGATCATGGCCTAACCGTCGAAACCGATTTAACATTGTAACTCTTTACTTTCGTGGAATTAGACAACTTACTTCTTATTTCACTTTGTATCAATTTATTTTATTTTTTTAAATCAGGGGTGCCAGTTCAGAGTTTCCCAACTTTTTGGCCCGTTGAAAAATTCACAAACTGAAAAAAAAGTTAAGAAAAAAAAATCTAACGCCCATGTCGGCCATAGTTTTCCAATTCGTGAAATTATGAGAAAAAAAGAAAAAAGCAAAAATTTACAAAATCGAACCCCTTTTCTGCAAAAGGGTTCAAAAAACCTTTGTAACTTAGAACATTACCTACTAGATTAGGAGTGAATCAATACTCCTTCTTTTCATTCCCAATATCTTAACTTGTGAAATTCCTAATCCAATCCAACTTGAAAAATTCGCATTCAGCAAATCGTCATTTATAGGAACTGATTCATAACAAATTTCCTTGTTAGAATCGAATCAAAATTGTCGATTTCTTAATTAAATCTTGCGTACATTTAAAATAAGCAGGGAGGGAGGGAGGGTGGTCTGCTGTGAACCTTGAGACCTGAGTGGAAGAACTAGGTAAGTTTTTGATAGCAACTGAAGAAAGAACAGAAGCTTTTGAATCTATTTAAGCAGCAAGGAAAATACGTGAATAAACTCAAATTCTCTTTTTATTATAAGTATAAATATTTAAAAAAATATATATATATGTGTGTGTGCGTGTGTGTGTGTGTGTGTTTGTGTGTGTGTGTGTGTGTGTGTGTGTGTGTGTGTGTGTGTGTGTGTGTGTGTGCGTGTGTGTGTGTGTGTGTGTGTGTGTGTGTGTGTGTGTGTGTGTGTGTGTGTGTGTGTGTGTGTGTGTGTGTGTGTGTGTGTGTGTGTGTGTGTGTGTGTGTGTGCGTGTGTGTGTGTGTGTGTTTGTCTATGTGTGTGTGGGCGTGTGAGTAGGTACCTGGTTATTTAGTTATGGCTACTAAAATCAGAAGTAGTAAACTAAATTAGTAATTTTGAAGTATTTGGTCAATTCATCAACCAATCACCTTTTATGAGTAATGAAAAGTCTTATTTACAACGCCATATTTTCCATCTTTTCTTACCTCAAACATTGTAGAGGAGGTAGGAACCTAATTATGTACCTTTGTAGAATATCTACCAAGTTCGAAAACCCATTCACTAACGAAGGTTTATTTGGATTTAAGATTATAAGGGGCAATCTACGGCCAACCAGCAATTACCCGCGGAATGTATACCAGGTCGTCTAAATCGTTTCGGATTTGCAAGCAAGAAGATTATGGTTTCAGAGGATGCGGTTCTTCAGCTCTTTAAAGGGTCGGAAGAGTGACCTAGATTCGCCATGTCCGGGGTAGAACTCATAATATACCTACTGTTTAAAGATTTCTTAAATGTAAAATCAATCAACAGACTTTAGCTGCTGGAATTTGATCAATTGGTAGATTTCTGTAGCAATCCAGTAATCGATTATAGGTACCTAGATATTATTTTATTTTGCTTTTGGGTCCACTTACAAGTGGCGGAAGCATTTTTTTCACTTTTTGGAGATTAAACAATTTTTTTCTCGCCAAAATCAAAATGACCACTCGAGCTTTACGTTTTAGACCATTCTGCACAATGCGTGTACTATGTTCCCGCATATCCATGTAACAAGCTTTATTCCTACAATTTGCATGAAAGGAAAGAAATAGAATATGAAAAAATAAAGGAAATCAGAGTTCGGTGACATTTTTTGGGATTCATCGGTTCACGGTATTGGTGGCTCCCAATAAACTTCCGCACTACTGAATCACTGGTAGCCTTTGCGCTTGCGCAAACGTAACATCTACGTAGCGTCATAGCACGTAGCATCATTTTCGACTGTCACCTAAAAGCGTTGGTTTAATTACGCTAACAAATACTTCCCAAAAGTGCCAGCTAATCTTATGCAAAAGTGCAGGTGGTTATGAAGATAGTTGAGAAAATGATGAAGGAGAATCAATTAGGCATGAGGATAAATAGATCAGAATGATATTATATAGTTTGGTGCTCTAGATGTTCCCAAGCTCGCATGTCAAATATCGAAAAAAATACTCTGAATCATTCCTCTTAGTGAAACATAGACTACCTAGTTGACAAATAGATGACAATGAAGTCCATAGTTTCGTGGTTTGGATGCCCGCAAGCTCGCATCTCAAAAATCAATAAAAATCCAAAACTCAATCCTATTAGTAAAAACATCTGCCAAGTTGGTAGTGGCACATAGCTTCCTGAACTCCGAACAAATGAATCTATTTGAATCTGACTCATTGAAAAGTTTTAAATGACCTTGAAAAATCCATAGCGTAAAAGAGTAAATCAAGATGTAGCGGTTAATTAAGAAGGAAAAAAATATGCTTGAAGTATAACTGACGTTTACACATGCCCAGAATTAAGTAATGATTTGAGAACAATGAAATCGGTAAGGGACTATCTACAACTACTAACCCTCACATTCCCTGACGATGTCTTCAAAATCGGATGAATCGGATGAAAATCGGTCGTAAATAGGATTACACGTTGACGCAATCATGTTGAAATTGATTTTGGATGATAAAATCGTCTTCTACCTAATACCATCAAAGTTTAAGAGAGATCGAACAACTAGGATGTGAGAAAATAATTCTAGGTGGAATTCACATTTGCGCATGCGCATAGTGAAGTATTGATTTGGGAACAATGAAACCAATAGGGGATTATATACAGCTTGACCCGCACATTCCCTGGATATTTCATTGAAAATAGACGAAAACTGTGAAAATTAAGCTAGCTACAAAGATTTTACATTCGCGCACGCGGAGAATCTACTAATAACACAATAACGTTGAAATTTATATAGGATGATTAAATCGATTTTTTCCTAAATAACTATCCATTAAATTTGAGCAAAATCGAACAACTAGGACTTGAAAAAAATGGAGCACAATGGAAGATACGTTTGCGCATGCGCAGAGTGTAGCATTTATTTGGCAAAAATGAAATGGTTAAGGTACCGCTGCGTAAACCGCACATTCCCTGAAAAATTCTTCAACCCCGGATAAAAACTGTGAACATTAAACTTGTTACTTGGATTTCACATTTATTTTCTGCTGGCGCTGAATTTACTAATGTAACATTCGTCTTGTAATTAATATAAAACTCTCAGATTGTCTTTTCTCAACTATTCTACAAATTTGAGCGAAATCGGAAGACTAGGGAGTAGGAAAAAGTTTTTTGATGGAATGATTTACGTTTGCTTGTGCGCAGCGTGGAATACTGAGTTAGGAATAATGAAACTGATAGAGGACCGTCTGATTCCTGATCCGAGCAATCAAAAAAATTTCCTTGAATTCAGATGAAAACTGTGGAAATAAATTCTGTTACTAGGAGATGCGGACACATAACATACGTACACACAAAAACACACACACACACACACACACACTTTTTTTCTTTTTTAGCATGGAACATGCTTAAGCCATCACCTAACTGGGCAAAAAAGTGACGAAACCGTGGAACGAAAGTAGCACGGGATTTTGTAATAATTTTCACTTACAACCGACCCGTTCCTAGGGAAATGGATTGCCGCTAGTTTTCATCCCACGAAAATCGTTTGCCACTCGTTGAAAAGTCCTCAATTTATGCGTAAATTATATACTGCCAAAACCGCTGTAAATTTGGACGAAGCTGAGATATACCCCTGATTTAAAAGAACTGTAAACAACATTCGAGGTAAAAACCAACATCGAGTTTTTCTTCTGATTTTCACGTACAACCAAGCCGTTGCTGGGGAAATGAAACTTCTTTATTTTTCACCGGACAAAAATCGTTCTCCACTCGTTGGAAAGCTCTCGGTTTATCACGCATTTCTTTCGTACTTATTCTTCTATTCATGTCGTAGTTTTATATTTATTTATGTTATAAATGGATATAGTAAACAATGCTGCTTGTTTTGTTCTCACTTCGTTGAGAAGTTAATCTTGGTTATAGTAATTGTAGACGCACACCATAACAGAAAATTACCTACTTCGGTACTCAGTTCTGATTTCGATTAGTAAAACATTTATGTCGTAGTTTTAAATTTATTTACATTTCGAATTATTGGGAAGAAAGCATGTTCCATGTTTCAGCATTTTAGCCAGAGGCACAAGGCGGACAGTTATCGGGGGTCCAGGGGGGCGAAGCTCCCTGGCGGGGTCTAGAGGCGGATCCCTTTGCGAGGCCCGAAGGGCCAAGTTTTTAATTTTTTTTTTTTTTTTTTTAATTTGATGTTGTGCCCCCTCCACCTTTGAGGGGAGATTTTAAAAAAGTGTGTGCGTGTGTGTGTTTGTGTGTGTGTGTGTGTGTGTGTGTGTGTGTGTGTGTGTGTGTGTGTGTGTGTGTGTGTGTGTGTGTGTGTGTGTGTGTGTGTGTGTGTGTGGCTCTGTGTGTGTGAGTGTGTCCGCATTCCGACAGTTTTCATCCGATTTGGATGAAATTTTCAGAGAATGTGCGGGCAAAGGTGTAGAGGGTCCCCTGTCATTTTCATTATGCCTGACTTCATACTTCACGGTGCGCATGCGCAAACAACAGTTCCACCAAGCAACTTTTTTCTCACAGACGCACACACACATACACACACTCAGAAAGACACGGAACGAAATTGGTTCAGAATGGTCTAAGATGTTAAATGCGATTGGAAATTTTACCACTGCAAAAAAATAATAACCGTTGTGAGTTTTCGGAGGCCAAAACTTGTTTATCCCTCAAATGTGAGAACAATGCTTCTGCTCATATGTTGGGGTGGGGGGTGGGGGGGGGGGTGTAATTTTTTGGTGAGAGTGGGCCTAAGATGTGTAAAATTGGGGGATCCAGGGTCCCCATTGCAAGTTGCAATGCCTAAGAACCTCAAAAAGCGGTAAAATCTAGAATCCGTTTTAAAAGGCCATAAAACGGATTGCTATGTAAAATGTTTTTGAAATTTTTCATTGTAAAATTTTGGTCACCATTTCAATAGCTTCGTCCTGTGTGAAAATTCACTAAAAAAACATAACGGTATTCAAATCTTAATCTGCGTGAAATAGGTATATTTAGGAAACATTGAATAACCAAAAGTAATGAAATCGAACATCCGGTAGGTTATCAGAACGCAGGATGTGATCAATATATCTATCTCATCTACCAATGATATCGTGACTGTTCGTTTTTGTAGTGAGTGATTAAAAGAGTTTAGCACAGTGATTAATTGAATGAAAGAGAACTTTGGTGAAGGTTTAGAAAATGAACTTGTATATTTTGAGAGAACAACACGGAATGTAATTTTGTACTGCACACGAACAACACATGACCTAATATGGTCAAATAAACACCTGTAGGAATAATCATACCAGAGTAGCAACTACTCACAACACCCCCACTTAGTGCTACTGGTATGATGTACCCCAATCAGACTCCGTAGACGATTAAACTTCTCTCGTCCAAGTGGTTTTGTAAAAATGTCCGCTAGTTGGTCCACTGTTGGTACATATTCCAAATCAAACGCCTTTTCTTGGTAGTGCTGCCGAATGAAATGGTATCTCACGTCCACGTGCTTGGTTCGTTTGTGAAATTCGGGATTCTTGATCAATCGAATCGCACTTTGGTTGTCCATGAACAATGTTGGTTGAGATGTTAATTCTTCATAATTCAGTTCTTTCCACAATGTTTTCAACCACAGAATTTCCTTGACAGCAGTACAAGCTGCAATGTACTCGGATTCAGTCGTAGAAAGAGCCACACATTTCTGTTTCGATGAACCCCACAAAATAGCACATCCTCCTAGAAGAATGACGTAGCCGGACACTGATCGCCGATCTTTCTCATCGCCAGCATAATCTGCATCGCTAAAACAATCCATTTTCTCACAGCTTTTGCCTGTGAATAGAAGCCCATATTCCTTAGTTCCGTGTAAATACCTCAAGACCCTTTTCGTCGCTTTCCAGTGTATTATAGTTGGTTTTTCAAGAAATTGGCTAAGATATGCTACTGCATATGTGATGTCCGGTCGAGATACAAGGCTGAGATACAACAAGCTGCCTACGACCTCTCTGTACGGTACCCCCTCTGCTTCTTTGCCTCCTGTTCCAATCTTTTCAGCAGAAGTATTTACAGAATTGCATGTCTCCATATTGAATTTCTTCAAAATCTTCTCCACATATCCTTTCTGATTAACAAAAATTGATCCATCTTCTTCCACAAACACTTCCATCCCCAAATAGAACTTGAACTCCGCCACTTTAATTTTGAATTCGGAACTTAAATGTTTCACCAACATTTGTAAATCTTCTTTATGTGTTGCTGCAATAGCTAGTCCTGGATACCTCATAGGAGGTTGAATGGTTGATCTATTCCTCAGATACCGAGGAACATCCTGGACTCTTCTATCGCCTTCTTGTTCGGCCTGATCAGTATCACCTAATTGTTCTACTCTTGGTTCATTCCATCTTTCAAAATTTTCACCACTTTTTTCAAATCTTGAACCTTCTTCATAAAACTTCATCACCAATTCTTCTGCTTTATCAATTCTTTCAAAATTTTCACATTTCTTTTCTTCAAGGAATATCACATCTCTACTTGAGACTACACTTTCACCACTTTCACCATTTTCCCACACTCTATAACCTTTCACTGATTCACTGTAACCAACAAAATACCCCTTTTCACTCTTCTTATCCCATTTTCTTCTTCTTTGTTTGGGAACATGAACGAATACCTCAGATCCAAAAACCCTGAGATGATTCAATGTTGGTTTTTTGTTGTACCACAGTTCGTAAGGCGATATCCTTGGCTTCGAGCTTGTGCCAGTTCTGTTTAGTACGTAGACAACAGTATTAACAGCTTCCGCCCATAACTTCATAGGAACATTTTTCGCGTGTAATAGAGTTCTAGCTGCTTCCACTATTGTTCTCATCTCTCGTTCAGCTGCTCCGTTTTGTTGTGGTGTATACCGAACAGTTCTTTGATGTATGATTCCCTCTTCACTTCGTGATTCACATATTCAGAACCATTGTCCGTTCTCAGGACATTAATATCCCTGTTGAAACGGTTCCGGAATCGATTTAAAAAAATCTCAAGTTTTCCTGCAACTTCACTTTTTCTTGACAAGAAGAAGACCTCTTTGAATCGACTGAAGTCGTCTTTAAACAGCAAAAAATAACGCGAACTTCCAAGAGAAATTTCTTCCATTGGTCCTGCCGAATCCGAGTGTACGATTTCTCCGAGTTTTTCAGTTTTTGTTTGACTACATGGGAACGGTTGGCGTGGATGCTTGCCTACCGCACAATCTCCACAAACGCTGATATCGTCGTTGAACTTTATATTGTTTTGTTTCAATACATCCTTTACATGTTTGACATTTTGATGACACAATCGCTGATGCCATATTGTAACCCCTTCGGCTTGCATTGCACATCCTGTATTGACTCGTTCTTCATTATCTCTCTCCTCTGCACCATCTTCAAACGTGGTCGTATTCACTTTAAATTTCATCTTGAACAAAGAATATTCTCTAGTTCCAACTGCAACTATCTCGCCGTTCAACTTGAATTCACAAGAATCTTTATTAGCAATTATCTTCAGACCCTTGTCAAGTGCTGTCCCTGTTGAGAACAAATTTATAGCCAGATCCGGAACATACAAAACTCCTGCTAAGTGTCTCTCAGACCACTTGCCATTTCCGTATGCCAAAATGTTAATAAAACCTTTCCCTTCTGCATATATTACGTGTCCATTTCCTAACACAACAGGTATTTTTTCTGGTAGGCGTTCGTATCCTCCAAACCATTCATGCCTTGAGCTCATGTGGTGACTAGCTCCTGAATCGACGTACCATCCATTCTTGTCCGATATGTCACTCATATCTGCCATGCAACTGACGAATGCAGATCCTGTTCCCTTTTTTGTTTCCTTACTTCCCATATTTTCCTTGTTTTGTCGATTTTTCCAATATTGAGGACAATCTTTCTTGAAATGATCTTTCTTGCATATGAAACACTCTTTCTTCCAACCACTGTTCTGAAATTTGTCATATGTTTTCTTGTTCCACGTTTTCTTTGCAGTAAACGCTGCTTCACTGTCTATGCCTTTTTCTTGAGAAAGAATCCTGTTCTCTTCTGTTATCAACCTCGTTGTCAAATTAGCAATTGTTCTTGATTCTTTAGGAGTAGATTCCCAAGCTGAGAAAAAATGATTGTATGACGCTGGGAGAGTCATCAAAATTTTAGTTATTATTGCATTTTCTGTTACAGGTTCACCAAGAACTGCGAGTCTATGACATATTTCTTCTACTTTTGCAACATGTTCACTGATACTATCACTCGATTTTTTCCGATATTCGTAGAATTTCTGTTGTTCCATATGAACTGCAGCTTCGGTTTTGAGTTCATAAACGCTGGATAATCGATCCCACATTTCCTTAGCCGTTGTACATGTCATAATGTGTGTCATAAGTGTGGTATGAATCGAGGTCACAATCAGTCTTTGTACCTTGCTGTCAGCGTTCTTCCACGAATTCAATTCAGCAATAGCATTTGCATCTCCCGCGGGTGCTTGACCTGCGACACCTTGTTCCACAGTTGGTCTTGGAGTTGTCAACATTTCATACAAGTTTCTCCCTTCCACATCCATTGATTTTAGGATAACTGACATCTGGAATTTCCAAGTAGGCCATCCTGCCGCATTCTTCAACTTTTCTAACTTCACCTCAATTTCATTCATCCTGAAGCGGTGTGTAAAACAGTGCTTCCTTATTTTCCGTAGCCTGGGCCCCTTAACCAAAAGAGTTTAGCACAGTGATTAATTGAATGAAAGATAACTTTGGTGAAGGTTTAGAAAATGAACTTGTATATTTTGAGAGAACAACACGGAATATAATTTGTACTGTACACGAACAACACATGACCTAATATGGTCAAATAAACACCTGTAGGAATAATCATACCAGAGTAGCAACTACTCACAACAAGATTGGATAAAGAACGTGCAGGTTCCTGAGAGTTCTAGACCTAACAAAGCCAGATTGGTGCAGAGGAAAAATACCACCGTTAGCTGGAAGCTTTTGAATGATAATCAAATTATTTTGGCGAAGTAGGAGGCTACACCCGAATCCGCGTTAAAGCTGGATCCTCTCACGAAGAATGGTGAATGTTTTATTAGATGGATAACAAGATTACTCATGAATGTTATTTATGGTAATGGTAAGTTGGATGTTTCGAAGGGAGAAAAGCTAACAAACAAAACAGCGTTAAAAATTATTACTCATGTCTTTTAGATCAATTTGTGGGGGTAATTGCTTCAGATTCTCAACACCGTGAATTACTTAAGATTAATTTCGACAAATTATTATAAATGTAGGTTCACACTTGGTAACCGTAGTTAGTTCAAAATGAGAGACGAAAATATTGAGGAAAAAAAACCAATCGAGAGAGACACAAAAATCAATTTACTTATTGCACACAATTCGACCTAGACATAGACGGAAGCAGAAGCCACCTCCCTATTTCACCTTCGGAAGATTACTTTTATAATTTAATAATGATTAACAGGACGTTTCCATTTGTTTTCATCACGTCACGAGCATCACGTCACGGTGGGGTTTTCTATTGATTTTCACGTACAACCAATGCGTTACTAGGGAAGTGTAACTCCCTTAGTTTTCATAGCAGGAAAATCGTTAGCCCCTTTTTGGGATGCTCTCATTTTATCACAGCATCTCATAATCCCTAAGCCTCTGTAGTGTCAAGGAAAGCTGATCAATTACGCTCAGTTATAAACTAATATTGCTAAGTAACCATAATGAACTAATAATGTGTAAAATTAATCATTATTAAATAATCTGACTGTAGAACCGTAGGTCTACCACAAATTGTTTGCCCGAATGAAAATTTGTTGGTTTACGTTTCAAGATATATACGTAGAATCCAAAAATCGAGAAAAATAATTATACATCCGAGCGCCATCCAGCGCTTTTCTCCGATACTACTTGACCAACCTACATGGAAGATAGGTTAAAAATCACATATAGGGTCTAGATCATCCTAGAGGATTGGCATCGGTTTTTATCAACCCCAAAGAGAAGCATTAAAGGGCTAAACATTCCAAAATCGAGGTTTCGAATACTTACAAGGCAACAGTGATGCCAAGCTGCGCCCTGAGAGGTTATTTCTTGAGCTTGTGGTCATTTTATAGGGACACTTCCTTTCATCCCACTTTTCCTCATCATCCTTCTGCAACTTTCCTCATCCCTAGAGCCGGCGTCGGGTAAACCTGGGCGTCCTCCCTACTGTTATGAAATTTATTTGTTCATTTTTCAATTTAATGGTGTGCCCCCTCCATCTTTAAGGGGAGTTGTGTAAAAAAGTGTGTGTCTGTGGGTTTGTGTGTCTGTGGGTGTGTGTGTGTATCTGTCGTGTACCCGTAAATCCTTGTAACAAGCCTAATTTCTACAATTTTCAACAGATTGTTATTAAATGTTTGTGGAAAGTACGGGATAGGGGTTAGGGTGTAGATGGTCTCCTATCAGTATCGATGTTACCAAATCAATACTTCACTCAGCGGAAACAAAATTCCATCAAGCATCATTTTCTCACGCCCCCTTCGCACATTGGACCAGAACCCCTAAAAACATGATCGAAACTCTTAGTGACTTTAATTGTAGGTATCACTTTTGCTTCCAAAATGAGTAGGTCTCATGATTTTGTGTGCGTTTATCCCAAAAATCATATTTTTATTCACTTTTCAGACTCAGAAATGGTCAAAAAGTGACTTTTTTCGGCTTTTTCGTTCATTACCTGAACTTTTCATGTCTGACCCAAGTGTAGTATTATGTATTTTTGGTTATCTCGACGTTTTCATTGAAATTAACACATTACTGAAATTGAATCGAAAGTATTGAAAAAATAGAAAAACCCAAATTTAGTTTTTTGAATATATTAAACGGAAAAATCAAAGGAAAAATGAAACATCGAGGGACGAAAAAATCTATCTAATTAATTTTATTAATAACACCTTCTTTAACTTAATATTGCCCAGGTAAGACATACTAGACTGGACTGGAGTATACTGGCTGGACTATACTGGTCTGATCCATACTGGAATGGACTGGTAGACTTATATTTGCTCAGGTAAGACTTGAGACAAATATAGTTATGATAATTATTAATCTTCATGATTACCTATATAGTTAATAGGCCTTTATGATGTTACATATATTAATGGATGAATCACTTTTTAATTAGGTAAGAGCAATCGATAGTTATCACATAATAATGGTATGTATTAATCCACAAATTAATGGATTTCACTAAAAAAGCAGTTCGTAAAAGAAAATCCACACTTCTTGGGGTGGGAGGGGATGGGGGTGGTAGAGTTCGTTAAACATTCACTGAAAAAAATTAATAATTAAAATTTAAAAAAAAATTAATCTTGACGTGGACGAAAAGTAACCCGAACTTATGTACAGAGATACGGACTTTGGGTCAGAAAAATTGACCCAGAGGCCGAGGTTGCAACTAGTGGCATATGGAATTGGTTCGAAAACTTTCTTTGTACCTTTCTCGACAATCTGAGACCAAGTTTAACGTGCACATAATTGTACGATTTTTTCTACCTAATTTGAAAAAACATTCATGAAAATCGTACTTTAAAGATAATTTACTTCTTCGGATCTACCTACTTGTTGGCTGTGATTACCAATCAGCAAAGCTCTAATCATTTTGGGGGAAAAAAACAAATCGCTACAATAACGAAAGAAATTCAAACAATACTTCGTATTAGTAACACTCCGTGGAATACCCATTGATATCCTCTTCTCTACCAATACTTCTGCAACCACAAAATTGTAAACCCTTTAGTGTCCAACATCAAGGAATAGTGGATTTACCTAACTTGAAGCCCGTTTGAATATCATTGATGAGTATGGAGAAACTATGAAGCGTGGATTTACCTTTTCTAAAGCCAAATTCATGGTGTTCAACGGAGCTCTCCTTTTTTTTTTTTTTTTTTTTTTTAATCTTTCATATTTCTTTAGCGTCTGTCACATCAGTCATATTATTATCCGCATCGTTAGGAAGCTTTCCTGGTTTCAAAATTGGTATTGCAATTACATCTTCTCTCCAATCTACTGGGAAAATGCTGGAACACTAGATACACTGTTGAATAGATTCAACAAATGCTTTTCTACTACTAAGGGTAGATGCTTCAAAATTCAACCATGTAGTTTTCCAAAATAAATCATGCAGATGAACCTGAGGGCAGGGCACGGATTAGAGAACTGGCTGGAACATCTAGAAGGGTAAAACCCAAAGAGGGAGAAATGATAAGGCTCCATCTACTCCTCAGACCACATTCTGACGTTAAAACTCAAACTATGAACGTTAGCAAACCTAGGTCTGTGTTTCCCTTACTTTTTTCTACGGTGATATGTATCCCATGGTTCATTCTTCATTTTATAATTTCTCATTATATATTCTTTTTATTAATATCTACGGGTCTGAGCAGTCTGGACATAGGTAGAGCTTACAACCTTTGCGGTCCGGCTATTAGTTAGTGCTACGGTACCCACCAAACGTCCAAGTAGGGTTAACGTCCGAATTATAGGGTTATATTGGTTCAGAGATTGGTACATTCTCTCAAAGTCGTCCTATTTACAGGAGTCGAATCTCATCAGTCAATTTCATATGATCATTCACATGCTACCACAACAGGGTTGATGGAAAGTGATTCCAGGGGTTAAGTCCCATGAAGGGCTCGTTTATGATTTCTGAGACAAGTTAACATAACTTTACAACTTCACTACATAACTTTATATTACTTGAGTCCAGTAGCATAGAAAAAAGCTGGAAGATTTATTTATTTCATCTTTATTATTATAATTTATTTTTATTTTATTTTAAATTCAATTATTATTATTTTTAATTTTGTGGAAGTCAACTCAAAACTCTTTTTTCGATGATCTACCACAAAGGATGGTTTTTTAACATAATGAACCAAATAGTGATGAAGGGTTCTTGCTTTATTCAAGAATACCCGAAATCGTTGATGATAATATATCTGCATTACTATATCTAAAAACCGATATAAAATCCAACAATGTGCATACTTGCTCAATTCCCATTGAACTCTTCCTCCTCTTGAGGATAAGAGAAAATTAAATCTCGCACTATTGACAGCTCGTGGCCAAGTCCGTTCATTTTGAATCAAGCCCGACAGGTTTTTCACCACTTGGAAGGGAAAACGAAGCAAAATATTGAGATTGCTTTTTACTGGTTGCTCCTGATATTTTCGCGAGGATCAGACAGTTGATGGTTGTTTAGTCATAAAAAAAGCTGAGAGATGATGCGTCCCTATAGTGGCCCTGTCTGCTTCCCTCGATGGAAGTTGATATAAGAGGTGGGATGAACCGAGTAATCGCGACCCTCACCCAGCTAGATGGAAAAGTTTTATGACTTTTCGTGGTTTCCCCCCATTTTTGTTATTAACAAGTTTGTTGAGAGGAAGTTTTTTCTCGGTCTTTCAATTCCCTGTTGTAGATAATAAAACCCGAAGAGCT
Source organism: Adelphocoris suturalis (assembly GCA_030762985.1). Lineage (NCBI taxonomy): Eukaryota > Metazoa > Arthropoda > Insecta > Hemiptera > Miridae > Adelphocoris > Adelphocoris suturalis. The sequence goes on along the minus strand of CM061040.1, from coordinate 105,899,846 downwards.
TCTTCCTTTCTTGATAATCTTCCAATTGTCCGAGGCTGTATGGTTTTGGTAAACATTTCGAACAAGCCGTGAAATTTCAACTTAAAACTCCTATCTTGTGGGATATGCGTTCGATGTTGCGGCAGTGATCCTGGCTGGAATCATAGAGTTGGTAAAGAGCAAACTGAATCGCATCATGGCAAGGCACACCAGGTGGTTGGAAGATCATATATATGTTGATATTAGCAGCAGCTAAAACTGAATTGGTTGCGTGCACTCGAAAACGGATTCCATCCACAATCCTAATAAAAATCAAGTGTACAGAGGTCACTAGTAAACCATCATTAAGGTGCCTAGAGGTCACATTGGACACAAAATTTACATTCTTGGAGAAAATAAAGAAATGAATAGACAAGGCAGGAAAAAAGTACTCTTAGACACCTTATGAACCTCATGGGAAACATGAATGGGTCAAGACCATAATCGTCGTCTCATGATTACTGCTCAACAATCAATACTCCTTTATGGAGCAACTGTACGGCCAGACGCTCTGGAAATTGCCTATTACAGCAAGAGTATGGTAGCAGTTCAACGAAGAGGAGATCTGAAGAATACATGTGCCTAGGAAATTGTCAGAACCAGCAAAACTAACTTGTACTTACATCCTATTACAACTAAGAGCTGCAGACCGAAAACTAATCTTGATAGGAGAGAGAAGAGGGAGAGAACTCGTGTAGCCAAAAAATAGAGAGCACTTACAGAAGCGAGATGGCAGAAAATGAGGACTTACCAGATCAAGATATGGTTCAAGAGAAATCATTGAGAAGTGAACTTTGTTAGAAAAAAGTTCAGTTCTCCATGATTAGAAAATAGTCCTCTCATGACAGGACTATTAAATAATATAATTTTTATGTTGCATAAAATTGGAAAAGAATACTTCCCAATATGTCCAAACTGCCAGGATGTGCTCCTCAATTTCTTTGAGTAACAAGGGATGGGCTACTGAAAGAAGAAGGCTGCGGAATGCTCTGGAAATTTCTCCTCAAGACGAGACAAGTAGGTGGTAGGCAGAATGCTTGACCTCGAGCGACCATTAGACATCTGCAACTGTCTGTTAAATAGGCATCCTTCAGAAAATAAGCATTTAAAAGAAGGGAGGATAGAGGGGGAGCCCATAGGCCTTAAGGATTGAAGAAATTCTCAAGGACTCGGTTTGAAGTAATGCATTAAACAGTTCCAGGCTGAGTTCTAGCAAGGGAGAAAGAAGATGAGGTTTTAGGCGGTAATTTGGGGGGGAGGGGGGGGGATCCTCTCAGCCGTGCAAGGTTTACAATAACAAGCTCCACGGGTCTGGTGTTCACATCACACCTCCCCTCCTGGAATTTTATTTAGTAATAAATGAAATTTCAAATTTTTGTCATGCTGGTTTTGTCGTTTCCTTAGTGTAAAATGGTACAGTATTTGGCTTGACACAATTACATTTGTTTTTTGCGATATTGAAGATTGATGCGAAGAGTGTGTGCAGCCATGATGAGCGACGAGGCGGCGCCGGAGCAGGAGAAGGAATCGGTCAGACCCGTTGGCGATCGAAGGTGCCAGGGGGCCATCTGAAAAAATGGAAAGTATCTTCGTTTTTTTGTTGAAAAATGGGAAAAGCACGAGAGGCTCCTCGTTTGTTGTGAGACCGAAAATTATATTTGGGAACATTTTTGGTGGCCCTTAGAAGGGCCAGCGAGATAGAGGCCTTTAGAAAGGCATTTTAGAAGATGGGAGCTCGCCTCAGCGGTGTCCGTCTCGATGGTGGCGGCGAGGGTCCACTAAGCGTCGGCGAGACACCGTGCTAGTGCGGCGGACAGTTGAGACAGGCTGGGATCGCTCCGATGTTGGAGACCGCTTGAATTCGTCGGATTGGGTGGCCTTGTAGACAGTGGTTGGTGGGGATCGATCTGGGTGCTCAGAGGCACAGAGGCTGATGTTCCCCGTGGATACAGCAGTCCTTGGAGGTTCCGCTGTAAGGAGGCAGAATGAAGCAGAGGCATGTTGAGGAAACTGGCAGAAATGGCAGTGGCCGTTGTGAAGGCTAGAAGAGGCTGCCGAGGGATCGGCTGAACCCAGTCTCCTGCTTCCTGCAGCGTCTCGGGCTGGAGCGCTGAGCAAGGTCTGCCTGGAGAAGGGGGGGGGGGGGGGGTTGCTGGTCGTGTAGCCTTGCGGAGATGAGGCTGAGTTGTAGTCATGTTGAGAATGTATAATTTCCTGGAAGCCGGGCACTTAAATAGGCATTTAGAGGTATGGTATGAAGAACTGACGTTACCACCAGTTGGGCCGTGCTAGCTTGTTTCCCGAAGGTTGAGAGGTTTTCAGGGCACAAGGTTGAAAGCAGTTGCGTGCTGGTGGTCCCCACTGTGCGTGATAATGAAATATAGCCAGTCTATAAGGTCCAAGTGTAGAGGTTCTGCATCAAAATCGCTGTCTGGGGCAAGTAGAGGAGGCCTGTGGTCTCAAGAAAAAGCGAGGTCGTGAGGCTGAAGTTTGAGAGTACAATGGGCCCTGTGGTGGGTAAAAGGACTGTTAAAATGGGTAGTATGACTCCTGTGGTAGATGGGTAGCTCATGTGGTAGAAAGGCGTGTTACAGTGGTGATATCCTGCATCGTTAGGCTGTCATCTTGAGAAGGAGCTGAGGCTGAATTGATAGAACGTGGGTTGAATTAGGGTAGAATTCTCTCTGCAGTGGTAGCCAATTTTGAGATGTCCGTTTTGGAAGAGGAGGCGACTACTGGTCAAATAGAGTCAGGTTGAAGAGTTGAGGAGAAGGGAGGCTGGTGTGCCAGCAGGTAGGTGTTGGCGAAGGCTCCTAGCATAGGCTGAAGGTGTAGCATCATCAAGGGAGGTAGCAGTGAAGAGTTTGACGAGGTCTGTACCATTGGAAGGTTTGTAGGTGTTCCAAAGTCGTGTGCAGAGAGTAGTGTAGGCGGATGAGCTGGCTGGGTCGATGTTGTCATGTAACTCGGCCAATTTGGAGTCAAGAGCCAAGAAAGCTCGCCGGAACTTGTCTGTCTCCGATTTGGGTCCCTCGTTAGGGCTTGCAAGGTCGAGCTGATTGAGCCAGACCGTAGAGATAGCCAAATCAAAGAAGGCAGATAGACCTGGGTAGGTGTAGCCGAAGCGGAGGCCTCCATGACAGTAATTTTCCTAGTGGTGTGGACAGTGGTGCCTGAAGCAGACGGAACATGGGCTGAGATGTCAGTCTGATAAACCACTGAAAGTGATTTTTGTTTGATTCCCCACGGGAAGGCACTAACAGACCTTAACGGTCAACAGACCTGACTCAACTGCTAGAGGAGCAGCTATCCCTTGTGGGCGGCAAGAAAACTCGAGCCGCACAGCAAACAGGGAGGCTTGTCTCGATTGATTTGGAAGGATCTGCGATGAATTGCTCGATTCAGGAGGTGAAAAAACTCCAAGTTCTCCAGCCGGAAAAACTTGGAATTCGTCACTGTTCTCGACCGAAGAGTGAATGCGAGCCTCTAGAATCGTATAAGTCCGAAGAAAGGCTAGACTTTGTCGATTTTTTGGTAGCGGGAGTTAGGCTGAAAATGCATGAAATCATGCCGGACAGCGATGTATGTGGAAGAATGGGTGAGTGGAGACAGCCTGGAGAGGAGGACTGTTGAGCGAGTCTGGTGTGTAGACATAAGGCAGGCTCGAGTGATTAAAAAGGCCGGGCTGAAGAGAGTGGAGAAGGGGCTTCACCAAGGTGGTGCACAGAGCAGAGTGCTGCAGCTGCAGAGAGAGTGCTACCAACCGCCATCAGTGTAGGCTGCTTTGTAGGTCTGCGATACAAGCCGGTGCTGGGAGAGAGGTCGCAGAGGTAGGGCTGCCAATGCTGGTAGAAGTAGCTGGCTTGCAGGTCGACTCATTGCTGGAGAGAAGGCAGCAGGAAGAAGGCAGGAACTGGGCGTTCTGTGCAGTCCGAGAAGGCTTGAAGAGTTGAAGTGTTCAGGCCTTGAAGGCGTCGGCTTATGGCGGTAGAGGGGAGAGAGCCAGTCGCGTCGCTGCAACCACTGGGAGGGGTTAGTTGCTTGGCGCTTGGGTTTGTCTCGTGGTGGGGAGCGCCAGTGATTAGATTCCTGCAATGGCGTGTGGCCGGAGGGTGGGAAAATAGTTGATTCAGAACGGCTCAGGTCGTCTGATTTCGTCTGGGAAGTGTCTTTAACGAGGCTGGAGGCAGAGGGGTCTTCGTATAGGCAGCATGTTTTAACGTCGTGATCACCAGTGTGACAGCAGGATGCAGGAGTAAATGAGAACTCTTTGTTTGATGAACATGGAATGATTTATTAGGGCCCCTGGACTGGTTTATACACAGTTCTGCCGGAAGGGGTTAGTAGCCCTCCAGCTGGGCAAAGCTAACAATAACAGGCTCCTCGGGTCTCTGTTCACATCACTTTTTTTTTTTTTTTTTTTTTTTAAACATCTCCATTTAAAACAACTCAACCAAGTCCTTGGTTGAGTTGTTTTAAATGGACAATTATCAACAATCCATTCACTTTATTAAACAAAGTTGACTCCACCTTCCAACATCCCGCCAATCTTAATGCCATAATCGCCATCTAATTTGAACCGATACATGACAGAATTTGGTAAATGAATAAATAGAATGCAGAAGAAGAGGCAGGCCACGCATGAGGTGGTTGGATGAGGATGAAGCGGACCTGAGGCTTCTTGGTGTTAGCAGAAGGCGTGCTGCTGCATTGGATAGGAAAGACTGGAGGAGGACTGTTGAGGAGGCCCAGGTTGTCTACAGGACCGTCGTGCCGTGGGAAGAAAAAGAAGAATAAATTGCATACTGTCCTATATGCAGGGTTTAGCAAATATTATACGCACATCTTCAGCCAGAAGTTCTACAAATAATTTTCAACAAAAAACTTCTCTAACAGATTTTTACTATTCCAGTAATTTCACATTTACCTAAGGTTTCGACCCTTATTTCACAATGTGAATTCAAAATAGAACGTACCTACTTACCATTAGAAACACACACACACACACCCACACACACACACACACACACACACACACACACACACACACATATATATATATATATATATGTATATATATATATATACATATATATATATATATATATATATATATATATATATATATATATATATATTTCTTCCCAGTTAACTTTCTTCCCTGAGGGATAAAAGTAACATTTGTAGTAGTTAGAAAATGTCTAGTTTTTGAAACGCTTGAAGCCCAAATGATTAATTTGTTTGTTTTTTTCTTCTACTGTAGATAAAAAGTTGGCCCAACAATTTAACTTTCCAATGATGCAGTAAATCTTACTTTCACTTTGCTAATTAGAGTAAAAATTAAATTTTCGTGATTAAAAAAAAATAATGACAAAATTAATTACCCCTTGACGAGTCATGTGTTTGGGTCGGTTTTTACAAACCTTTTTTTCGCGCAGCATCGAATGGAAACACTCGAGAACATAGAAAAAACCGAAATTAACCCCTCAAAACACATAAAATATAAATTCTATAAGTGAAAATAGTATAAAACGAAACGTAAAAAAAAAATATCTTCGAAAGTCAATGTATAGTAAACTTTTGCCAATTTTCAATATTGTCTCCATTGAACTTTTCTCATTTGCAGTGTCAGAACTGCGTTGTTCATCAACATTATCATAATTATGTTTCAACCAGCGTATTATCAGTTGTTCAAGTTTCATATATGGGTAGGTACAGTTAATTTGGGTACGTTAATGCTATATTTTATGTTTCCATTATCAGGAGTTTTACGACTATATACGATCTTATCTCATTAAAAGTTTCCAAAACTGATATATGCGGCTTATAGTTGGTTATTTATTACAGCTTATAGATTGGTTATCCTACGTATCGTCAAATATGATAAGATTCATAGTCATTGACAAAAAAATCAATATACCACATTAATTCTGAATAACCTGGTAAGGATTCTTAGATTGGACTTGAATAATTTTTTGTTCACTGATATCACGATAAAAATGTGTCTGATAAGTCATTTAATTTCATCCGTTACAGGGTTGGCATCTAGCGGCAAAAGTGTTTCTCAATCAATAGTATAGTACGGTACTTTTCATTCACGGGAACGAAACGTTCATAACTGGAGAAAGACTTTTCACGAAGACTCGTTGCGGGTGGACTAACGAAGTGGTAGCTAGAGAGAGGGAAGGCCTGCCATCTGGCGATAGTGTTGAGCATTGTCTGCGTTAGCTAGCGAGAGTTTGCCCCTTGTTCTTCGATGGGATTATCCTCTCTGTCACAAAGGTACCTACAGACTGAATGAGATTTAAAACCGTTACCCACACTCATCCATTTGCACGTGAGTTTATTCTAAACACAAATGAAAGTCCATTGACGAAGGCAATTCTCTTCACCAAGTAATGATACTCCACGATTATTATAAACCCGACCGTTCGGTCCACCGGGTGGTAAAGGGTTTTTCCCTGCAATCCATTTCCACAAACATTTGAGCGTTATTAAAGTATACCACAGCCATAGGAGAGCTCATAATCCATACGAGAGCTCATGACGACATAGTTAACATGGCACAAATAATCCCATCTGATACTAGAGCCCAACTGTAAATCAAGTTTAAGTAAAATCAGGATGTGCAAGTTGCCAACTTCCATCATCAGAGATACAGCAGTTTATTAAAAAAAACTTGACAATTTTCAATTCGGGTATGACCCACAGCTTTACTGTAAGGAAGACTTTCTGGGTCATTAACCTGTCGTAGTTGGGGAGGGAGAGGGGGCTTAATGTACAGATTTATGAATGTTTTGCAGCAGCATAGCAAGGTAAAACATGACCAATTAGTAATAACCTTGAAAGTGGAAACAAAATGGTTTGAGGAGTTGAATCATCAACAAAGATAACTGTTTCATCAAGTTTTGTATATGAAATTATGTAAAACCTAAACCACGTAGGTATTCCCTGTAAATTTTACGAAGATCAGGTAGAAATCGTGAATGTTGTATATGGTTGTTTATGCATGTACCAGGGCTGAGTTCGGACGGTTCTCAAATTCATAGAAGATCATTTGACGCTGCCAGTTTATTTATTAATGCACAGTTTCCTCTTGACATTTTTATGTGACATTTTATGGTCGTTATGGTTCAGAAATTCTTCCTGATTTCATGGATAACCCTTCCAAAAAAAGTATTGCAAACAATAGAGCAATATTCTTGTTTTTTTTTTTTTTTTTCTTTTTTTTTTCAACTTCTAAAACTTAATTTGCTTAAAAGAATACAACGAAGTTGAACAGGATCAGTGCGTGTTTTGGCGTGAAGCATCCAGCTGAATGTTTTATAACGAAAATTGTTTTTGCGCATTTGATTTTATGGAGCATGGTAAAACCACAGTGTCTTGCTACCCAGGTTTCACGAGTTTTCCTCGCATCAGACAGCTAGTTGGAAAAGTTAAGAAACAAGAATTATTCTCTTTTAACGATAATATTGGGGATATTCAGACACATCCATTTCCTAACATGGGAAACATTTGAGTTATGAGAGTCAGAATGTATTATAATCAAAATAATTTGAGCAAGGTATCCTTTACATAATTTAACAAAATAGGTAGGTATGTACGTGTTTATAAGAGTTCAAGAGTGAGTTTGACACATTGACCCCCCCCCCCAAATCATCAACGTGCTTTGTTACTTTAATCGATCCAGTCCAAGTTTTTCCATTTTCACATTTAATCTCCTATCTTGAACTAAACTTATGAACTTCAAGCTCATACTACTAAGTGCGAACCTCTAAACCACCTGCCGCTCGATGCGGCATCAAAGTTGTTCTTTGCTAGATAGAAGCTTCCATGTAATTACTTTCACTATGAAACATTACGCAATGATTATGTTTCTTGAGTTGAGTTGATCAATACTAGGATATTGAAGTTAAAATGGTATAATGAAATTTTTAAATTCTTATGTACTAATTAGGAAAAAATTAATTCTATTGGACAGGTATTTGAAAAAATAAAATTTTAAAAAAATAAATAAATAAATAAAAAATAAATAAAAATGAATGACTATACCTAATATGAACCTTTTGTCGTCGTTCTTAATCATAATCATGGACCACACAAGCTTGAGAAAAAACATATTGGTGAGCAGGTAATGCATGAATACAGTGACAATCTATGCATATATATATATATATATATATATATATATATATATATATATATATATATATATATATATATATGTGTGTGTGTGTGTGTGGGGTTGCTGGGGTAGGGTAACTGTTGGTGTTTTTATCTCTTCGGAGCTCCTTCAAATCCCTACCCAAGTCATGGCGATTGGCGATTAGGGGGGAGGCTCGTGTCAACGGGTCTCCCGACCCTTTCATTTCGTCTCCCCCGTTATGGACAAGAAGTACAGTAAGTCTCATAACCCCCGCCCGCCCATTGGCCAGCGGGGTTCTAGGGGAGGCGCTCGGGGGCGCCCCAGGCAGGGGCGTCGGTCTTCCTCTCCCTCTTCTTCTTCCTCATCATCCTATCCCTCCTCCTCATCCACTGCCCCAGCGAATGCCCACCAGTGTGCCCATTGCAATAGAGCCTTCAGTTCCAAGCGAGGCCTCAGTGCCCACGTCTGGCAGAAGCATCCAGTCCAGGCCAACGATGCAATTGATATAGAGCGAGAGTGGCCTAGGTATGCTTCTGAGGATTTGTGGCGAATGGCAGCAGAGGAGGCGGAAGCAGTGCGTAATGGGGTACGCAATATAAACGTTTTCTTGCAAGCCCGTTTTCCCATGCGCACGCTTTCTGCCATTCAATCTCTTCGCCTGAGGCCCCACTACAAGCAGCTTGTCCAGGATGCAATCCTGGCATATAGCAGTGGGGCCTCTCCCGCATCTCCGGCAGACGTGGGACAACAGCCCGCCATTCAGCAATCCTCCCCCGTGACCTCCGGTCTTCTTTCAGACTTGAAGACTGGAGTATTGAGGCTCGGGGAGCAGGTAGGCAATATTGTTGGTTATGAGAGTGCCTACCTGCAGGATCTGGCGAGGCGGGCTGTTGAGGGGCCAAATGGCTTGGAGGACGAGGTCGCGGCCTATGTGCAGAGGATCTTCGCGCAGGTTGAGGAAGCGACCGTGGCGAGGCACTAGGGAGACGTTCCCTCTAATGTGGTGCCTCGTGGAGGTCGCAGAGCGGCTAAGCAAGCGAGGAGGCGGGAATACCAGCGTGTCCAGAGACTGTGGAGGAAGCATCCGGCTCGTGCAGCTGTGGAGGTACCGGAGGGAGCTGGGGAAGAACAAGTTATACTCCCTCCAGGAGTTTGTGAATTACTGGGAGCCACTTATGAGTGCTCCCAGCCACAACTCTGGTGAGCCAGTAGTACCCCCAGCTTCCACCAGGGACTCCTTACGCAGCATCATGTGCACACCGGTGCTTCATGACGAGGCACATAAGTGCCGTGTCAAAAACTCCACTTCTGCTGGACCCGATGGTATTTCCGCCCGACGCTGGAATAAAGCTCCAAAGAATGTTAAGCTGCTCATCCCCAACCTGCTGCTACTATCTGGAAGACCCTCGAAAGCGTTGACTCGTGCCCGGACAATTTTCATCCCAAAGAAAGGGGGAAGTGGGCCTGGAGGCTACCGTCTGATTTCTATTTCGTTGGTGGTCTTCCGCCACTTCCAAAAGGTTCTGGCATCTCGCCTCCAAGTGGCTGGTGTCATAGGTGACGTCCAAAGAGCATTTTGTCCAGCGGATGGCACAGCAGAGAATCTTACAGTTCTCCAAACTGTCATTTCGCTGGCCCGTATCAAGAAACGGCAGCTCCATCTTGCCGCTCTGGACGTCACTAAGGTCTATGACACAGTTAGTCACTTTGTCCTGGCCGATTGTCTTTGTAGTGTCGGGGCACCTGCTCGTTTAATTGAGTATGTTGCCTGTCTGTACCACGAAGGCGTGACGGTCCTTGAGGCACAGGGTGAGATGTCAGGGGATGTTGTTATTGGGCGTGGGGTACGCCAGGGGGATCCTCTGTCGCCACTCCTCTTCAACCTGGTCGTGGATACGGCCTTGGGTAAGCTGCCAGCTGAAATAGGGTTTGATCTCGCCCCTGGGGTGCGAGTAGGTGCATTAGCTTTTGCTGATGATGTCATCCTACTCGCAGAAACCCGTGAGGGCTTGCAGATCTCCCTCAACACATTTACTGAGCAGCTAGCCAGGTGTGGTTTTTTGGTCAACCCAGCTAAGTGTGGGTCAGTCTCCTTGGTCCCGTTGCGTCGCCAGCATAAGGTGAAGGTAGTCAACGAGGAGTGTTTTGTCTTAGGACAAACTTCCATCCCTGCCCGATCCATGTTGGAGGTCTGGCGGTACCTCGGGGTCGACTTCATGGGTGTGGCCACTATATCCGCAAGCCGTGTGGACCTTGGTGGAGCATAAGCTCGTGTCACCAAGGCTCCATTGAAGCCACAGCAGAAGCTGCGCCTCCTTCGCACGTACTTACTGCCAAAGCTTACCTATGGGTTAGTCTTTGGCAGGCTTACTGCGGGGAGGCTGCTTGAGTTAGATCGTGAAGTTCGCTCTGCTGTGCGCTCTTGGCTAGGCTTTCCACCTGGTGTCCCAAGTGCTTATATCCACGCACCGGTCAAGGCCGGTGGGCTCGGTATTGTCTCCCTTTCTGCCAGCATCCCATCTTTACGCCGCCAGCGCCTGCTTGCCCTTAGGGGCTCGAGCTGGGAGGTCGCCCGCACTGCTGCTGACCTGGACTTTGTCCGGCAGCAGTTGTTGTGGTGCGATCGAGCAACACCAACTGCTCCAAAAATCAGCTCATCTGCTGAGTTCGCTGCTGCACTGCATGAGTCAGTAGATGGTGGAGAACTCCGACAGTGCTCTGAACCCCCCATTTCTACCCAGTGGGTAGAATGGGCTTCAGAGGGCATTGGGGCCCGCGACTATCGCCATTTTCACGCCGTCCGGGTGGATCCAGGCAAAGACAAAATACTTCGAGCAAAGAAGGAAAATAATGAAATCCAAGATGTTTCATACTTCCAGCCAAAGAATCTTGATTTATCGGAATTACTCACTCCCTACTACTAATTTTGAACTAAATTTGATACTAAATTTGAACTCTCAAATTTTGTTGCATGGCTAGAAGAGGTTGAAAATTAAAAAAACAGACAAAAATAGTCGAGAATTGTAGATGGAGCAACGCCTAAAAGGATCGGCTATACCCCCTCAACCCCAAACACGATGGCAAATCCGAAAATTCCATGGTTTGCAACAATTGGGATCGATCAAAAAGAGAACCACGAAAATCAGTTGAGAATTGTGCCCTGGGCAGCACTTATTAGGATTGGATATACCTCCTCCACCCCAACCACCTCACCCTTGGCAAATCACTAATTTTCACAGCTTTTTTGCACGACCAGACAAAAACTGGGCTCGAACAAAGAATGAATTACGAAAATCGGTTGGGAATAGTAGCTTGGGTTGCGTATGAAAGGTTTGACTATTAACCCCTCCACCCCCCTCCTGTGGAAAAATCCTAAATTTTCAATGTTTGTTCTCAACGAGGCTAAATGCCACCTCTCCCCCACCTCAACCTGTCACTAAAGATGGGCATCTTCTAATCAAATCCCTAATTTCAGCTCTTTTAAAGGGCCAGAGGGGCCTCGAGTTGCGGTACTTTTATTTTTCTGCTTCTAGGGTGTGAAAGGATGTATCTGTTACTACCCTCTCTTAGGGACTTTTGATGTGCTTGGAGAAACTATATGCCCTTAGTAACTTATCATTCCTACCCAATGCAAAGTCCTAAAGAATGCTGCACAACAACGTATCGATAGGGAAATACCCTCCTTGTTGATCGAAAATCCACGTCACTTCAGGGGCTTAGTACCACACATCCGGAGAATTACTCCGAGTCAACCATGACCTTGATCGTCAATCATAACGGTAAACAGTTTCATTTCATAGAGCTTCACAATATCCAAGTTCAGCCTTATGCGCAGGTGAAGTTATGCTACAATTTAAATCGATATTGGGTATCGTTCTCAAAAAATTTCCCAATCTATATAAAATTTAGTTTTTCTGGGGGTGTTGCAATAACAGGTACCTTCTGGGATGTTGAGGAGGCGAAAAAATGAAGTACCGAACCACTAAATATAAGGTAAATATGTAAAATTACATCTAGATAACTATGTACCCCTAAGACTGATGGAACCTAAATGTAAGAAAGAACATTGTTACATTTGCAGCTCTGACGAGGCCGATAATGGCGAAAACGCTCAGCATTAAAACATTTTTAAAAATTTGAGAAGCCTTCTATGAAACTATCTCAACCCTCAAAAAACTACTACCGTAAAATGTAGTTATATTGCTCTTGACGAAATAGATTTTTTCTCGTTCAAGCCCAATAGAATGAATCCTGTTAATTTGATAACTTTAGCAGCATTTGTACCAGATGAGGGTTAAATAAAATAATGGAAAAACAAACCATCTCTTAATATAACCAGCTTAATAACATCCGACCATACTGGCATCAATTGTAGAATGATATGAGAGCGAATGAAAGCACTGTCCGAAATTTTGCTTCTTCACTACCGAAGGTAAAAAATTTATGTATTCCAAAGTAAAAATGTACACTTGCTTTTTTGTATTTCATAGCTTCCTGTTCAATCCCGGCACCATGTTTGTCTGTTTGTATATCTCTATGGTAAATCCTTGTCACGCCCAAAACTATTTATTAATTAATTTTTTATTTTACATACGGGCAAGTCCAATACAATAAGAATTAAATAAGTTACAATAATGATTAACTAATGAAGAATAAAATGTCCACTTATTGGAGAAATTTAAATGTTTAAGATTATTAACACACAACAAATGAATCATACACTACATATGGTTCTAAGAGATGAAATATAGTATGGGCTATTCCGAGTTGTCACACCTAATACAACTATACCAAGTTTGAGACCGATTTTGATGAAATTCTCAGGGATTGTGCCAGTTAGCTCTTAGACGGTTCCCTATAATTTTCATTGAGGTCGGAACAATATTTTCCTCATTCGGATTGAATCCATTAGCCTTTCGTTCATGCGCAAAGTCAATTTTTTATAACGACTTCTCACTATCTATTTGTCTGATTTCGTTCAAAGTCCAGGAGTATTAGGGTACCTAAATATCACAAGATGAGGCTCTATGTATTTTATCGTAATTGGTTGAGTGCCAACTACTGGATATACTCTAAGCTAATATTTTTTGACACACCCATGCTAATGGAGTGATTTTGATTAAATTTTCAAGGTTCGCGGGCAAACCTCAAGACCATATCCTTTCAATATCTACCAATTCCATTGTCATCGATAGTGAATGCCGTTGGACAGATATCAAGATATGAGCTTGCGCAAAAATTATATATAGCCCTATTTTGTATGTCTACACATATATTGCTATTCTACTCTGAATTCAATCATTTCGACTCCTACTTTGTTCTTCAACTAATTCTATACGTTCATGTTATAATACGTGAGGAATAAGTACTGTCAACCCAACTTGGCGGAAATTTTAATTATTCTATCATTTGATCTCAAAATCCCTCAAAAATATTCCTGTAATGAATATCAATAATCTGGTTTTTAACGCTGACGGCCAAGGTGGCGGATTCACAGTTAAAAGGAGAGAAACGCGAAACGGACACACGAAACCAATAAACTCCGGAAACTATGGAACCGGAACTTTCGAGTTAATTAATTGGAAACCACAGTTGAGCCGCCTGTGTATCGATTCTGTGATGAAACTAACCGTCCACGAACTCTTATCCTTTCAAGTTGCTAGTATTATTCTGAAGAGACGTAATGTTCACATGATTTCTTGGTTCGTCATAAAACATGATTCCATGAAAAACACTTTGTACCAACAACTGCGCAGAGAAATTATACTTTTACATTAAAATTTATATTTAAATCCTTCATACCACGAATCATGAAGTATTTCTTGTCCGGTGCCTAGATCATGAGAATATTCCCAGTAAACTAAAACTCTTGCCGAATTGGGTGGGCAGTATAAATAATGAAGGGATGGAGCGCCAGAGTCTATTGAAAATTGAAGGGAGATTGACGGCTCATGGATCCGGAAATTTCGTTTTCATTTCACACTAATCAATATCTTAACATATTTTTAGTGAAACCCAATTCAAATCTCATGCTATAATAGGAAATTTCTCCCCTTTACTTCTCATTTTGCTCATATATATATATATATATATATATATATATATATATATATATATATATATATATATATATATATATATATATATATATATATATATATATATATATATATAGATAGAAGTTTCATGAAATTCGCATTAGAACATCGCACATGATACTCGGCGTCCGAAACCGATGGAACTTATCAGGGACTGCCCGTAACTAATTCAATCATTGATTAGTGCAGATTAAAAATCAAACTCCAAAAATTACATGCGTTCTGCGTTTCACCGTGTTGGCGTGTAGAAACGAATACCAATTACGTCCACGCATGCTCAGCGGAATTCGATTTCGGGCGAGCATGCGCTACTATTGTTAGGATTTCAATGAAAACTTTAGGGGACCATCTGTGGACGAATCCTCACAATTCTACCAAATCCTCTCAAAATCTGACGGAGGAATAATTTTATTAATGCAAACTTAAGCAGATCTCCATGACTCCTTTATAACAAAGTATAAACCCAAAATCGCTGCAAATTATTACAGAAAGGGTCATTTTTCTGTATTAGATAGCTCTTCTACGCAGATTACTGGACCTTGAAAACGATGTTACTGAATACGGAAGAGAACTTATCAGCTAACGGTCCTGAGACAGTTTTATTTTCTAATCATCCTACAGAAATGCATTCACCGTAATAAAGGATTTTATGTGCAAAAAACAAACGTTGTTTCAAGTTAATATACAGTGTATACAACCCATATGCACGTAAGAAAGATGACTTTATCATAAATCTGTGGGTCTAACTTTACTAAAAACGTAAAATTCTGGGGACTGGTGATATAATATAGTCAACCCATTAACAAGGGGCGAAGCCCTGAGTTTCTTGAATAAATATACCTACTATAAACGGAGTTCAGTAAAACAATTATAGACCAGTGATCCCCGTAGAAGGGCTATCTAGTACAGAAATTATAAACCTTTGTGTAATCGTTTGCAGATTTTTTATTCGATTTTTGGATTTTAAGCATCTTGAAACTTAAACTTTTTATTTTTTCTACTTGTCGCTCACAAAGGCTCATTTTTGAAAATAATAAATCAAAACGCATGAAGGAGTTTTTGAAAATTTTAAAATTCAAGGAAACTATACTATACTAGAAAATATAGATACATAGAAACTAAACACAAAATAAACAGTTCATCCAGGATCTTTTTTCTAGAAACCCCTTGATTTCATCAAAAAACCCTGCCGCAAAAAATGAAAAAAAAAAAAAAAATCGATTTTTGCTTTTTATTTTTATTTATAACATTCTGAACATTAAAAAAATTATAAAAATTGGACAATTTGAAAGTACTAAATTTGCCTCTCAAATTCGGGCACCCCAGATAGACATTTCTCACGCTAGAAGCTATCAGCGGCATAGACGGTTGTGGCCTTCCTCGTCCTCCGACTCCTCCTCTCCTCCAATGATTGCGAACAATTCCTAAATACTCACGACGTCACTTCGAGCGGTCGTATAAAAACCATTGTAAGACGGCTAGTTGTGGAATATTTTTCTTTTTGAATACGACGCTCTCGACGAGGTGGATGATGAGGCTGACGACGTACCGGCATCAGAACTACATTTACCAACATCCCTCACCGTTTCCCGTTTTAAATTATTGATATTCCTTTAATTGGTGGGAGGAACACTATTCTTCTGTTTAAAACATGGACCCTTTTTAGGCATTTTGACGCAGAAATTGAACTGTCACAATGTTGAAGTAAAAGTAAACTACAAATGCTGATTAGAGATAAGTTTGATAGCACCTTCTTCTTCTTCTTCTTTCATCCAGATTTCTTATTCGTAATGATTGTGCCACATAGAAGTTTTATAGTGCATTTCGACCAACTGGACATTCCACTTGAACTTCATTAATTTGATTTAGTTATTTTTATTTGTTAGTTACAGTGGAATAACTTATTTTTGTATTTTTTATTCATTTTGTTTCAATTATTGAGTTATTGAGTACCACACAACATGTAGTACTTATGTAGAGCATGATGATTTATTGTCAGATTTATTCATTTTTTTATACTAGTTTTCTCATGTGAATTGGGATACCTACCAATTATGGAAACGACAACAACACCCATGGATAATAAATAGTAACGAATTGCAGTGTCAGAGAGACATAAGTAGTTTAGTTTAGATGGAAGGCCCAGATGAACGGCCGGTCAAGTAAGTACGAACCACAGGTCAAGTACGAACCACAGGTCGAGGACAAGAATCACTAGTACCACACGTGCCACCACAAGAGAACCACATGTACGAACCACAGGTCGAGGAAGTCGAACTATTATAAGTACCACAAGTAATCGAATTATCAAATTCCAAGTACCACAAGTAATCGAAGTACCACAAGTACCATAAGTACCACAAGTCATCAAAGTACCACAAGTACCACAAGTAACCGAAGTACCACAAGTACCGCAAGTAATCGAATTATCGAATTGAGGAGCTGACATGGAAAAGCAGTTAAGTCCAAAAATCGAAAGAAAGTTTTTTTTCGTCGAAGTGCAAGTAAACAGTCACGCCAATGGCGTGGGAAAAGCCTTTGGTCCTCCCGTCCTTTCCAGGTCGCACCGTGAATAAATGTGTGACCTTTGAATGGAGAAGAGATTATGTCCAACAAATCTGAAAAGAGTTCAGAGGGAGTTCCTATGAAATTTGATTTTTGGACTTAACTGCTTTTCCATGTAAGCTCCTCAATTATCAAATTATCGAAAAATCGAATTATTATTACAAGTACCACCACAAGTACCACCACAAGAGAACCACAAGTACGAACCACAGGTCGAGGAAGTCGAATTATTACAAGCTAACTCTGAATATTCCCTTGTGAGACATCCAACTGGAAGAGAAGACACAGTATCTCTAAAACAATTAGCCCCTCGAGGGGATATCAGTCTTTTAGTAAATTCAGATTTCCCTCATCACCTGGAGCTTCAGAACCTTCACTGCCATTTCCCTGTCATCGTTCAATATTTCAAGACAACACAGAAAGTCAACTTGAAGAGAACGCAGTTGATGATGAACACAAGTTTCCTGAGCTTGATAATTCAGAGTCATCACCTTCATTTCCTCCTACCGAGGAAAACTCCAGGCCAGTTCGAGACCGTCGCCACAGTGATGACATTGCCTAGTTACTTAATCTAACAAATCTTATTCATTATATTTCATTCTTAAATATGTCGAGTTCTTTTTGAATAAAGCTCACGTTTGAGTTAAAACATTTCAAAAATCAACGGTTTTCCATCGATTTGAGTATTATTTATTTATATCCATACAAAAACTTTAGTCCTTCGTAAATCAACTTGAAACACTGAATGCTCGTAGATTCTCCGAAGTCTCAGGACAACTAGACGGCGCCCAAGGTATACTCCACCTTCAAGACAGATCGGTCTTGCGGGTTTTTGCATACCTAGCATTCACGAACAATCGGTTACCAAACGCTATTTAATTAATTTGTACTTTCAGTAGGTAGGTCACAAATGTTATGGTAACATTGAACCAAATGATTCAGGGCCGGTTTCCCCAAAGTTTTCAATCAACGTTAAACTCTTTAGACAGAAGATCACGCGCCGTTGCGCTAGTTCAACGCTTTAACTAAACAATTTAGTGCATTTGAAATGATAAGTTTTATGTGTTTTTAGGGGTTACACTAGTTAGCTAAAGTGCAAAATTCGGTTATGACGGGGATGGGGAGATATATGCAAGTGTTACCATTTTATTCAGCGTAAAACAATACGTAGAAATTGACCCCAAACTCGTATTTTTATTGAAGGCCAATTTTCACAAATACTCTTGATTTCATTGAAAAAACAATGTTTTTCAACATTAAATCATTGTTCCCCCCCCCCCCCCCCCCTCAAGTAGCAAAGTAAAAGTAAAATTACTACACCGTTGGAAAGGTGAGACCTTGGCGCATATTCTAAGAATGCGGGCTGAATTTAACATGTAGAATATAATTAGACCTTCAGCGTATGAAAAAAGTGGTGATTCTGAAGAGTTGACAAAATTTACTTTTCAGATTGATTTTCCGCCAATTCAGTCATCTTAATAACTTTTTATGGTACATTGGGGAGATTGGAAAATTGTATATTCTTTCCAACGGTATATTCAAATTTCAATTTTCTTAGGGAATAAGGAGTAATGGCCGTTTTAATGAGTTACAGTCGAAATCACGGAAAAAAAAATTTTAAAGTGAAAAAATACGGATTTTAAGCGGAGTAAAAAAAAAAAAAAAAAAAAAATGTAAAAGGGCAACTTTTGTTACAAATTAGTTTTACAATCGATCCCTGGCCTGTTTCCGGTACCAAAGGTTAACACGTTCTCGGCCCCTGGGAAACCAAACAGCTCGGGTAGCCAAAAAGTATGGCCTACAACTCTTCAGTATGACACCCATCATACGTTATCTTGAGCATTACCGGTGGCATACTTTCTTAGGGGGGGGGGGGGGGGGGTGATTCTTTAATGGGATTACCCTTTACATGACACCAAACATACCTAATAAAAATTAGATCACTACCACGGGAATTAGTGGTGATGAAGCCAACTTTTCCAGCAGCAGCTCGGAGATAGAAAATTTGACAAGAATAGTGAGAACATCACGACTATAACCCCCTTCATTCACCCCCTCCCATAATAAAATTTGAAACTCCTGATATACCTACCTTTCGAAACTAGAAAGGATTCATAGTTGAAGAAAAAAAAGTTCCACCCATGCAGCATGATTTTCGTAAATTATTGCCCTATAAAATGTTTTGAAACCTACTTTGGGTAAAAAGAATTTGTTCACTACCAATTTTATGCAAAATACTCGTTTTAAACAATATTCAGTGATTCAAAAATAAAATTATTTTTAACTTTTTCTGTTGCAGTTTTGTTCCATTTTTTGGCAAATATTAATTAAATTTAGCTACATTTTTTATCATAAATCTGTTCTGAAATGTTTTAATGCTCTAGTTCATTGTTAGAAACTTCTTATGACTCGAATTCTGTTGAAGAGAGAAAATAACGATTTTCAACCGTTTTTAAACATTTTTAGTGATTTTTTTAATTTTCTAAAATGTGATCAATATCATGGGCTCAAGTAATATGTGTGTGTGTGTGTGTGTGTGCGTGCGTGTGTGCGTGTATTTGAAGACTGTAGTGTTGAGGCTCAGGGAGCAGGTAGGCCGTATTAATGGTTATGAGAGTGCCTACCTGCAGGACCTGGCGAGGCGGGCTGTTGAGAGGCATGAAGGCTTGGAGGACGAGGTTGCAGCCTATATACAGAGGACGGGTTGAGGAAGCGACCGTGACGGGGCATCAGGGAGCCGTTCCTCCTACTTTGGTGCCTCGTGGAGGTCGCAGAGCAGCAAAACAAGCGAGAAGGCGGGAATATCAGCGGGTCCAGAAGTTGTGGAGGAAGCATCCGGCTCGTGTGGCTGCGGAGGTACTGGAAGGAGCTGGGGATGAGCAAGTTTTGCCCCCTCTCCAGGAGTTTGTGGACTATTGGGAGCCACTCTTGAGTGCTCCTAGCCACAACCCTGGTGAGCCGGTGGTCGCTTCCACCAGGGATTCCTTGCGCAGCATCATGTGCACGCCGGTGCTTCATGACGAGGCACATAAGTGCCGTGTCAAGAACTCCACCTCTGCTGGACCTGATAGTGTTTCCGCCCTACGCTAGAATAAAGCTCCAAAGAATGTTAGGCTGCTCATCTTCAACCTGTTGCTACTATCTGGAAGACCCCCGAAAGCGTTGACCCGTGCCCGGACAATTTGCATCCCAAAGAAAGGGGGAAGTGGGCCTGAAGGCTACCGTCCGATTTCTATTTCGTCGGTGGTCTTCCGCCACTTCCAAAAGGTTCTGGCATCTCACCTCCAAGTGGCTGGTGTCATAGGTGACGTCCAGAGAGCATTTCGGCCCGCGGATGGCACAGCGGAGAACCTAACAGTTCTCCAAACTGTCATTTCGCTGGCCCGTATTAAGAAACGGCAGCTCCATCTTGCCGCTCTGGACGTCGCTAAGGCCTTTGACACAGTTAGCCACTTTGCCCTGACCGATTGTCTTCGTGGTGTCAGGGCACCTACTCGTTTAATAGAGTACGTTGCCTGTCTGTACCACGAAGGCGTGACGGACCTCGAGGCACAAGGTGAGATGTCAGGGGATATTGTTATTGGGCGCGGGGTACGCCAGGGGGATCCTCCGTCGCCACTCCTCTTCAACCTGGTTGTGGATACGGCCTTGGGTAAGCTGCCAGCTGAAATAGGGTTTGATCTTGCCCCTGGGGTGCGAGTGGGTGCATTGGCATTTGCCGATGATGTCATCCTACTTGCCGAAACACGTGAGGGCTTGCAGATCGCCCTCAAAGCCTTTGCTGAGCAGCTAGCCAGGTGTGGTTTGGTGGTTAACCCAGATAAGTGTGGGTCAGTCTCCTTGGTCCCGTGGGGTCGCCAGCATCAGGTGAAGGTGGTGGATGGGGAGTGTTTTGTAATAGGACAGTCACCCATCCCCACCCGATCCGTGCTGGAGGTTTGGCGGTACCTCGGAGTTGACTTCATGGGTGTGGCCACCATTGCTGCAAGCCGTGTGGACCTTGGTGGAGCACTAGCTCGTATCACCAAGGCTCCATTGAAGCCACAGCAGAAGCTGCGCCTCCTTCGCACGTACTTACTGCCAAAGCTAACCTATGGGCTAGTCTTTGGTAGGCTTACTGCGGGGAGGCTGCTAGAGTTAGATCGCGAAGTTCGCTCTGCTGTGCACTCTTGGCTAGGCTTTCCAGGTGTCCCAAGTGCCTATATCCACGCACCGGTCAAGGCGGGTGGGCTCGGTACTGTCTCTCTCTCAGCCGTTATCCCATCGTTATGCCGCGACTGCTTGCCCTAAAGAGATCTAGCTGGGAGGTCGCCCGCACTGCTGCTGACCTTGATTTTGTCAGGCAGCAGTCTTTGTGGTGCGATCGAGCAACTCCAACTGCTCCAAAACCCAGCTCATCCGCTGGGTCAACTCCGACAGTGCTTTGAATCCCCCATTTCCTCCCAGTGGGTTGAATGGGCTTCAGAGGGCAAGAGGGCCCGCCACTACTGACATTTCCATGCCTTCCGCATGGCTACGTTAGCCACTGCGGTGAGGTGTTCCAGAGGTAGTTGTGGGACAGTAGACACCCTTTGCCGTGCCTGTCGGGGTAAAAATGAGAATCTGTATCATGTGGAGCACCAGTGTCCATGGACTCATGGTGGCCGCATTCTGCATCATGATGCGGTTGCCAAGCAGATAGCAGGTGCTTTGTCATCCAGCGGCTGGGATGTGGAGAGAGAGACTCTACCATATGCCGAGCGACCGGGCAAGCAGCCAGATATCGTTGCCATCAAGCCTGATGGGTGTGTCATAATCCTGGATGTCCAAGTTTTAAGTAGCAGCATGGACATGGAGCAGACCTGGAGGGCTAAAATAAGTAAATATGATAGGAACGACCTGCAGCAAGCGATATCTGAGCTAAAAGGAGTGGCCGCGACCGTGTCATGGCGCGGAGTGTGGTGCGGGAAAAGCGCCACGGAGTTACTTGAGTTGGGCATCTAAGCAGGAGTGCTCCGTGATCCTGAGGGGTTCTTACTTAAAATGGTGGTCATTTTATAGGGGCACTTCCTTTCATCCCATTCTTCGTCCTCATCCTGCAACTTCCCTTATCCCTAGAGCCGGCGGCGGCGTCGGATGAACCTGGGCGTCCTCCCCACTTTTTTATTTTATTTTTCTATTTTTCAATTTAATGGTGTGCCCCCATCGCCTTTGAGGGGAGTTTTGTAAAAAAAAAAAAAAAAAAAAAAAAAAAAAAAAAAAAAAAAAAAAAAAAAAGTGTGTGTCTGTCGTGTGTCCGCAAATCCGCTTATTTTCCATAGGTTTCATCTGATTTGGATGAAACTTTCCTTGTGGGCTGAAGACCCTCACTACCTTTTTCTCCACCTTCTGGCTCGTGGTTGTTCTTCATTTTGAAAAACTACACATGATCAAGGTTGGGTATAACGTCCATGATCTAAAATTTTTCCCAGTAAGGGAGAAGTTTGAAACTGGGGATGCACTTCAAAGTTACTTGACTAGAAGTTTTAAAATTGTTCGTTTATGACGCTTGCATCCTCGTGAATAAATGTTTGTGGAAAAGCATGAGGAGTATTCTTAGTTGTTATGTGAGCATAATAATAACATTTGTGAATTTAAGAGAAAAAAAACTATAATCGGAGACGTACGTACGACTGTTTTCTCTGTGAATTAGAATCTGTAAAGAAAGTTGTCTAAATTTTTCAACTATTGGAAAAATCGTTAAAGCTGCGTCTTGCACTTCCTATGCAAAAGAAAGTATTCAGTTGTTGCATTACTGAAATAGGATTACAGTGAGGAATTTGATTGACGAAACTCACCTCTGCCGCAATGTAGGCGGGGATTACGCTGAGAAGCAGCTGCTCTTGTTGCTCCTTCTCGCACTCCAACTTGACCCTCGACTCGATGCAGACCCTCGTCCCGGCGAAAGCTTCTCTGTGCGCGGTTTCCGTCATTTTGCTGTAGTAAACGCCGAGCCCGAGACCACTTAGTAGGAATAGGGTGTCCGCCAACGCCTACGTCACACAATCAATCATGCTGACATTAATGCCATTGTCTCTAAGTAACGAGGCTAAGCTAAATTACGAGTAGATGGATGTCACCATCGGCAAACATGATTTTATTTTTTCTCGGTAATTACGCAAAACATACATACAGGGTGTCCCGACTTAAGTCCATCAAACTCTGAGGGTCAAATTTTTTTTTTTTTTTTTTTTTTTTTTTTTTTTTTTTTTTTTTTTTTTTTT
Organism: Adelphocoris suturalis; assembly: GCA_030762985.1. Classification (NCBI taxonomy): domain Eukaryota; kingdom Metazoa; phylum Arthropoda; class Insecta; order Hemiptera; family Miridae; genus Adelphocoris; species Adelphocoris suturalis. The sequence goes on along the minus strand of CM061040.1, from coordinate 105,876,777 downwards.
TTTTTTTGAGTAATTTAATTTTCTAGATTTTCTTCGTGTTTCCGACTTTTTGTCACAAAACTATCATAACTCCCTGAATTAGCTGTGTAAATTCAAATATGAGAATACCGTTAGAAAGACCATTAAATTTGCTATAGGAGAGGTGCCTGATCTTATTTCAGAACCTGGGTTTGAGATATGAAAGAGCCCTCCGAAAAGCAAATTATATCAAATCTGGGGAACCTCGAGTTTTTTTTTTCAATCGGGAGTTGGACTATAAGAATCGATATTTTTTCATGGTGCAAGAGAGATAAAAACTGCGCCAAGACCTTTCCAACGGTGTAGTCAATTTTATTTTTACTCTCCAGGTAGGTAGAGTAACAAGATTAACTGGCCATCCAACTGATCGGAGAAGCCAACAAATAAAGAAAGACAAGCACATAAAGAGAAGATTGAAGAAGGTTTCGATGATAAAATGTGGAAATGTGATTATAAAAACAAATAATAAACAAGAAAAATGTTTTGTAGTTTTTCAAGTTAGCAAGGGAGACTGCAAGAGAAACGTAATCACTAAGTGAAGGTAAGGTCTGGTTCGAAACATTATCTTCAAAGCACGACAAATTTAGGCGGACTGGATTTGAAGAAATGAATGTTGATGGACGATTTTAGACGTTTAAAATATGTCCAAAAGTTTTGTTAAAGATAATGAGTATGCGGATCAGCAAAAAAAAAGAGATATTATGAAAAATTAACACTGCGGAGGCTATAAAATATAGTGTTAGAGATGGCCGCTATGCACCACCTGTATTCACGGTGCTGCCTCGAATGTCTCGTGTTAATTATCACTAGTCAAACCTGTGATGGATAGTTCCTCCTTCCCGATTTTTGTAACTACCGTTCCCTATTTTCTGGGGTGCCAGTGTGAGAGAGGTGGCACGGTGGTAGGCATTCTGGCAGCCCATCGGTTTTCTGGTTATCCTTTGGGTCGGTGGTTACTCAGGTAAATCGCCTTAAGTTATGGAAGGGGTAACTAATCCATTCCACCACATCTGTAACGAACTAGTATCAATACCACTTCGAATACCTGTGAAATCTAGAATAAAACACTCACCTCACAAACGCTGAAAACTTCCGAGTGTAACATGGCGACATTGGCAGTCATAAAGGTCAAAGCCAAGGCCAGAGCAGATGTCAGGCCAAAAGGAAGACACGTGGACAGGGCAACTAAGACGACGAACAGCCACGTGGGCGAGAAAACTGCAGGCGTTAGCGCACAGACGGCCAGACTTGTTGATGCCACCTTCAAGGGACCCTGTAGACAGTTGAAAATGAAATGATAAAATAGGTACGGAGACTTTCTTTGTAGGAGTTTTCTCCACCAGAAACCTTAGGGTCGTTTTTAGAAAATCAGTTTTTTCAGATGTGATAAATGTTTTGGTTAATGTTTCAGATAGTTTCCAAGTTTTTGTGGCCAGAATCTATTCATCATTCACGACGATTCAGAGAGAGAGAGAGAGAGAGAGAGAGAGAGAGAGAGAGAGAGAGAGAGAGAGAGAGAGAGAGAGACTGTTGACTGTTGACTGATATGTTTATTGATGTCATACAAATAGGACCATAGGGTCCTCTCTTACTTTATATGACAATTTTTACTAAATAACAACTTATCAAATTCAGCCAGAAATCAAAGCTTAACTATACAATTCTTTGAATGGAAGTGTGTGTGAGTGCAAACGGTAGAATACATGTACGAAATCATGAAATAATATAAAATAAAATATGACCTGCAGACTTATTAACAACATAAATGAAAATATATTAATACAAGTATATGTTTACTCATATGTTTCCAACAATTTTGCTCTAAGTTGTTTTTTAAAGGGAAAAACAGACTTATCTAAATCAAATTAATCAGGGTATTCGTTATACAGCCGAATTGCTTGGATCTGAAATGACTTGGCATATACTTCTGTTTTATGCTTTGGAACATTCAATCATTTTTCTGCATTTCTAGTTTTCAAATTATGAATTTCTGCCAAAAACACAAAATTCTTCCTAAGATATTCAGGGCTTCCGAACTTTAAAATCTTGAACAGTAGGACTCCTACTCTAAACATTCTCCATTCCCTAATTTTCAGCCACCCTACTTTTTTGTAGTGCTCGTAAATCCTGAAATTGAAAATAAACCTCATGCATGCATTTTGAGCATATTGAAATTTTTTCATTAGTTCTTCAGAAATTTTATCATATGCAATAGCCGCATAATCAAATATAGGAAATAACATAGCCTGAACAAGTCTCATTTTAACGGATTGCGGCAAATGGTACGCTAAACGCCTGAATTGGTAGAGCCCTTTATAAATTTTATTGCACACATTCCTTACTTGAGTTTCCCATTTAAGATTTGAGTCCAAATGAATTCCTAAATTTTTCAAAGAATATTCATATTGCAGGGATACACTTTCAACCATGATTTTGGAGATGCTGTTTGTATCTATCTTCTGAAGCAGCGCTGAATTTCCTAATAGCATGACTTTGCATTTAGCAGGATTGATTTTAAGACCATGACTATTACACCATACAACTAATCTTTGAATATCCTCGTTCATCTTGTAAATACCCATTTCAATATCAACAATATCTACCTGCAAAAATATTTGCAAATCGTATTTACACTCCACAAAATTAACAGATATTTTAGATATGTATAAAATAAAAATCAAAGCTGACATTACAGATCCTTGAGGGGTTCCTACTCGATTTAAGCTCCACTTAGATTCAGAGCCATCTCTACTTTTAATTTTTTGCCACCTATCATTTAATAATGATCCAAACCACACAACCAATTTTTCTGAAATGTTCACCGATCTCAATATGGAGAGAATCAACTCATGATTCAATGAATCGAATGCACGAGCATAATCAATTAAACATAAAATCGTTATCTTCCTGGAATCCATACCTACTCGTACTTCATCCATAACCCTAATTAACGCTGTTTCAGTACTGTTTCCTTTTTGAAACCCGGCTTGGTACCTATCAATCACACCTATTGACTCAATAAAACCCGAGAATTTCTCATAAACGCACAAGTCCATGATCTTAGCAAGTACACATAGATTATTTATTGCTCTAAAGTCTCCAAGACTTTTTGGGTTTTCCACCTTGTTCAATGGTATAACAATTGATCGTTTCCAGGCTGATGGATATACACTAGTCTGTAAGGAGCATGTGAAAATACGAGTATGACTAAGTATTGACGAGATCTGAGGCATCACCATCTTCAAAAAATCTATAGGTATGCCATCATCGCCAACTGCCCCGGAATGTATTTTCATCATGGCTTTCTCAACATCTTTTGGGTCGATTTCACTAATTGTCAATGTAGGACTCAGCTCATCCCGCAAATTATCATAATAATCCTTTAAGTGTTCATTCACTAAACTATCCGCGTCTCTACAAAATTGATCGTTCATTAGATTTAAATCGAAGCCAGTTGTTTTCGATTTATGTGGTCCACTACATATTCCTTGGTTGCGAATGATTTTCCAATATTCCTTCGGTCTTAGATTTTGTGAAAATAAATTCCTATAATGTTTGTTTCTAGCATTACGCAGCATCTGTTTTGCCTTATTCCTAAGTTTGCAATAATTATCCCTATTAACGTCTGATCTATCTTTCAAGAATTTCTTATAGGCATCATCTCTTTTTTTGAAAGCATTCCTAACAATTTTCCTAACATTCCTAACATTCGAACCTTAATTTCTTTCAGTGGCATATGCCGATCAAGCAGAGTTGTCATCACTTCCGAAAATACTTTTACCTTATTATTTATATCATTTTCCTCATACACTACTTTCCAATTTATAGCTTCAATATCTGTTTTGAGTTTTTCAACATTAATACATTTTTTATTACGAATAACAATTTTTTTCTTACAAAACTTCTCTGATTTACAATTTATACAACAATATATTAACTCGTGTCTCGATATTCCGGGGACAGCCATCTGACCAAATTTTACCACTGAATTTAAATTATTTATCATTATATGGTCTATTTGTGTATCCGCAGGAGGGAAAATTGCATGATGAGTCGCTTTTAAGGGTAAGAGGAATAAATTATATGTCTGCAGGCAACCATTCAGTAAATTCTTATCGTAAGATTCACCCATAACGTCAATATTCCAATCCCCCAAAATGCACACTGATGTATAATTATGCATAACTGAAGAAAGCTCATCAAAAACTTTACCTATTCCGCTCGATTTTGGAGGTCTGTATACCACACCTATCAATATCTTTTCACTACTGTGTGTTCCAACCTCTACAAACAAAAACTCTGGTGTATTAGTATAGACAGATTCCGATTTGAAAACAATTTTTGGGTTTAAAGCCTCTCGCACGAAAACGGCAACGCCACCCCTACCCATCTCTGTACGATCCACTCTAAACAAAGAGTAACCATCTAAGACAACCGAATCAGAACCAATTTCAGGTTTCAAGAAAGTTTCGGACAAAGCAATTGCATCGACTCCACTATCATTGAAGACCTCAACAAATTCATACCAATGAGCTAATAAGGATTCTACATTAATATGGGCTAGTTTCAAACATTTTGTATTACACTGTAATAGCGTTTCTAAAGATTCAGAGGCCATACTAATAACAGAAAAAGAAAATTAAACCTCCTAAACATGTACCTATCGGCAAAATTAAATTTGATTGCTTTACTGCAAGAAAAACATATAGTTCAATGAAAAGTGAATAAACATCATTTTTTGATATTAAGTAAGGCTTGAGATGATCTAATTACTTCGGCTTTGCAGTTTTCATCCTTCTTTAGGAATATTTGCCCGTTCTTCACCCAGACGAATTGGAAGCCATTGTCACGCTTGAAATCTTTGCAGTGCTTCAGGAGCTTACGGTTGCGATATGTCAGGCAGTTATTGACATATATGTTTACCGGATCACCAGTAATGAATCCGAATGAACGGCTTGTGAGACTTCCCTTGATGCGTACAGCTCGGTAAAACTCCTGTTTTTCGCGCTTCCGTAGAAAAGTAACTACGAGAGCGCCAGGGAAATTCGCATTAGGCTTGATTCTATAAAAATCGTCGAGCATCTCAATCTGAATTGGGTAGTCAACAGCATTACCAATGGCTTTAACAATCTCTGCAATGTTTTCATTCTTATCATACGGGTAGCCCACGATCTCAATAGTTTTCTCCAGACCTTTCTGCTCTACATTGTTGACAATTTCCGTAAGCTCCGCAAAATCCTTATCGATCCCTTTCTGATGCGTCTTCATATGTTCTACGACCTCTGTCAATATTTTCAATGAGCTGTCAACTTGTTCCAACTGCCTGCTGTTTTCATCGAGATGATCGGAGTATTTCTGAAACTGAACCTTAAACTCCTTGATTTCATTCATCTGCTTCTCGATTTCAGCTTTCAGTTGCACATTCGAGGCTCGAACTTCGTTCCGTAGCTCTTCAATTATATCAAACAACGCTAGATAACGGCCAGACTCGTTTGTTGTCTCTTCACTTATCCTTGATTTTCTCCTGTCTTTCATGCATTGGTCACACGCGAATGGTTTCTTCTCATTTACCAAATATTTATAGTCATCCTTAGTAATATTAACACACGCGATATGAAACGTTTCCTTACAGGTCACACACGTAACTCTATACGCATTGTTCGCGAAACCGTTTGCACAACTTGCACACTTGGACATTGTTTAAAGAGCTCACAGTTCACACGTCCTACCTCCACGAGAGCTGGAGACTGAGAGAGAGAGAGAGAGAGAGAGCGCTTCAGCAGTCATTATATTAATGTCGGTAGACCCTTAATTTAATTAACTTCAATGGTTTCAAACTAGATAGTTCCCAATTATAACACAGTAATGCATAGAAGAAATAGAATAATCAAAATGAATCGCTTGTTGGTTGACAGCGGCTAGAGAAGACACAGCGTCACAAGACACAATATTTCTCTTACTGCCACAACACCCGTAGTCACTGGAATGAAAAGCCCTGAAATAAATACTGATTGCTCGGAATTGGCACTACTTCCCAAATTGCAAACTATAAACTATTTCAATGGATGTTGTTCAATGAGGATTATCTGTAACAACTGAAATCTCATGAGGGAGAGAGAGTGGATGCACAGGACTCAGAAAAATTATTGTTCTTTTTTATACCAATACTATATTTTTATTATCTTGAAAGACTGCTGTTGAAAGCTTTAATTTATCTAAACGCATTCGTAGCCTTCCGATGCACGCAATGAATTTTCCAAAATGACCAGAAATTTGATTGATTGACAATGGTAACTTTGTGAAGAAGGTCATTCAAGTATTCAAGCATTCAATTATTCAAGAAATTCAAATTGGGTACAGTGAGTATAGTAAAAAATTTACGAATCGGTAGGATAGGTAGCGCAACCAGTGAAGATCTCAGAAATGGGAACATTGACCTGAAGTATAGATCAATAACTTAAGGTCTGGAAAACGAATTTCCAGACAAACATTACAACTATCAAGACTTCATGATTTGTAATTTAAAAGCTCTAGTCATGCAGCATGATCATATGAGCGAATTTTCGTAAATTACAGCATTATATTTTTGTTTATATCATTGTTTAAAAATGTTTTTATTCTGATTGCAAAGGAATTGTTAGCTGCTAATTTTATAGTGGAAAAACTCGTTCTAAATCATATTCTGCAATTTAAAAAACATTTCTGATTATCAGCGTTTTACTGAATTTTCGAAGAAATAGTTGAAGCTTTTGTAAAGGAAACGGAAAATGTTAAAATTGAAATTTTTGAAAATTTTCTCCATCCGTTTTGAGACCATTCTGGAACGATTCCTGAAGCTTGAACTTTTTCATATATATATATATATATATATATATATATATATATAATTTTGTAAGTTATATTTATGTGTTTTGTTAATGTGTTTTCATCCTTCACCAAAACTAAAACCATATACATAATTGGAGGTTGAGTTTGACCAAACTACCTATGTATGCATACTACCATATATACACTACCTAGACATAACCAATAGCACTATATATATATATATATATATATATATATATATATATATATATATATATATATATATAGTTATATATTATTATTATTTTTAAGATATTTAGGTTAACAATATTTTGCTCGCAAGTAAGCTCATATTGAAAATCCACTTGCTTATCTATTTTGCCAGTGTAATACGAGTATTAATATAATATGTGAAGACAAGTTCGCCGAGGCAAAGTTTGAAAATGAAGCAAGAGAGAAATGTGGGGAGGGAGAGAAGGAGAGAGAGAACAAATCAACATACCAGACCAATTTCAACACCGTGCTCACCATTTCGGCAAGAATATTGCTAACCCGCTAGAAAATGTCCATTGAAATATTTTAGGAATTATATTACCAAACATTTGACCAATTGATGTCTTCAGAGTATATTGTGTATTTCGTTAGAAACATTAATTCTTACTTCGACCCCCCTCCCGCCCTACGGCCCATGGTTCGGCTGGGATTAGAAAATTTTAAATTCGCTCGTTCCCCCTTTCGGAAAATCCCAAGAAGATCCCCCCTCTCGTATACTCCCTCCACTCAGCCGTTTGGCCGTGCATAGACACGACAGACAAACAAACAAACAAACAGACAAACAGACGGAGTTTCATTCTTATAAATAGTATAGATAGATAGAGATAGAGATTACCCAGGTGTTTGAACAAACTGTAAGTTGGTGCGACATAATCAGTTGTCCACTTGCGTGTTGATATTCAAGTGAATATTTTCCCTCGTTCCTTCGCATATATAACCAGAATCACTACAGAATATCATGTTATTTACTGCAAGTTAGCAATTCAAGCTTTGCGACATTGCGACCAAATATGCTATCAAGAATACTATTCAATTCCTTACTGTTACCTTGACAGTTTCCAAGATCTCGATTTTTGAATGTTTAGCCCTTTAATATTACCGTTTAGGGTGGATAAAAATTGATGGCGAGCTTCTTAGATCACCTAGACCCCTAATGTGATTTTTAGATCAAGTTTCATTAAGTTTGGCCTAGTATTTTTGGGGAAAAGCTCTGGAAGGCGGAGAACGGATTTGTCAATTCGATTTTTAGATTTTACGCATCTTGAAACGTAACTCAATAAATTTACAGAAGAGTTACCCCCTAAATTGTTCTTGGTTCATTGCAAAGATTCGTTATTGAAAATTATAAACCAAAAGTTTCAGATTCTAATTAGGTCAAACTTTGTGTTACAGTAGCAGTAATAGGGATATAAGGTTAAATTCAGCAGAATGAAATCGTAGCGTATTAGATTTATGATCCCAAAGTGGAAATATAAAGTCCACGTATTTTTCCTTGCGAATTTTCAGAGAAAATTTGGGGGAACCAAATTAAAGTATTGATCAAACCTTGGAGCGAAATCACAAACACACCTGTCTCAGGAAGAGGGTTAGGGTTTTGCGAGCAGAAGGTGAGGATATTAAAATTCCCAAAACTTTCAACCAACTATGACTCAAAGTGGCTCCGATCATTCAAATTAATTGTGAATGTTTGATTTATTGTGAATTTATCACGTTGTAAACAGTATAATGATAAAAAAATAATACGTAAATTATGGACTATATATTTTAATGATTAGGGCACTTATATTGGGTGTAGTTGTAAGGCAACACTGTTGATGGTACAAAAAACAGATTATTTTTCGAGTTGGGGTTTCTATTTAGAAGGATAAGTGTACATACATTTCGAGATTAATCATGCATATAGGCAGTTGCTTTTAGTTGTAAAACTGAGCAACAAGAAATATCACTGCCATTACGGGATGCTTAGGGGGAAACACCGAAAGGGTGTGAATGATGCAGCCGGTGACAGGAAAATTGATGACGAGCTCCGGTACTGGATTTGAAGGAGGATCATGTTATTGATAGACCCGAACCGCACTTAGCTGAATTGAAATACTAACTGGAAATTCAATATCATCGTACAATGAACTTCACGATTGGACCACTACTACAACTCCACAAACCAAGGCGAAAGAAGACATCCTTCGTCGGGCTACGGGCCGCAGGAATGAGCTGTCCTTGACAAGTAAATACGTCCAACCATATTATCTTTGGACGCCAAATAACCATATGACAATATATTCCAGGTTGTGTGTGGAATTTACAGCGTAATTCTTCCAAATGCGGTTGAATTCGTTTAAAACCATTTTCGGGTTAGGTGTATTCAAGTATGGTCGGCATTCGGTCCAGAAGGAAAATAATAATTACAACATCTCTGTACCTAATCATTTTTAATGTGGCCACAACGTTTCGATCCATACTGTCACCACGATCAAAAGAGAGGTAAAACCTGTGCCTTCAATGAGGAAATCGTCAGAACTGGTGGGGGGAGGGGTGGGGAGCAACAGATATTAAACTCACTAGTTGGCCAAATCCAAAAACAAAAAGTTTATTGCGGCAAACACTGCTACCCTTAGCTTAGCATATCTCTTAAGTCAAGTTTAAATGGAGCGACCAGTGTATTTGCACGAAGCAAATAAAAGAGCAGTCATCAACCTGGTTATCCCAAAGTCGGACATCCCAGCCTGTTGAAATAAATATTATTGTTTATCTATGTATTTGCATTGAGGATGTTGTCGATAGATATTGTTAATCAAAGATGAATCCATCCCCAACGTTTATATTTTCTTCTCTCGTCAGTGACCTGGTTCTCCGTGTATCAGGCTGATAATATTGATGATGCTACATCAGAATTTTTACGGATTTTCCTCGCGGCTCTTGATTCATATTGTCCAATTGTGTGGAACTCAATAAGTTCGGGTGCAGTCAAACCAGTGAAGGTTGCCTTTGACACGTCCCTGCGAACATCACGCGATAACTATCATTTGTTAGGAGATTTGGCTCATTCCACTTGTGATGATCCTTTAGCTATGTTAGCAAGAGCAAGTAGACGGTCTTATAGATATGGTCTACTAGATTTTAGATACTTGATTCTCGATACCAAAATATATCATATAAAATATATCATCTAAATATATCATCTGTTCTCTGACGTATTCATGTGACGTTTGCCTAGCGCTCCATCTGACGAATGTTATGATGGCCTGAAAAGTGCACCGCGTTTGTCGGATGCGTTTACGTTGAAGACAGCCTCCGTTCAAAAGGTATTCTCAGCCATTCTCTCGTTGAAGAATAGTGAATCGTCACATTATTTTGGAGTGAATTTGTTGATGGCGAAGCAGGTAGCTGACTTAATCATTGAACCACTGACATTTTTAATAAATCAGTACTTCCCACGTGAAGAATTTCCTGAATTCCTCAAGATGTCCGCTATTACACCTATTCCAAAAGAAGGGAACGGTAATAAATAAGAGGATTTTCACCCTGAATACAAACTGCCCGTGTTCTTAATACAGAAGAGAGAAGTTTGAATTATGGCTGATCTAGGTTAGATGGTATTGTCGTGGACATTTTAAAGATTTAGGCACTTTGACTCTACCAGCCTTACATGTATATTCTTGCCTATTTTATGTAAAAAATAAATTTAATTCGCTCGTTAAAGGGAGAAATATTCGTAGTTACCCAATCAGAAGTTGTGGAAATTTATGCCCGCGCCCTTGATGTGAGGATCAATCCCAGTCAATCCGGAATGCGGCTTTTTAATCATCTTCCCAAAAAAATAAGAGAAATTTCAGAGCCATCCTTTAAAAATAAAATAAAAAAGGTCCTTATTTCTGCTAAATTATACAATGTAGATGATTTCTTCAGAATTGTGTTCTAACTACAAATATCATCAACGTTCTTCTACTTATTGCTAAAAACCATTACTGCGACTTTCTAGCCACTTAAATCGTATTTTATTCACGTTCTAAAGTGCCTTTGATGCTATTCTTACTTGAAATGTTGAGAATACTATGTTAATTCTACATTGTAGCCATTTTTATGTCAGCAGCCGAACTCGAGCTAGTCTTTAGATAATATTTACTTTGTTGGAGCTGTGGAGGTTTTAATGCCGATATTTTGTTTTTATTGTTATAGCTACTTTGTCAGTTGTATGCATGTAAGTTTGTGTGAATGTAATATATTGAGTGTTTGGCTACCTACCTACAGTTTTTCTTTTGTTGTTGTTCAAATTCAAAATTCTGACCTGGGGCTCTCGATAAGCCCGGGGGCGGTCTCGCCTGGTGTTTCGGTCCCACGGACCAATTGTTAATTTGTCTAAGGGTGCTCATCTATAAATAGGTGGGCACCCTCGGTAGGCTGCCATGATGGGCCGGGTCTGGGTTCGGCCGGGACACCCCGTCCCGGGACGAGCCCCTCATTAGGTACCCTACTCATTAGAAAATTCTACTATTTTACCCTTTCTTTCTGATGTATGTTTTAAGGGTCATCGTTCCCCCCCCCCCCCTCCCCTCGTTGTTCCCCGGTTGGCTACTGTATATATCATGATTTATGATTTTTTGTTTTTGTTCCTAGTTTTGCTTATTATAGTTAATTTTGACAATTGCCCTGCACATTGTGCTCAGGCAAATAGAGCTGATTTGATTTGATTCGATTTGGTTGTGATGTATGTTGCTGACCTTATTGAGGGCACAGCTTGTCTTGTGATGTTGGTGGACCGAAAAGTCAAAGGCACGGTAAAAATATAACAGAGACATTGTTATTATTCTTTTCCTTCTGAGACGAATCCAGACCAAACTTCAATACGCCTATGGCCCTATTATCTTTTTAAATACTATTCAATTCTATAATCGGCTTTTGATTATCACGCGCCAAAGTGGCTCTAACTCGCGTAATTAAAATTAAAATCCCCTTTTTTTTATTGTACATCCGTAATCTACGTACAATTGAATGGATATATGACCCATCACTTGAATTTTTGAGTGCACAATAACGGGCTCAATTACACGCGGAAAGTGCACCAATTGTGAAATATCGAGTTTTGAATATATTCAATTGCCAAATATGGAACATGGTCTTGGATTATTTTTTCACGCTGAATCACGAGGTGGTATTCTATCCTTTATATTCGCTATACCAACATCGAAAAAACTGCCGGAATCGCACATTTCCGCTCTTGTTCCAAACAGCCCGAAGCGTACTGAAATTTAATTTTTTCCACGTTGATATTGCGGATATCAATAAGAGAACATCACTATGTAATTTATAGTGAAAACGTACCCCAAAATCAGGTATCATGTGTAGCAATTAAATAACAACAATGTAACAATTAAAGAGCGTGGTCGGCAGGAAGACAATGTTTTAAAAATATTTCTATATTTATCGACATTTCTTGAAACATGAACCTACACATTTTTTTCTTGATCGATTACAAAGATTACATAATTATTGAAAATGATAAATCAAAATTAGTAACAACACAGAAAGGATTTCAAAACTTCACAACTATCCATGAAATCCAAAATTAGGAATCATATGCAGTCATTGATGTCCATTCTAATGATGAGACTTTAAATACTAGATAAATGACTTTCCGAAGGTAAATTACTGGGAAATCTGACGACAGATGGAAAAATCTATTCTTTCCCATGCCTACCTTAACAAAATATAGTATTTTTTAACTTTTTAGCGGGTACACTCAAACAAAGGAGACACAAAACGTGTAGGTACACGACCCTATAAAAGATGAATATTACTCGCACACCGAGAGCACACAATAGGAGTTTGTTGACGGAAGTTGGAGTCTCACTGTCATCAACTTGGAGCGAACATGGTGGCGGTTTCCGAGTTTGCGGCAAACTTGATCGTCAAGTTACAAGTGTTCACGCGTGTTTCCCCGCATGTCACTCAACCTCGCAGATCACCTTGGAACATTCTCAATTGGTTTCTTCGAAGATAAACGCCAGCTCCTAACTTGAAACCGTATTTTACGAGTTACAGCTCCATCCTCCCATTAGTCATCCTATACAAGTTACGAGTACTTGCGATACTGGCTTAGGCACTATTATGAGGTTCGATATGGGGGCATCGCTTAAACACATTGTTACAGCCAATCGGTTTATGCGATGCTTCCATTTGATATAAGTAGTACATGCAAGTAAATTACATAATGTGACACCTACTACTACATTACCACACTACACATCACATCCTCAACATATAGAAGAAAGTATTTGATTTATTCAAATGGTGTAAATCAATAAGTTAATAGTATATTGGTGTTAAAAGATCCACTAAAAACTTATGGTTGGAATCCTTTCATTAAACGCTCTAAAATTGATCATTCAATATTTTACTTTCATTTAAATCTTTCTCGACAATTTATTTCAATATTTCCTCATTTGTAAGATGATATTTCTTACTACTTTTGCAATTCCATATTATACACTCATTAAATTATCGTAGCAGTACAACTGCACAAAGGTTCATTCATTCAGTTTAAGATAACCCTGCTGGATAAATCATCGGCCTGGCAAAAGTCAAATCAAGAACATCAGCACATCTAGTTACCGATCGACAAAAAGGGACAATACTGTACCCAGAAACACACCAAGAAGACTGAAAAACAGTGGTGGAAATTCGAAAAACTAAGCATCCACTCCAATCAGCACCTGCTTTCATACTTTTCTGTCTGGAGTTGATCTTCGTTACTAATGGATGTAGACGGGTCAGTAACATAATATTTTAAGAGCAGCTTATCGCTTTTGGGGATGTGCTATTTTCAGCAAAACGATTCGGTTATATTGAGACTAGACGGGACTGTACAAAAAGTGCCTTTCTGTCCTTGAATTTTTTATATTGTTTTTCAACTGTTCTCCCGAGAAACTAGGGTTTTTTCTGGGAGATGAAAACAAAATTCAAAACATCAAATTTAAAATTGTAAAATCTCTGACGTTTTCTCTTTGTATGAAAATCACAGTTAAAAAGTTCATCATATTGAAAATCATGTTTAAAATTGATAAAATAAAATTATGTTGGAGAACAATAAATAATAGAGAAATTTTAGAACAGAAGGGCCTTTTTGCAAAGTTTTGAAATAACTTAAACTGTCCGAATAAATACACGTTCCAACACGGGACCTTCAAAAGGTGCTATTAAAAATTTTTATGAAAGGTGTGGCTACATTACTCTCAATACCGAAGTTGAAAACCACTGAATGGTCATATATTTTTTACGCAGATGATTCGATATGTGCTGGAAAGTTTCGAAAGGTCAAGGGGTGCCTAATATTACTTCATGAAGAAGCCTAGTAGAATATTGTACACAACACTCAGAAAGCTTTTTAATCAAAGAAAAAATTAAGGCTAGACCATCTATTGAGATAGCACAGTCAACAGGTACCTAGGAGGAGTTAATTAATTACCGAGCAAGAGTTAATTAATACATAAAGTTGATAAATGTATTAAACATGTATCGCAAAATGTGCAGAAAAAAATCCCCAATTAGCATGTACAGAAAATTCACAATACGTCGTTGCAACTAGAATGTGATCTTGCCTTAAAAAGTGATAGCGGATGCGAGAACAAATTTCTTCCAAACAAAAAAAGCCAAAAGTTGGAAATACAGCTGTATTATATCCCTCTTCAACAGACTAATAGCATGAGTAATTATCTGTCATTTCTAGTATAGACAGCCACTTGTAACCAAGGTTTTGCCCATTTTTTTGTCAGGACTGATGTCAAATCACGGTGCCAACTTTCCTTCAAAAGACAGGAACAGTAACTCCTTTCTAAGCCAAGGCTACCAATGATGCAGAGTTTCCTAAACCAGATCAAGGTTGGCTCGACAAGCCCTCTTCACTTTTTCATATATATATATATATATATATATATATATATATATATATATATATATATACATATACCTATATACTCGGCCCTTCGGGCCTCGCAAGGGGCTCCGCCCCTTGACCCCGCCAGGGGGGCTTCGCCCCCCTGGACCCCCCTAATCTATACTCGGCGCTTCGCGCCTCGCCGGATCTTTTCTCTTTTCTACTGTGTAGAAAACGAGGATAATTTGCTATGCAATTCGTCTCACGAGAAAAAAAAAAAATTTTTTTTCAGGCCTGGCCGGGATTCGAACCCAAAACCTTCGTCTCTAGAGAAAAAAAAAAAAATTTCAGGCCTGGCCGGGATTCGAACCCACGACCTCTCGCTTCCCATCTCGGGACAAAAAACGTTACACAAAAAAAGTGGACATTTTAAAAAAATTATTTGGGGTCGGCCTAAGAATTGCATAGCAATTAATATATATATATATATATATATATATATATATATATATATATATATATATATATATATATATATATATATATATATATATATATATATATATATATATATCTCACATATATATACTGGGTGTCCCCAAAAACGTTCCCCCCTCTGCTAAAATCTTTGTGTGTGGGCCTTAATATTTTTTTGTAAGGATCTCATAAATGAAAAAATTGCGCAGTGCGCAGTTGCACAAATATGCGCAACCGACATCAACTTTGTTTTTCCAAATGGAAACCCCTATTTTTTATTGCAGATTCGAATTCTACGCTAAATTTCATGAATTTAGAACCCCTCAATCGATTTTTTTCATGGGGCGCAACCCGCTCAGCGAGCGCTCAAAAATGCGAAACCCCACTGTTGCGCCAAAAAGTGATTGTACGATGTACCCAAGTGTTGCACATGATATTTCTGTATTTTTTCACCCTGAATCACGTGGTAATGGCCGTTTTTTGATTTGACTACGTTTTCATCGAATTTTCAACGAAAAATCAATTTTATTTTTAAAGGCTGCTTTTTTAAGGGCAAAACCGTCCTGTCTTTTCGGAAACCTCTTTCCAAGGGGTCATCTCTCATTAGATTTTATTGTGTTTGAGAAATTAAAAGTAGAGTTTGTGGAGAAGGTAAACAATCACCTGATCCTTGTTTCTACTCGGAAGTGGCAAAAGGTCGCTTAAGATAAGTGAAAAGTCAAGCTTGTAGTTCAGATCCAAATGATACGAGCTCAGTCAATGCTAGTTTATGTTTATCGCATCATGCCACGGCGTCCCGTGAATCCTTATTCGAGAGAAGAGAAAGCGTCGATGGTTGAAATTTATTTTCGATCGAACAATGTCCTCAACAGATCCGTTCGAGCATACCGTGAGGAGTTTCCAGATCGACGACATCCGGACAAAAAAACTATTTTCCGTGCGGTGAGAGAATTCCAACGGAGTGGGTCTGTGATTAGACCTAGGCCTCAGGTGAGACGTCCATCGGTCCCATCATTCGATAAGGAATTGGAAATTCTCTTGTTCTTTGAGGAAAATCACAGTTGTTCACTCCGAAGTGCTGGGCGCCAATTGCGATTGTCAAAAACAACAGTGCACCGAGTTCTCCGGCACTACAACTTCCCATACCGTGTGCACACCGTGCAAGGGTTGCGTCTAGGAGATGAAGGTCGCCGGCTTGACTTCCTCGCCTCTATTGACGTACTACGGGAACAAATTCCAAATTTCCTATCGATTTGTTTCTGGACTGATGAGGCAAAATTTACCAGCAACGGTGTTCTAAATAAATGGAACTATCGTTATTGGTCTTCCGAAAACCCCCACATAACAAATCAGACCCGGCATCAAGTTGTTATATCAACAAACGTTTGGTGCGGTTTGCTGGGAGACTAACTCGTAGGACCTTATTTCTACGATGGAACACTTACTGGGGACAGGTTCCTCGAATTCCTTCGAGAAAATTTCCCAGTTCTCTTGGAAGGTGTGCCGCTCGCAACTCGGTTGCAGATGTGGATCCAAATGGATGGAGCTCCAGCTCATAACAGCAGGCACGTCCAGAGGTTCCTGAACCGCCGTTTTCGACAGAGGTGGATTGGTCGTGGTGGACCCATACTTTGGCCCCCTCGCTCGCCGGACCTTACACCCCTTGATTACTTCCTCTGGGGGTATTTGAAAAATAAGGTGTACGAGGATCTAACCCCAATCGACAGCGTCGCTGAACTCCAACGACGGATTGACTCAGCTGCGCAAAGTGTGGAGGCCCAGTCCGTTTTGAGAGCCCTCAACGAAGAGTGGGTGCGCCGGACAGAGCTCTACGTGTCACAAGAAGGGAGCCACTTTGAACAGTTGCTCTAAGTTTAAACTAGTTAGAAGATAATTTTTTTTTTTTTTTTTTTTCATTTTTAATTTCCACGGGAGGTTACTTTTTATTTTAGCAGATGTGTAATGTTCTTGTCTTTTAACTCCGCCATAGCCGGTCCCCAGCCCGAGTTGAGAAAGGAGGAGGGAAAGTTGAATTTTTTTCTTTTGTAGGTAAAAAAGCAGCCTTTAAAAATAAAATTGATTTTTCGTTGAAAATTCGATGAAAACGTAGTCAAATCAAAAAACGGCCACTACCACGTGATTAAGGATGAAAAAATACAGAAATATCATGTGCAACACTTGGGTACATCGTACATTCACTTTTTGGCGCAACAGTGGGGTTGCGCATTTTTGAGCGCTCGCTGAGCGGGTTGCGCCCCATGAAAAAAATCGATTGAGGGGTCCTAAATTCATGAAATTTAGCGTAGAATTCGAATCTGCAATAAAAAATAGGGGTTTCCATTTGGAAAAACAAAGTTGATGTCGGTTGCGCATATTTGCGCAATTGCGCACTGCGCCATTTTTTCATTTATGAGATCCTTACAAAAAAATATTAAGATTAAAAAAAAAAAAAAAATTTTTTTGGCCCACACACAAAGATTTTAGCAGGGGGGGGGGACGTTTTTGGGGACACCCGGTATATATATATTTATATATATATATATATATATATATATATATATATATATATACTTCGTTTTAAATATAGAATGAATTTCACAATTATATATATATATATATATATATATATATATATATATATATATATGAAATTCTGTAAAAACTGCAAAATATGTAAAAATCCGAAATCTTTTTTTATCGCCGACTTTTATTTATTATGAGTTTTTTTTGCCATAAAATGGTTCTTAACTATTTCTTTGTACCCCAGTTCCTCAATTTTCAATAAAATTCAACATGTTATATTCCTAATATAAAGGTGGTTATTTACGAAAATTCGCTCATACGACCACGCTGTATGCTTGGAACTTTGTTTTTCTTCTTCTTAAACTATATATTGGAGTTCCAGGCTTTGCTAAAAACAAAAGAGCGGTTTAGTGGGTCACGAAAGAAGCTACGCACCCTTGGCTCTCATCCGGATCATCTTAGCCTTGGGTTTAAAGACGGACCAACATTCCCACTGTTTTGAGAAAAGGACGAATCCTGCTCCAAAAGACTGCTTCGGTACCGTTGTCTCATACGTTCATGCATCACATTTCAATAACATCCGCGATTTTTAATTTCCTAAATTGTTCTATTTTTATCTAAGCAAATTAGGTATGTATTGTTGTTGAAACTAACACAACATGATTATGCCAAGTGATTTGTTTTCCATGCACTTTTAGATTCTCGAGTAGTAACGATATCCTTTTTGATGCTCTCTGGCTCATTCACGATTCAAATTCGCCTGGATTCTCCAAGATTATTCAAAAATATTCCAGAGCGCTACAATCATCCGTCTTCTATTCCCCACTCCCTCCCTGACGTTTATTAGCATTCATTCGTCTCCCACCCAATCAACCAGACCGTTGATCATGCTCCGGGAAAAGCGGTAAAAATCGTGAAATGGTCGGGGGAGTCGGGATTTGAATTGGATTACCCGCCCTTTCTTGTACCTTCATCGAGGGAGTATCCTTGGATAAAGCCCACTCAATATATGTTTTAGGGGTGAACCGACGAAACCGAGAAACGGAATTAAATTATTTCCTTTTGTTGGATTCTTCAGTCTTTTTACAGAATCGTGAAACCCGTCGCCCAGCCCATCCTTTATGGATGTTGATGCAGTCAACAATAATCGAATCGGCGGTTGTGAAGTCGCCCTGGTTCAATTGATACCTCGGAGGAGGGAGAAATCATTTTTAATAAGAACAGTACGTTATTGCCGTACCACGACGTAGAAAGCCTTTCTAAAATCTCACAATTGACAGGAAGAGAACAAAATATGGGAAATGTTACGCAAAGGTATATATATTATATTTATTATATTATACTTTATGAATATATTATATATAATATTATATAGTTTATTATGTTCATCAATGAACTCCTCTTTTTCGTACTTCTCTCTCTTTGTACTCACTCTTTTGTGTACTTCCTTCTTGTAACAAACTTGTTATTTGCTGATTTTTTAGTTTGAAGGCCGGATTTATCAACAAAAACATGAATATGGTTTATCAGCATCCAATTCGACGTAAACCATGCATTGATCGCAGTTTGAAATCGTTTCGGTTTCACCAGGTTGAACTGAGTTCCTAAAAACGAGTTATCTTCTAAACTCGGATCATTGAAAACACGATTTAAATTACCGCTGATCGAAGATAGAACTTTGTGACAAGAGGGTGATGACTATATAGCAGTTAGCTATAACTAGTTTGGGTGATGACTATATAGCAGTTACTCCTTCAAAGGGGAGAGACGAATAACCTGCTACACCCATAGGATATGCTGAAGGTTGAATAAACCTCAGGAATATCCCCAGCTACAGCTTTTTCAAGAATCGAGAAGGAGGAACTGCTCATATTCATCACACTTCCGGGGCTTTCAAAAAGCGGGGGGGGGGGGGGGGGGAGTGGAAGGGGATCCCAAATTAGCAGGGAAGGGGTATGTGTTTACAATTTTAAGGGTAAAAGTTGAGGGTATATTGCCCATTCAGGCGCGAATACATTCAATAATAAAAGGGCTGGGTGGGGACGGAGGTGAGGTTCAAAACCACGCTCTGCTACCATGTGACAATAGAGGGGATGGATATGTAGTAGTTACTCCTTCAAAGGGAAGAGGCGATTAACCTACTACGCTCAGAGGATATCCTGAAGGTTGAATAAACCTCGGAAAAATCCCCAGCAACAGCGTTTTCAAGAATCAAGAAGGAGGAACTCCTCATATTCATCACAACTTCCGGTAACATCAAAAGAGCAATCAAGTTTTTTTTTCTCTATTCGTCCCTTGAACTTGAACTTGTGTTCAGTTTGTGTTGTTCGTGAGTTGATTACTAATTTGTTCGAGTGTGGGGGATTCAAAGAAGAAGCAAAGGGAACTAGTGTTCTTCCACTTAGAGAAGAAACACCTCTTCGACCTAATTCATACTCATTTTGAGATTAAGGACTGTAACAACAACCGAAGCCCATTTGGCCCAAACAATGACCGAAAAATGGAAACATTCGGCTGAATAAATTCCTTTCCAGGCCAATATCGAAATTGGTCAAAATAAAAAATCTTTGGAAAAATATTAAATAACAGACAAAAGGAGCCCACGCCGACGCATAAGACAATCTTTACGTCACGGGTGAGTAATGTTGGATATACCTACCTTTTCTTTTAGTGGTGTGCAGACGGGGAAAGGGAGAGAGAGAGAGAGAGAGAGAGAGAGAGAGAGAGAGAGAGAGAGAGAGAGAGAGAGAGAGAGAGAGAGAGAGAGAGAGAGAGAGAGAGAGAGAGACCACTGCAGGGATATCAAACACAAAATAATAAGCGTTAGTGTAATTATTGGTAGCTGCTTTTCTGACTTATGAGATATTATAAAAATAAACCCTCCTTTTTCATGATATATCTTTTGTTTTTAGAGTTGAGCTGGTACTCTGAATGGAGTTTTAAACTTGAATTTTCAATATTTATGTACCTACATTCGGTATTGTTAATGATCAGAATGAAGTACTTATTCGTTTACCTATATTTTATAAGTACTAGGTACTGCTTAACCAATATTTCATGGGAAGCTATATAACGAACGAAGTTTGCTATTATTGACTTCAAACAGGAATAATCTTCAAATGGAAAATGTATACATAACTATCACCCCCCAATCAGCTTTAAACTCCGAGGTTTGCAGTCAATGAGTAATAGTTGCGTAACGTCACCTCGTTGATATTCCTTCCGACTAAGTAAACTATTTTCTTCGAATAACTTTTCGGTTTTCATTAGGATATTTACCTATGCTATCCGACCCACCATACCTATTTCAGGAATCTCACCAACGTGAGAGTTGAACTGAACATATTCACTTTCCATTAGAGCTTTCTTCAAATTTTGGAACGTATGTGTAAAATTGGAAATTCTTAATCATCTTTATTTTGGGATAATGAATCTGAAGAGTGCTGAGTGATTTTGTTATTGAAACTTAAAATGTATACTAACTTTAAAAAATGTGTACCTAGTAGGTAGATAATCGCAACTTAAAATTAGTTAGTTTCATGAACTAAAATCTCTGCTCACTTCATGTTCCGTAACGTTCTGTCGTATTTTAGTGTTATGATTCCTTGCTTTTCGTATTGTTGTATATTTATGTAAATTGTATATAAGATGTGAACCCCCTCTGATTATTTTGTTATTCAAGTACAATTGGGGTTGCGTCGTAAATAGATGAAATGAAATATGAAATAAACTAAATAATATTGATTGCTTCAACTCCGTCACTTGATTGCGTCGAGTTCACTAGGGGTACCCTATTGGGCGGGAATAGAGTCGTTCAAAGTGTTCTAACTTGGTGTTTCAATCTCCCTATTCTACTAAAGAAGCAGAGAAGCAACAAGGTCTTACGGGAATGGGAATCGCTGTGATCTGGGTTATGGTAGTTGGTCCATTTAAGCTAAATAGTAACAACTGTTTAAGTGTGTAACAGGGAAATACCTACTTGAGAGAAATAACTTCCAATTCCAACTTCCATTACTGGAGAGAAATTGAGGTTCTAGCTCAGGTTTGATCTGTCACGCAGAGCATTCAGCTAGCTATTGATATTGTTCAGAAGGTAGTGGATAGGAACTGAAACCATTCTTCCAGCAGCTATTCCATAACAAATAATAAATATGATGAATTTATCGTTCCGATGTAGTGGTGATTTCAATGAATTCCATTTACCCAAACGAGTCCTCTTCAATCGAAGCGGCTATTTTTTATTTCACAAACCAACAATTTAGTTTTTATAATGATGATTATTTATGTTCATTCCTTGTTTAAATTTGACGATCGAAGTGGCTAAAGTCTATGGTATCATAATAACTTATTTTCACTTCCATCAGATCCATTAGACTGGAGTAGAGTTTTCCTACTACTGAAGTGATATGTACATTCATTATCAACAACAAAACCTTCAAAATATCGTGTAACGCCTGGATGTGTCGACATTGGTAACACTAGACAATCAGGCATCAAAAGAAACAGATGAAAAACAGGCTAGAAATATCTACCAAGTATATCTCACAAATACAAGCTTACCAATACGAGACACATATTCACACGTACTCTGAACAAAACTACAAATGGAAGAGCAGGAAGTTCCATATGTAGCATATTATTCTCTCAACCACCAACCCATCAACACAAAACTAATTAAAATGAAAAACATAGAATATTGATGAGAGAGCATTGAAATAAAATGATAAAAATAAGATAATTTTCTTATCGAAATTACTATCTTTGTTAAACAAAGTAGACATTTCATGAAATTAATATTTTACACTTGTTCACAAGGCACTAAAGAACCGACTACAATATATATTAACCTTATTAGAGATCTTGCTACACTGCAATCTACAGCTAATTTATCAAGATTGGACTGTAATTTAGTACTTATAATTTTACCGGGTGGTGATAAATCGATCAGAGATTGACCGACTAATAGACACGGAACTAAATTTGTTCAAATATCAGTGAAACTCTAACAAAACCCTTAGTCGACCTCCTGCAGCTACACCAAAATGGTGGTATGTAGAATTTAGTTTGTTGATTAATAAATATAAATCTAGGTGCATTTGCAGGTGCCGATCTGGTGAATTTGCGATTCACTAATTTTGATAACTCTCCTTAGAATTGAGATGATAATTCCGTTCTTGCGCCGAAAAATCAAGCTTTCCAAATGAAAGGATGAGTTCGTTAGTCAGCACTTTTTGAGCACATTAAGTTGGTCAAATTCAAAAAATGTCCTAAGAATATTAATAAAAACTGTCAAAAATCGTTAAATTTATCATTTTAGCAGCATTTCTGCCAAAAAAAAAAAAAAAAAACATTATCAACAATTAACTATGACATTAAAATTTTTTTTTGCTCAAAATTTATGTTTAAAACGCTGCAAATTATTACACAATAGTTTATTACTTCTATGTTAGATAGCCCTTCATTGGTATATAATTACTTAACCCAGTATGTAATTTAGGATCAGAACATGGCGCATTTTGCCTCCAAGAAGGGTTCTCACGTTTACAATTCGAAGACCCCGCAATTTTAAGCTTCACAGTAAAGATGTTTAAAAAAAATAGGGAAAATTATGCTTGAAGTAATTTACGTTAGTGCAGGCACAGAATGAAGTAATAATTTGAGAAAAATGAAATTTTTTGGGAACAATCTTCAGCGTAACCCACAAATTCCCAGAAAATGTAATCAAATTCAGATGAAAACTAGACTTGTTCCTGGGAGTACACTTTCGCGCATGCGAAGGAGGTAATAATGATGCAATCATGTTGAAATTAACGAGGAATAATTAAACCAATGTTCTCCAACTATGTACCAAATTTGAGCGGTATTGGACGACTAGGGCGTAAAAAAAAATGATGCTTGAAGGAGTTAACGTTTGCGCATACACAAAATGAAGTGATGATTAGAGAAGTATAAAATTATTAGTGGACTTTTTACAGCCTAACCCGCACATTCATCGACATTGGATGAAAACCGGTGAAATTAGGCTCGTTTGAAAAATAATACATATTCGAGCATGCGCAGTAGCTACTAATGATATACTAATTTGATGATAGCCACTAATTGCTAGGGAATGCTTAAATTAACCTTTCACCTATCCTCCAAATTTGAGCAAGATCGACCAACAGGGGCGTGAGAGAATGATGCTTGATGGAGTTTACGTTTGCTCATGCGCCGAATGAAGTATTGATTTGGGAACAACGAAACTCATGGATACCATTTTTACCATAAGTCGCACATTAAATAAAAATGTCATAGGAATCGGTTGAATATTGTAGAAATTAAGCTTGTTACCGATATTTGCGGACATACACACACACACAGAGATACACACACGGAGAAAGAGAAAGACACGGAACGATGGTTGTTAAGAATAGTCTAATACGTAGAATGCGAGTGAAAATTTTCCTACTTTAAAATAACAACAGCTGTATGATTTTAGTGGAGACCACAACTTTTAAACTCTCGAAAGTGAAAACAATGCTTCCGCCACCTATAGCTAGACTTGGGAGCAATTTAAAGCCGGTTTATCAATTATCTACAATAACTGCAGGATAGCTATAGCGAGCGTAAGCTATACTACAGATTAAGAATGTGAGTCGTTTATCAATGCCGAATCACCTGGTGGATAAAATTATCCTTCAGATAAATTCTGTCTGGCAGATAGCGCCGTTAGCATCCTTATTGGTGTCCGTAGGCGACAAAATAAGGGCGATTTACACATGGAGCTACCACAGAGTACAGAAGGAGCCACATTTTTTTTTCATGAATCGACTCTTGAAGAAACCGGGTCTGATGTTACTTCTTGAACGGTGACCATCATGTTATCAAGCTAGGCAAATAAGAAACCACCACATTTTTGTCATTTGTTTGCTTCATTTCTAGAGAAAGAAATAGGTACATACACGAATAGCGATATTGCAACCTGAATTATTATGAATGAATTATTGTTGTGTAATTATTGTTGTGGACTTAATTTCATCTTCAATTTAGGTTAGAATGTAAAGAACGGTATCTTTGTCCAACCGAAACCTCAATAAAAATACGCACTCGTCCCATATTAGCAGGTGCTCTACACGGGGTCTTACTTGGTATGTACAGTCTTCTTTTCCATTCAACGAGTAATGCCACGATTGAATCTCCGCCGTTGCTGCTATTTGAAGACAAATCCCCAAATATCTATCCCATTGGAAGGTACAAAAATAAAGACAATCAAACGAGATTCAAAAAAGTTTTTTGTAAATTAATAAACTTGATCGTGGTTAGAAAGGTCTAGATATCTTAGTAACCTCCAGTTATAAATGTTATCCAGCCGTCCAGGGACCAGATAAATTAAAACGCCAGATAGGGTTAACTAGGGATGGGTAAAAACCCAGTACCTATTGTGTTATCTAGAGGATTACGATATCCTTCAGATAAATCCCTCTTATCTTTATATATAATTCCGAACGGTCTTTGAAATTGTGAAGAACTTCGAGGTCCGATTTTAGTGTTAGACTGCTCATTCGAATCAGCACGGCCCCAAGTTTGTTGCAAAAGTGTCTCCGTTCGTCTCTATACCCGCCTTGATCGTGTTCTAGGCGATCCTTATCAACGAGAGTTGTATCAGGCTGTGGCGGTAACAACAGTTGCCATCAATTCACGGTAAGTAAGAAACGTAGTGTAGTTATTAACATCTGAACGAATAAATTGAAACTGATAAACTTAGCGGACTTTATACATAATTCCAAACGGTCTTTATATATAATTCCGAATCATCACGGCCCCAAGTTTGTTGCAAAAGTGTCGGTACCTAAGTAAGAAACGTAGTGATGGGGTCTTTTCTGATCAGCTGAGTGAGCTAAATTCTTTCCTGTTCACTGTAGGAAGATGAAATTTGATAGGGAGACTCTCTGGGACATTAAGAGACGAGTGGTGATGGGGTCTTTTCTGATCAGCTGAGTGGCGAGGACCACCTCAACTGGTGGTATTTATTTTATTACATTACTTACATTTTGATCGTTATTTCCTCTTTTTTGAACATTTATTAACATCGCCTTAGCTTTGCACCAGGTCACATAAGTCCGCAAATAGGTAGGACTTATATCGTGACTATAATGTGCTGGGTCCCTATTAGGTACTACTGCTATACGGACTAGATTGGGGCTTTCCAAGCCCTAACAGGCCTCTAGTTCATTGGATAAATGTGAATGAATAACCGCTCCTTAAGAGATGAAATTTAGCATTTAGGTACCAATGCTTCACTAGTAGGTACATCGCACGAACAATAGTTACTAAACTCGATTTCGCAACGTTATTATAAATTCCACAGGAACTATATTACCTGATAAATCCAATATTGGCAGCTGATATTTACAAGGCAATTTTTATGTATTCCAGTATCACTATCTAGCTATTTTTGATGGGATTTCGAGCTTGATCGTCTATTCAATAGATCCGCTAGCAGCGCGTGATTTTCCTGTTCTCGCGCCTAGTAATTCGAAGGTTTTTTTCCGATGTTCAAGCCCTTAGGGAAACGAACTATTCAACTTACAGCGTTGAGGGTGGTTTTAATCGATTCTTTGTTATTGAATTTATCATTGACAAGCAAAAAATTATTACTGATTATTATTTTTACTTAGGAAGTTTTCGAGATCTCGATGTTTTAATGTTTAGCCCTTTAATACAACCCTTTAGGGTTGATAAAATTTGATGCCGAGCTTTTAGGACCATCCAGAGGCCTGTGAAAATGGGTGACCGATTGTGAAGAAATTAATACCCACTGTCCCAGCAGAGTTCTGCTACCACTGGAAATATATCCAGAAAAATACTGCCTATTAACCTTAGCAAGAAGGAAAATAAATTGGTAGGAAAATAAAAATAGATAAATAAGGGAAAAATAAAAGCAAAAGGTAAATGCGCAGTGGAAATAAATAAAGTAAAAATCAGAACCTCTGAGAAAACAGAAATTAACCTAAAATGGAAATGAAAAGGCACAATGCTGAAAAAGAAAATTACATTATGCTCAAACCTGGCTGTTGACACAGAAGCAAAAACTCAGGTGGCGAAAATGAGGGAAAATAAACACTTTCACTAAACTTTTTGAAAAGGAAAAAGAAAAAGAGAACTAGGCAGAATGAAAATCAAATGTGGAAAAAATGGAGAGTTGGCTCACTAGGCACAAAACTGGTTTTGATGGCTTCAGAGAAGAGAATGGGTAGAGAAATTCCCTTTACAGAAGGATCCCTTGAAGAGGGAAGGGGACAAAACAATATAGCCAACCGTACAACAGAAAAAAGCTAATTGAAGCACCACTATGTAACGAAGAAGGCTAGGTTTGGAGGAAGTGCATGGTACCTGGAACAGGTGTTCCATGATAGGCCAAACGTGATTTTCAACACAAGTTTCATATAGTTTGGTCTAATATTTTTGGAGAAAAGCCGTGGACGGATGACGAACGGTTTTTTTCCCCCGAATTTTAGATTCTACGAATCTTAAAACGTAACCAAACAATTTTCAGGGGGGATGTTATTTTCTTGGTCGATCAAAGGTTCATTATTGAAAATAATAAACCAAAAACGTACTTAAATTACGTCAATATTTGCTTAAAAATCTATAAAATCTGCAAAAATGAATAAATCTGAAAATCCAAAATCCTTTTGAATTGCCAAATTTAATTTAGTACGAGTTTTTAGCCATAAAATTGTTTTTTCGCAATTTATTTGTACTCAAATTCTTCAAATTTCGATACAATTTAATATAATATTATAATACGATAGGTAATTTAAGAAAATTATCTCATACGATCATGCTGCATGACTGGAACTTTTTTGAGAATACTGGAACAGAAATACCTTCTCTCTAAGTGGTTTCCAATTGCATGCTAACCTGAAGTGGTCCGGCGAGACATGAGGCGAAAGCGAGTGCCAAGCAGATGACGAGGCCGGTGGCGCTCAAGATCAACAGAGTCTTGTTCACACTGCCAACCTGTGACAACAAACAAGATCCTGGATAAACAGTGCATAAGCCGACATTTATACCAACGTACGTAACCATCATGTTACATTAATTAGCTCAAGTGTGTCCTCAATATTAGTCATCCCATGCAGACGTGCAGCTTCTACATGAAAACGTGTAGGTACATGATAAATGAAAGAATTATTAAATTTTCCTCCTCCCAACATAAGATCTATGTTGTGGCTTTGTGTGATGAATTTGAATAACGAATCCAAGGAACGATGTTATGTGTGAGTTGTACTTTTGAACTAATATAGCTGAATGAACGAGATCCCTATGAGACCAGATTATCTTTTAACCGAGGTCTCCTATCTAATATCCGGACATTAAACCGTCGCTCTAAATGCTGGACTCATTAAGCCTGTAGCACTAGGGTGGTTCAAAAAAAAAAAAAAAGTTCTGGGATTTCTGGTCCCCATTGTGTTTTTGCTTCCTCGGTATGTCAGGATGACCCTCCTAAATTGTTAGCAAAAAATATTGATCCTAACCACTTTACCTGGGTCGATTTTTGCCAGTTATCGACCGCTATCGTAACCCAACCTCTAAATTGGTGCCGACGTGATGATTCGAAGGACGGATTTCAATTTTTTGGGGTCAATTTATGGGTTTTCGCATGCGCTAAACACGATGAAATTATTTATTTTACGCTCCGTCCACTAGTTATCCGGTAAACTGGCAGAGGGCACTGCTTGAAGATAAGTAAAAATCGAAAATTTCACCGAAAATGCTGTCGCCCGGTTAAGAATTGTACTAGAAACATACTATTATGGTCGAATAATATGCTTTCGCATGTTCTGAATATGATCCCGTTTTTTACTATACTTTTACGCCGATGATTGCTTCGTTTATCGGCCATAAACCTCAAATTAACTGTAGGGTAATAGACAAATTCACCCTAATTTCACCGGAAATTATGTCGCATTGATAATTTAAGGTCCCAAAATACCTTGTGCCGAAAAAATTGGGTATTTTCCAGGATACTCGGTACAAAGCCGTTGGTAATTTGGCAAGGACTTCAACCGGCATTGTACTTATTCGCCAAATATAGCGGCAAAATGGAGGAAATAGCTAAAAAATTTCCCCATTTTTCTGTAAAATTCCTTAGTTTCATAGGTTTTCCGGGGTCGAATGCATAATTCTGAATTGTCTGAACTGTGATTGGATCGTTAAATAAAAAATGATGTAATATAATTGAAAATAATGTAATATAATTTCAGTTTCACTTGCTCGAGGGACAATCTGTAATTTGGTCTAACCTGAAAGAATCCATGATCGTGGAACATAAAACATAACATTTTAACGAGAATAACATGTAATAAAAATATACAAAAATAATAATTAAAATCGATAAAATATTGAAACATAAAAAAAAAAAAGTATTTCAAACAGTCTCCAAAGTTTCAACTATATCCCGTTTACAGCAAGTTTTAGGAAATTTTTCCTTCTGGTGTTGTACAGATATCAATAAGGCATGATAGTCTGGCTGACTACCATCCAATCACAGTTCAGACAATTCAGAACTACGAATTTTACTTCGGAAAACCGATGGAAACTAAGGAATTTTTACAGAAAAATGGGAAAATTTTAGCTATTTTCCCTATTTTGTCGCTATATTTGGCGAATAAGTACAATGCCGGTTCGAGTCCTTGCCAAATTACCAACGGCTTTGTACCGAGTATCCTGGAAAATACCCAATTTTATCGGCACAAGGTATCTCGGGACCTTAAATTATCAACGCGACATAATTTCCGGTGAAATTAGGGTGAATTTGTCTATTACCCTACAGTTAATTTGATGTTTATGGCCGATAAACGAAGCAATCACCGGCGTAAAAGTATAGTAAAAAACGGGATCATGTTCAGAACATGCCAAAGCATATTATTCGATCATAATAGCATGTTTCTAGTACAATTCTTAACCAGGCGACAGCCTTTTCGGTGAAATTTTCGATTTTTACTTATCTTCAAGCAGTGCCCTCTGCCAGTTTACCGGATAACTAGTGGACGGAGCGTAAAATAAATAATTTCATCGTGTTCAGCGCATGCGAAAACCCATAAATTGACCCAAAAAAATTGAAATTCGTCCTTCAAATCATCACGTCGGCACCAATTTAGAGGTTGGTTTACGATAGCGGTCGATAACTGGCAAAATCGACCCAGGTAAAGTGGTTAGGATTAATATTTTTTGCTAAAATTTTAGGAGGGTCATCCTGACATACCGAGGAAGCAAAAACACAATGGGGACCAGAAATCCCAGAAGTTTTTTTTTTTTTTTTTGAACCACCCTACTGTAGCACTAATACATATACCACCATATACATATATATACCACCTGGGTTCGTAGCTCTAACTACCCACGTGCCAGATTTCGGAGTAACGTAGCTTTGTTTAAACT
This sequence comes from Adelphocoris suturalis, assembly GCA_030762985.1. Lineage (NCBI taxonomy): Eukaryota > Metazoa > Arthropoda > Insecta > Hemiptera > Miridae > Adelphocoris > Adelphocoris suturalis. The sequence continues at coordinate 105,846,602 of CM061040.1, read as the reverse complement.
AATAAAAATATATATATATATATATATATATATATATATATATATATATATATATATATATATATATGTATATATATATATATATATTGTAAGGCGTACACGATTTATCAGAAACAGGATGCTTTATTAGCTCAATCAATCAAATTCCGTCAACACAAAACTCTCTAACAACCACTTTCTCTTCATGTCCACAACAACCTAAACACATTATAACACGATATAGCTATGCTCCTAACAATATATATATATATATATATATATATATATATATATATACCAATAGAAAGAATTTCACAAATATATGGAGGAAAGAAAGAATCTGATATTTCGATTTTTTAATATTGGTCACAGATATTGTGACCAACATCAAAAAATCGAAATATCAGGATCTTTCTTTCCTCTATATATTTGAGAAATGTTTTCTATATTTAAAACTATGTATATATTTCATTAGAACCGCGACTAATTCAAGTGTTCCAATATATATATATATATATATATATATATATATATATATATATATATATATATATATATATATATATATATATATAGATTTATTTATTTGTTTATTTATTTATTTATTTATACGCCAAACACACCCGACTTGGCATTCTCCCTAACAAAACTCGTAAAGAATGATGATTGACATGAGGCGACAGACGTTCAAGCTGAACGTACGACATATTTACGACAATCACCGAGATATTGTGCCGAGTCTTTTGGATTTCTTCACAAGAATTATATTGAGTTGGGAATGGTTTTATTCAATTCAGGAAAATAAATAAATTAGAAAATAATAGAAAAATTCCCAACCAAGCAGCAAAACTCAATGAGTGAATTTTAGTATGGAAAAAAAGCCCAATAATGTGATAAAATGGCAAAAATCCCAAATTTTATCATAAAACCTGAATTCTACGCACAATAAAATGTTTAGACCAAAAATCGAATCATTATAATTTGTTGCAAAACAGCAAATTATGCCCAAAAGTTTGCAAAATTTATCATGATCTACCTTATGATTTTTATTCTGCGTCTAAATACAATTTTAAGAAAAAAGTTGTAATTTTCTGGTCAGTTTTCGCCTTTATTTGCGGGTTTGTGTTTACATCCAACAGTATATAATTCCTTTCCCTATTCTACTTATGTGATGATAGCGACCCAATCGTCAGGTATCGGTAGTTGAAACTTTCACTGCAGGTTCGTCAATATAACATGCAACAACCTAAACTTAGACCAACGCTTCGTAATGGTTGGTTTTGCTGATCCAAGAGATGTGAAAAACTGCAATTTAGATTGAAACCATTGTACGATGTTTTTTTTTTTTTTTTTCCCCAAACAAAATAATTTCGTTGAAGACCTTTATATTATATTCTGTGGGCATATAAAATATCTTGCGATTATCGTGCAATGTTTTGGCATTTTATAACTGTACTGGGGGATCACAAAAAAAAAATCGGATAGCAAATCATTAGAAACAGCGAAATTGTAAAAATTTAAGAAAACAAGTGGATTGTTTTGTAATTAATCGTGATTTGAATGAGTAATCCCGGGTTTCTAAGCTTTGAAAAAATGTTCCACCGAGCTCCGCTCTGGCTGTGCAATTTTTCGATTCTGGACACCCTAGAAAAGCTCTTGTAAAAATTTCAGCTGCGAAAATTTGCGAATCTGGACGCAGGATTGATTTTAGTGTGCAATACATGGCCGATTCAGCCGAGACATGGTCGCTTTCGGCGAGATAAACGAGCTTGGAAATTAGATGTCCACCGTGCGTGTAGGTTTATCGGTAAGAAACTTTGATCATTTCACGTAAGGTGTCTATACCAGACCATTCATCAAGTTCTGCCGTCTGCTGGGTTTTGACATTTTGTGAGCTTGTACGTGTGGCAAAGAGGGAGGGGGAAAAATTGACCATCTCCAAAAACAAAAAAACAAAAAGATTTTTTCCCATTTGCAAATACCAAAACATGCGGCATCTAATCCCCTTTCATTTTAAAATAAAATTTGATAGGCCTAAAAAGCCCCCTATGAAGAGCATGTTATTTCAAACGGGTTGAGGGTTCTTAATTTCCTTTAATGTATGAAGAAACACACAAAACATTTCTGATCTATCTTCAAAAATGAACGCGCACGAATACTCCAAACTTTATAAGTGCCTATTTTCGAAGCCTCAAAAAATTCCACGTTGTACCCCTCAGTTCAAATTTAAAAATAAATTCTTCTAGGAAAACGGCTACAGGCATGCATTCTACAACTATTTAGAATGTATAAACCTACGGAAACTATTTTTCGTTTTTGAGGGGTATTTCTGGCTTCCCCCCACTGTGCGGCGCCCTCCTTGCTGCGGCACCTGGGGCGATCGCCTCGCACCACCCACGCGACGGCCCTGCCCATCGATTTGTACACATGCAGAAATTTGCATGATCCTGGAGCCTGAAAAACCTCCAATTTAAGCTACCTCCTGCAGACCAATATCACTGCTTTCAATTCTGTCAAACACTTTTAAACGGCTGCTTCTTCCTCATCTTCTAAAATAAACTCCACTCCTCATCTCAGATGAACAGTTCGCGTTTCGAAAAATACAATCATGTCCTTAATGTCTCCCATGGACTCACTAATTACATTTTTTAAATGCTTTTCGCTAAAAACACGTGTGTGGGGGGAGTGTATTTTGACATCGAGCAGGCTTTTGACAGGACTTGGTATGCTGAATTACTTAACAAGATCAAACCTCATATTACCAATAATCTGTTCTCAGTAGTAGTCTCTCACTATCCAAGAGATCGGGCGTTTTTGTGAGAATTCAAAGCCATCGCTCAACAATAAGAAATATCCGAGCTGGCGTCCCACGAGGCATTCTATGAGCTCCATTTCTTGATAACGAGTACTACCATGACATACCTCTACCCCCAAGCCCAAACTTCTCAGCTCTATAATGCAAACAACCTTGTTTACGCCACTTCCAAACCGAATTCGAAGGAAGATGCCACTAAACCACAAGCATATTGTTAGGAAGTTTACATGGGCAACGCAGGTAGTGACGTGGAAACTGTTTACAAACTGTTATAAAAACTAAAAATACTCACTTTGTGTTCCGAATTTATAGTGTTTGTCGTTGTTTATCGAATTAATAAAATTGTGCTCAATTCATCCGGGGTTTACAATTTTACATTGGTGTCAGAAGTTTTTTTGAACCGAACATGCCTACTCGCAGGGGTCGTCCGGTCCGCCAGCCTATCGAGGAACCAGGCGACGGAGAAGACTTTCTTCCAGCACAACAAGAGGTGATTGCCAATCCTACGGTTGGCGAGTTGCCGGCAGCGGAAGATGGTCCCTTAGGGCCCGGCCTACCGGGGCTTACCACCGAGGTGAGCCAACTTGTCACGGAGCAGGTTCGTGATTTGCGCGTCGGATTGAGGCAGGATCTTGGGGAGGTGTTTGAGGCTCTCTTTGCCATGCGGCAGGATATGGAACGCCTTCAGGTGGCTAACGCTCCCTCCCTTGGCGAAGTACCTACCCAGAATCGACTAGAGGCTCTGTGTGACATTAGCCAGGGGCTTGAACGGGGTCTCAGACAACAACCCGCTGCTGGGGCAACTTTTGCCATTCCCACTGTCCCCAGGGGTGAGGGACGGGAAACTAGGGTCAAACCTTTTGATGGAACCGCTGATTGGGAGGCGTACCTTTGTCAATTTGAGCTCGTTGCTGCTAGGAATGGCTGGGGGGATGTAGACAAGGCTACTGAGCTGGGTGCAGCATTACAGGGCCCAGCCCTCACAATTCTTGGAGAGGTTAGGAGGCCAATCACATATGATGGATTGGTAAATGCACTGAGTAATCGGTATGGGGCAAGACATCAGACAGAACTGCATCTAGCCTTACTCCAGAGCCGCACTCAAGGGGCTAGTGAAAGCATTGTTGACTACCACCGTGCAATGGGTGAACTGGGTAGGAAAGCTTGGCCAGGGCTCATCAGGGATGCTTCCTCTGAGAGCCTCCTCACCTTAAAGTTTGTGGAAGGACTTCGATACTCTGGAATACGGGAGAAGGTGCTAGTGGCGTGGCCCCGTACCCTACAGGATGCCCTAACAGAGGCCTTGCGGATGGAGGCGGTCACTCGAATTACTAACCGAACACGGGGAAGCGAGAGGCAGCTCCTTCAAGTGCAGACTGCGGAGACAGAGGTGTGGCAGGGGGCGGTTTGCTGGCGATGCGACCAGCGAGGGCATTTCTTGCGGAATTGTCCCACTTGGGGACAGCGCAGACCATTTCAAGGACCAAATGGAGCTGAAGGAGGTCAGGGAAATGTGAGCCGACCAATCTGAAGGGGCGCAGCTTGGGTCGGGAGAAGAGCCTCAGTCTCATGGGAAAAGACGAAGAAGTTGTGCTGTACCGGGCTGGGGGTGGCGCAGCTCTCACAGTACAGGGGTATTTAAATGCAGTCCCATGCCGTTTTGTGATAGATACAGGAGCATCAGACACATTTGTGAGCCCAGAAGCAGTCGCAAAAGCGGGGTTGACTATGGAAAAAGGGGATCTAACTGCACAGTTACGTACTGCAACAGGGCAAACAACACCAATTCTGGGTAAGACTTTGGTGCAATTAGACTTGGGCAAAGGAGTGCAACACCAGGTGAACGCAATTGTGGCGCATATTGATAGTGAATGCATTGTAGGCATTGATGTGCTACGAGACCGAGGGTGTGTGATTGATGTTGGTGCTGGGACCATGCTTGTGGGAGGGCAACAGCTTGACCTGGAGAGGGAGACAGGGCCCCTACAAGCTTGGGCACGAGGAAGGTACTTGAGGGGGTTGGATAGGACGAAAGGTCAGGAGGATAAATTACCAGACCATCTTCAACCACTGGTGGAGGGGCATGAGGACACACTCACAGGTTGCGAGCTGACCCAGTTCAAGGATCTCTTGGCGAAATATCAAGACGTTTTTGCAGCCACCAAGCAGGAATTGGGGAGGTGCAACAGAGGCGAACATGATATTGATGTGGCAGAGCATCGCCCGATAAAGCAACAGCCAAGACGAACTTGCCCAGCCAAAAACAAGATCATCGCAGAAGAACTTCACAAAATGAAGCAACAAGGAGTAATTGTGGAATCTCGAAGCCCATGGGCCAGCCCAGTAGTCATGGTGAAGAAGAAGACAGGGGACTGTAGGTTTTGCATTGACTATAGGAAGCTTAATGATGTCACCACCAAGGATGCGCACCCCTTGCCCCACATTGGCGATACCTTGCATGCACTGGGAGGGAGTAAATGGTTTACGACACGACCTACAGGCTGGGTACTGGCAAATTCCCCTCACTAAGGAGGCACAGGAAAAATCTGCTTTCTGTACCAGGGACGGACTTTGGGAGTTCACAGTAATGCCCTTTGGACTCACGAATGCGCCAGCAACCTTCCAGCGTGTCATGCGCCAGCTCCTGCAAAGACTCATTCAGCAAGGAGTTGTTGTGGTGTACCTTGATGATGTCCTCATACATACCACTACCTTTGAGGAGCATTTGCACTTCTTGGGGGCAGTGTTTGAAATATTTCGGGAGACAAACTTGAAGCTGAATGGACGCAAGTGTACATTCCTACAGCAGACAGCAACATACTTGGGCCATATAGTGACACCAAAGGGAATCCAGACAGATCCAAAGAAGGTTGAGGCTATTGTCACCTGGCCAACACCAACCAGCACCAAGGAACTCCGGTCCTTTGTAGGGCTCTGCTCGTATTACCGCCAATTTGTCCCGCATTTGGCAGAATTGATGAAGCCACTCTACGCTGCTGAGAACCTCAAGCAATTTGACTGGACCCCGGATTGCCAGGCAGCCTTTGAAGTACTTAAGGAAAAGCTACAGGAAGCTCCAGTGTTGGGTCATGTGCAGGCAGGGATGCCTTTTATTGTCGATGCTGATGCAAGCAATGTTTCAATTGGGGCAGTCTTGTCACAGCTGCAAAATGGGAAAGAGGTTGTGATTGCATACTTCAGTAAGTGCCTCTCCCGAACCCAGCGCAACTATTGTGTTACCAGAAAAGAGTTGCTTGCAGTAGTGGAGGCACTAAAGTTTTTTGAGCCGTATGGAATTGACATGGGGCGGTTGCAAGTTCGGACTGATCATGCATCTCTCACATGGCTCATGCGATTCCGGAACCAGGATGGCCAGATGGATTTTGAGCGGCTGAGCCGTTTTGACCTTGATGTACAGTACCGTTCGGGGCAGCAGCATGGGAATGCTGATGCGCTCTCGAGAAGACCATGTGCCAGGGATGGATGCTCCTACTGCGAAAGAAGGGAAGCCAAGGGACACCAAGAAGACAGCCAGGATGAGCCTACACTGCATGGACTTCTAATAGAAAGTGTGTGGTCATTGCAGGACATACAGGAACACCAGGCGGAAGACACACAGCTAAAACCAGTGAAAGAGTGGCTGTGTGCTGGAAGTCGTCCCAGCTGGGAGCAGGTGGCAGGAGAAGGACCAGAGACTAAGGCATTGTGGGCAATTTTTGACTCCCTTGGGTTGGAGGAAGGTGTGCTTTACCGGAAGTGGGAGAGTCCCGATGGATGTTCTGTACGCCAGCAATTCTTAGTACCACGCAGTCTAAGAGAAACCATCTTGAAACAGGCTCATGAGCCAGCTCATATAGGGGAAAAGAAAATGGGGGAAAGACTGCGCCAGAGGATGTACTGGATAGGACTGCACCGGGATGTGAGGGAATGGTGCCGGAGCTGTGACACCAGTGGGAAACGACATGGAGGGGGACAACGGGTGCGGGCACCTTTGCGCACATATGTTGTTGGAAGTCCATTCCAGAGGGTTGGGATTGATGTAGTTGGGCCTCTCCCAGAGACCAAGCGAGGGAACCGATACATTCTGACAGTAGTTGACTAATTTACAAAGTGGCCTGAGGCCATTCCCCTTCCCGATCAAAGAGCAGAGACAGTCGCCCAGGCTCTGATAGAACATGTGGTCTCTCGATTCGGTGTACCAAGGGAGATTCATTCTGACCAGGGCCGCAACTTCGAGTCTGAACTGATGCAGGCTGTCCTCTCCCAACTGGGTGCACACAAGACCCGAACGACCCCTCTCAGGCCCCAGAGTGATGGCCAAGTGGAAAGGCTCCATCGAACACTCTACGAATGGTTGGCAAAGATGGTGAAGGAAAACCAGGTGGACTGGGATCAGCAACTCCCCATTGCCCTGTTGGCATACCGAGCCTCGGAGCAGGCTACTACGCAGTTCACCCCAGCGTATCTGCTCTTTGGGCAGGAGCTTACATTGCCGCTGGAACTGTTGTTTGGGCGGCCACCTGAAGAGAAAGAGGTACAAGCTTACGCAGCAGATCTTCGCAAACGGCTAGCGGTGGCTCACGAAAAGGCTCGGGATAACCTACGGATCCGGGCAGAAGACATGAAGCGGCGATACGACCGCACCACGCGAGGTCGGTCCGTCCGGGTGGGAGATCAGGTGTGGCTGCACAACCCCAGGCGCATCCGTGGACGAAACCCCAAATTGATGTGCCCCTGGGATGGTCCCTATGAGGTAGTCCATGAGCTGAATGACGTCGTGGTCCGGATACGGAAAAACCGGGGACGCCCAAAGGTAGTTCATGTTGACCGCCTGACGCCATACTTTGGAAGAAAGGCGGGAGAAGTGTTAGGAAGTTTACATGGGCAACGCAGGTAGTGACGTGGAAACTGTTTACAAACTGTTATAAAAACTAAAAATACTCACTTTGTGTTCCGAATTTATAGTGTTTGTCGCGGTTTATCGAATTAATAAAATTGTGCTCAATTCATCCGGGGTTTACAATTTTACAATATCTACTACACACACTTGGTCATTGGTGCACGAGCCGGAGGGTGACCGTCGATGCAAGAAAATTCTGCTCAGTGACGAACACTTATAAAATCAACTCTTTTGAACCAGTTTAGACATATCAACAACTCACACAACAATTTAACATTTCCAATCACTCCGAAACACAAATATATAGGGATCACACAAGACCAACGCCTTACTTTTACAAACTACATGACACCTGATTGGAAAAGTTAAAATTCAAACCCACCAATTATAACAACCCTCTTACACAATGCCCTTGTATCAATACAAAACAGATTTATTTCATATGAAAAATGACACGCTCTGTCTAGTCATACGACATGGAGTCTAAAGAACATGCTCCCATTCGGAGTTCAAGAGAATTGATCACGAAAAAAATTGACCCTTTAAAAAAACATTACACACACACCTCCTCAAGTTCGGGATTCAACACTTTAGAACGACTTCAACCTGGAAATACCTCAGCACCACCACTTCAATCTCAATCATAAAACACAAACTCAACCACCCAAACCGACTTGTAGTGATGAATTAGAACTCCCCAAGTTTCGAAGACTCGAAAGACCGCGATATTATGTCACCGAACATTCCTGATTCATTGAGAAATTTGTGATATTTTGTGACCGGTGGCATTTACTCTCACTATGTTTGAGTGTAAAAAGACCAAACAATATGTTTATAATGAAAGTGTCTGAAACGGCACTTCATTTGGGAATATCATAAATAACCGTCTCAATCAATAAAGGATTTTTTAAACCCGCTATTGGATCAGTTTAGACACGTACCTATGTATGTTGATTCTTTCCACGAGCAGATGCAATTCAACATTGTTTCTCAATCGGTGGTGCTACCAACAGAGAACTTCCCTTCATCCCTTCATCCATTATTTTAACCTACAAAGACCGCCACGGCGGCAGCGTTGAGTTGCAGGGACATCTCCCTCTATTATTATGTACATTTCTCCTTATTCGTCGTTGCAGACAAGACGCTTATCTCTCGATCAGTTCTTCAATAAATTCCTGAAATGTAGGATCGACTGTGAAGAGCTACTAAGGGCCAGTTTATCAATGATCTACATTAACTGCAGGATAGCTATACTGAGTATAGCGCTATACTCTAGATAAAGAATGTGAGTCGTTTATCAATGCCGAATTACCTAGCGGATAAAATTATTCCTCAGATAAGTTCTGTCTGGCAGATAGCGCCGTTAGCATCCGTATAGGTGTCTGTAGGCGACAAAATAAGGGCGATTCACACATGGAGTTACCACAGAGTAGAGTAGGAGCTACATTTTCTTCGTAGATCGAATATTAAAAAACCCGGGTCTGACGTCCACAACACAACAGTGCCCATCATGCTATCAATCTCGGCAAATTACAAACCACCACATTTTTGCCATCTGCTATTTGCTTCCTTTTTAGCGATATTGCAACCTGAATTATTATGAATGAATTATTGTGATCAGTAAGATGTGAACTTAATTTCATCTTCGATTTGTGTTAGAATGTAAAGAACGGTATCTTTGTCCAACCGAAACCTCAATAAAAATACGCACTCGTCAGATATTAGCAGGTGGTCTACACGGGGTCTTACTTGTTATGTGCGGTCTTCTTTTCCATTCAACGAGTAATGCTACGATAGAATCTTCACCGTTGCTTCTATTTGAAGACAAATCCCCTAATATCCATTCCAATCACACGAAATTCAAATAGGATTTTTGTAAATAAATAAACTTGTTTGAGGTTAGAAAGCTCTAGATATATCATTAACCTCCAGTTATAATTGTTATCCAGCTATCCAGGGATCAGATAAATTAAAACGCCAGATACGTTTAACTAGGGATGGATAAACACCCCCTATTGTGTTATCTGGAGGATAACGCTATCCCTCATATAAATCTCCCTTATCCATTGGATAAATGTGATTGATAAACCGCTCCTTAAGAGATGAAATTTAGCATTTAGGTACCAAAGCTTCACTAGTAGGTACATCGCATGGACAATAGTTACTAAACTCGATTTCGCAACGTTATAATAAATTCCACTGGAACTATATTACCTGATAATTCCAATATTGGCAGCTGATATTTACAAGGCAATTTTTGTGTGTTCCAGTATCACTATCTAGCGATTTATGATGGAATTTCGAGCTATTCCGCTGCTATCAATTACATGAGAAGCCGGCCGTTGACTCGGAAGACCAACACGGTGGTCCTTCAAGAACCAGAAGCCAACATATTCATTTACATCCAGACGGTTTGTGATAAGTTTGTCAGTCGGGCCATAAACAGTGTTTAGAACTATTGTCATTTATAATAATCCTCATTTCAACCTATAATCTTGTTCTGTATTTTTATCATATCTATTTTATAATTTCTTCAGTACTGGTTTTTTATACAACATTGTGATTGGGCTTGCCCCGTAATATCCAAATAAATATTGTTATTAATGACGTCAATTACACTACTCATTGATAGACCGAAGTTTGTGTTACTGTGGTGGTGTGCAACTTGCTTCAAAAACGCGAACAACTTCATTTTAATACCATATTGCATTACGATGAAGTTGTAATGGTTATGAAGTCTAAGACATATAGCTACATTTATTTTTACTCACATACATTTATTTATTTTCATTCTAAAGCATATAACAGCTATTTATACGATTTAGTAGTAGCTTAAGTGATGTTTTTCGTCACCACGACAACGATATGACGGAAGAATAATTTTCTTTCTTCTTCGTATTTTTTGTTGGCATATTATTATTATAGCCGTGAATCTGCTGTACGCCCTTTTCAGTCACAATCACTATTTACTAAAGCTTATATATTCAAGGTTTGAAATGTGGGTCTCCACTCTACGGTGAAGGGAGTTAGCCTAAAGGCCCATTCGTATCTTGACTCACCACTCCTTGATAGTAACCGCTATTCTATTGAATGTTTTCCACTCGTGTTATGTTTACTGATAGTTCTGTTGTACCGTAGTGTAAAACCCAAGTCCCATCAGGATTGGAAATTGAAACCTCTCGGATAACCTAGTCGGCAGTTCTCTTCATTGTGAGGTTTAGAACCCTCACATGATAGAATAAAACGGATGAAACTTGCACAATTCGCTCCTTTAGGTACTGACTTCATTGTTAGAGGATATGGTCATCACAGAATCAACACAAATAAATGAAATCTGCTGAAAAAAAGCTCAGTAGAATATTGTTTAAGAAGGAACTGGAAAAAATGTTTAGTTGTGGCTCGAGGCGGGAAAGGCGGAAGGGACCAACGTTCGGTCTCAATAAACTTTCTCCTTTTTTTAAAATGTATTGCCCTTTTCAGCCTTCCTATTGATTTTCACTGTGTTCCATGGTAGAGGTTCCTTAGTTGCTGATCGTTTAAATCTTTGTGATCACAATGATATTATACTTTCAGAACAAAAAATTGAAAACTTTGGGGCGTTTGAGGGTCGCTCTCGACTGATCTAATTCAGCCTAAATTTGGCATAGATGATTTTTTACTGGACCAGAACAAAATAGGGGTGAGACATCAGATATTTTAAAGTTGAAAAATGAGGCCACCCTAATTAACATAGGTAATATAAAAATAAAGATAAATTCTAGAAGTGTTATTTTGATAGGGAGATATATAATAGACTATCTGCGTTACCTGCCCGGTGGGCGAGAAAATGATTGGAGTATCGATGCGTGATGCTTAGGCGCAGAAGTGTATATCCGTATTGGTTGTAGGAGATATTTTATTCATTTAATAAAATGAAATGGAGGGCAAGGAAACGGAAATGAAAAAGGATATACGGTGCGGGATATGAAAGATGATAATTATAACAGGGGTAAACAAATAGGGGATTGTAATTTTGATTCGTAGTGGTTCAATTAAAAAAGGAAGCGATGCTTTTTAATCTGTATCCGTTCCTCTTCATTATTGGTGGCATCCAATTCTCTTTTGATGGAAGCTATAATGTCGATAATAGGGGTGTATATGTATCATTCGTCTCAGTAGACATATCGTCATGCCTTTGAGAAACATCGAAAGAGAATTTGGACGCAGAGAGTGATGCCTCAAAGTCGGATGGATTGATAGCTAAGACGGTAGACAAATTTACATTTAAAGTTACTTTTTTTATTCTCGATGTTCTAGAGAGGCTCCCCATCACATTTTAAATTCCTAGGGTGAATAGGAGATAATTTAGCTTAGTCAGCTGATCTGGTTGGAACCCGTAATTGCATACGTCTCTTAAAATGCCCTAGTGAGGCTCCCAGTCAAAATTTTCATATCTGAGGTTAAAAGGAGTGAATTTAGCACACTCAGCTGATCAGGAAAGAGCCTATCATTTTATTCGTTTTTCGATGTCCCAGAGAGGAACCCTATCAAATTTCAAATTCCTGGAGAGAACTTAGATAAGTCAGCTGATCTGGCTGGAAGTGTCTTAAATGTTTTCTTTTACACAAACCTTCCCCGTGCCATCCCGATCATTTTGCAAAAAACCCCGTTCCAATCAGTCCATGAGTTTGAGCGAGAAGGATCTGACATTAGTCATTTATAGAATAGATTATTATACTCAACTGATTAGTGAACATAGTAACTAGAAAACATTGCGATACACTCATTTCGTCATCTCTCACGCTGAAAAACACTTCAGTTCAGGACGTAATTCCACGAAAAGCTCTCTTGGTAAAAGTTTCATCACACCCAGGGAGGTGAATAAGATAAAATTTTCATGAGTAACAAAATAAAAACACATTCTTGTTAAAAGGAAAGGTAAGAATCTTACCATAGTGAAACTTGATCAAACCTAACACCAGGAAACATTAGGCACATAATAATTACATTCTTTCTATGAAGTAGTAACTTGAAATTCACATTTTTTTGAGGTTCTTAAAAAAGCGTTTTAAACCGACACATCTTAGCACCTTCACTGACCCTGCAGTTACATTGAAACATTAGGTAAAAGATGCAGAAGATACGTATTTTTCTTAAGCTTTTCTTTCCACATCTCTACCACCCACCTGTATTGCCACTCTGGATATTCATCTAGATACAAGTAACAATTATTGTTGTACCTATGTGTACGTCATTGATCTGAAAATCGGCTTATAACGAATACCAAGTTATTAACGTATTCTACCCATTTCTCATCACAAATAATAATCAGCCCTTATATATCTTTCGGAGAGACCGCACCTTCGGGGTGTTCCGGGCTATCGTTTACTACGATACGCCAAAAATGCCAAGGTGGATTAGGCACAGATTTTTAAATGCTTTAAATACAAAAAAGTTTTCCACACTTTACAATCATGTATTTATATATTTAATACGAATATTTTGGAAGCATTGCAACAAGCAAGTAAGTACATATTGGAATTTTACAAAGTGAATAACTTGCGGTTGATCCTAATGATATTTATATATGAAAAACCAATCCCATATGGTATAAGAAGGGCGTACAACAAACTCCCCAAAGCTGCGGGAGTCAACGTTGGAACATCTTCATGCAAAGTGATGTTTCCTCCTAAGATAATATTGTACACGATTCACATAAATGTTTAACCAGTGATTTTGCTGAAAATTAGAGGCAATTTATGAAGCAAGGATCTCCAACTGGACCGTACGTCTTTGCACAGATGACACCACCCAAGTGGGAGAGGTTCGAAAATCTACGAAAAAACTCGAATCTCCGAGCACTAGATACGACGAATATTGCTTTTATTAAGGAATGCATCGAAGCCTGTTCGAATTTCTGTGGCCGCCACTACCTCGATGTGACCCTACGGGAAGAATATTGTCAGATATGAACAATCCCAAAACTATTTCCAAAAATATGGGTATTTGCCATATATACATACATACATACACATAAATGACATTCCAGCCGATTTATCTCCTTAGAAATTGAGATACACTATCCGTTCTTTTGCAAAAAATCAAGCATTCCAAAAAAATGAGAATTGATCGAACAGTTAATTTTGAACAAAATAAAATGTTCATATTTCCAAAAATATGCTTATAAATCTCTAATTTCGTATAAAAATGCATTGACTATAAACTAGAAGTGTAGAAATTAGTCTACAACAATGAGCTGAAATCACAACACATCATCACAGTCACGATCTTGGTTTGAAATCACAATAAGAAAAATTGGTTTTTATAGAAAAACAATAATTAGGAAAAAGTTTTCCATGAAATCGAAAGCTTAATATAAATATCTGTTTGAATATACTGTTTCTAAAATTCAATAGACCTAGCATTAATTTTTTTTTTTTTTTTTTTTTCATTTTTGAAAATTTTAAAAAACTTTAAATGGTTACTCGCCTTTATTTTTTAAGTGCTTATAATTACCATGCACCACTGTGGCGCTAATACTCTTAACTCGCAATTTTCAAATGGGAACTCCCATTTTTTATTGCAGATTCGATATTTACATAAAATTGTATGGAATGCGCAAAAACGCTAAGAAATGGGGCCAATCGTAAATATCGAGTTTTTAAAGATATTCAATTGCCAATATATATATGATACATGATTTTGGCGGTTTTTTTTTTTTTTTTTTTTTTTTTTTTTTTTTTTTTTTTTTTAGACCGGATTGCGTGGTGATGTTCTTTTATCAATAATCGCAATACCAACTCCAAAAAACAGCGACAAAAAATGCTTTTTAGTAGTATTAGCGCTGAGTGAAAAAATGTGCAAAAATGTTGATGAATGTCGATGTTTTTCCAAGTTGGCAGTGTCCTTCAAGTCCTTAATTTTCAAAACAATGTAACTTAATACAGGACGATAATTTACGAAAAGTCGCTCATACGATCATGCAACATGACTGGAACTTTATGTTCTTTCACCTCGACAATTTCCCTACTAATAACTGCAGAAAAAAATCTAACGAGGTTCAAATTTCGCTCCATTAAATCGCGAACTCGGAAAGGTTTTCCGGGTTAGTCCGACGCTTTATTCGCTAAAATAATGGAGTAGCGAAATAGACTTATATTGGAAGGCTGCTACCGGTAGGAAGGAGCGGGGGGGGGGGGGATGTTTATGGAAAGTCTGCCGAGAGATAGCTACTCAGTGGTACCCCTCGCTGTACACCGCCTTCACCATCCAGGGGCAACTCAATTTGGCCCGTATCTCATTAGACGGCACTCATAATCGAAATGGAACTAATTTCAGGGGGTACTTCCCCCCTTCCCATCCAGCTAAGAGCTTCGCCTCGCCGACCTGCCGGCGGTAAATGACGATGAAATTCGGGGACGTTAGCGGTGTTTGGTTGAGGGAGGAATCTGAGCCTTAAGCTACAAACAGTTTACTCGACGCGGGAACTTTCAGTGGTACTATTGGGGGATATTAGATTCGGTGGTACAAGTTATTAGTTCTAAATTAATAAGATGAGATAGATGGGACTATTTGATTTATTTCAGCTTACTGAGTGAGCGTAGAGACATAAAAAAAAAGTAAAACAGCTATTACATTTGAGAATCTGTTGATTAGAAGTGAGTGAAAAACTATAATGTTCAACACGTAGTACCGTCCACTCTGTGCTCACGTGGGAGTAACTACCTACTACTGCACCCAATTGCCATCCCGTATTGAGCTGCTTTGAAACGCTAAAGTAATTAATAGTAGTTCTCTCTAAAATGCGACTACTGCGCTGGCTTCATTTTTCAAGTTGCTTCAAAAATGATCATTACTCATACCATAAATGGTTATCAGGAGTCCTCGATGGATTTAAAAACTATGAGGTTATAGTGACCATGTAACGCATTACCTAATGGCAGGCTGCATCACTTCAATGCTATACAGGACCAACTACTACCGACCAATAACCCCTCAACTTGCAGCAATGTGAAAAGAAGAAAATGTGTCGGCTACTACTAAACATTGTGACAAACTTTGAAAAGTCGACAAGCCGATAACAAGGCCAAAAAAGTATTCACTTTTTAGCGACTCATGTAGTAATGTCTAAGAAGTGCTTAACTTGCTCCAGCTCAAATCATAGTAATAGTATGATTTCCAATTAGGATTTCGATTATTTTGTATTGATGAGGCAATTTTCTTAATTTCCAATTCACCTTTCTTTGTTTAACCCTTAATGGGTGGACCGTGTCTGTCAGACACGTTCCAAATTTCATGTTTGACAGTTGGCAAAATTTGAGTGGCTTCTGAACCCCACCGCCCTAATACCTTTTCTTTGGGGCCTGTTGAACTAGAGGGAGTGGTAAGTATCATGACAGATGTCACAAGGAGAGTGTTGCATTGGTTTTCCCGCTACCTGTGGTGTCCTCTGGACACGGGTCCACCCATAAGCAACAGTAATGTAAGTGTTTTTCAGACACGGTCCGCCCTATACGCCTAGTCAAATCCTTTAAGTGTTATTTTTAAGTCCTTTTTTAGTCACCGTGATCTCCCTCAATGTCCCAGGAACTAAGTACTAGCGATGGTAGGAGGGTTGGGGACAGGTTTTCAATAGATCCCGATTTTGAAGAGCGAGTGAGATCCCTCGTATTACTAAATTCCCAGTCTGAATGTGATGAAAATGAAGAAGTTGTAAATCCACCAGTTCACAGTGATGGTGAAACCGACGAGTCTCCTCATTTCAACTGGGAGGATTTGGACGATATTGAAAATTTATCCAATGACTGAAAAAAATAGCTAATTTTGTTTACAATTTGATTGTTTCACATTTTCTAAAACTTGTTTCTGATATAAAATAGTTTGTTCATGCTTGTATTAGAGAAATTATATCCATAAATTATTTTACATTGAATCGCGACAATTGGCAATGTCGGTAGGTATCTACTCCAGCTGCATATTTTATAATGTTTTCATTCAAGAATTTTATTGTTCGTTTCAAAGTTTCAATGCACGAAACATTTTAAAATGAATAAATACATTCTACTAAAGAGTCTTCTGTTCACACTGTTACCGAATTCCTGGAAACCCCGCATTATATGAGAGATTTTGGTACTAGGTGTCTGACAGACACGGTCCGCCCGTAAGTGCTCAAACATAGAGTCCGCACACTGGGGGTTAAGTTAATAAATGTTTAACCAAGTTGTTAGTTCAAGTTAAATGTTTAATAAATGTTTCGTCGTTTTTTGACTAATAAGAAGTCTGTCTATTTGGGGTCCATTTTAATCTATTATTAAATCTAGATGAAGCCCTGTAAACACTAGCTTCTTGCAGGATGCTTGAACAGCCATATCTTGGTAACCTAGGGGCGCACATAGATCCTTAGCCGGACTCCCCTCTACTGATCCGACCTTCTTTCATTTCCCCCCTCTTGCCAATCTGGAAGAGTAAGAGGAGCAGGGGTTTTTACTGGTGGATGAGAACAATCCCTTGCTACATGTCCAGACGTATCAGAACGCCAACATTGGAGGTGTCAAAGTCCAGAAGCAGATCGTTCCCTATGTGATCTGGGTTGTTCCTTCAGTCGAGCTACTGAGTACTAAGGAGCAGACTCACCATTCCTCACAGTTGTCTCATCATCCTCTACAACCCTCCTTGCCAGTACTTGAGGCTGAGTCAGTTGCTGTATGCCTATCCAGAGCTTCTTCCATTGTCTTTGGGTTAGCACTGATGATCCTGTCTCTTATCCCTCATCTCTTATCCCTCTCATGAAATGAAATACCACAGCGTCCTTAATAGCACCTATTGTAGCTGCAGTTGGCCATGATTTTCGCGCCAAGTTTTGAATTTCTAGATAAAAGGCTCTCAGATCCTCCGTTGGTTGCTGAACCCGAACATAGAGGAGGGTCAGATGACGTTGAGCCTGATGTTGAGTGCCAAATCTCTTCTACAAAGCAGCTATCAAGTCATCATAAGATGGAGGATCATCCACTTCTGTAATAACCTCTAAGGCAGGCCCAGTCTGCCTTCAGCGAGAGACGATGCTTTTGAGCGCTCATTCCAAGCATTGTGTCTAGCTATAATCTCAAATTGGCGAAAGTTGAACTCCCATTCAGAACCACCATCACATTTTCCAGGCTTCAGTATACTAACTTTAGTTTGCCCGTCTGAGTGTGGTTGATGGGAGGGCGAAGACTGGTTGTGCTGGTTAGAGCTTTTGGGCAGAAGTTGAGGGAACATATCTTAAAACATCTTTGTCGTGTCTGCTAAATGTCCGGCCCTTTGAGCTTCGTTACATGCTAAACAAGATGCTCTCTGAGCTTCCATCTCAGCTACAATATTGAGGATCTTTGATCCTCCCAAAATGCATTTAGCTGGTCGACTGTCACTGGTTGATTCAATGCGGCTCCATCCCCCTCTTCCACTGGAACATCCGCGCTGCCGTTTGGTACAAACACCCCATCGTAGCGTGTCGACCGAGGATTCATTACACAAGTGGTGACAACCGAACAATAAAATGTCAAGAATCCGACACAGACACCGCTGTCACCAATATTATAAAACACGGGAACACTGAACATTGAAATATTAAAAAACATAGGAACTCTAACAAATATACAAGATGTCACTTTACATAGTACAATTTCAGATCTATAGCAGAACAAAGACAGGTTTTTTATTAGAAATAAATCAACATCAAAACTTGACGAGTGGCTTGACTGTGACAATAATCACTGGTTATTGATCCTCTACAATATAAAAACCTAGAAGTTGGCACTAAGCAAAAATACAAATTTATGATGTCAAATAAAATATCTACCTTAACTTGTTCGTCTATTTATAACAAAAATACGCTTTGGGGTTCGTGAAAAGGAATACGAGGGAGTTCACCCACGTCCCTGCTATAACCGCTCTTTACAATTCTCTGGTTGTCCCTCTAATGGAGTACTCTTCTGTGATCTGGAGCCCATTCTATAATTGCCATATTGACCAGCTAGAGAGGGTTCATCGCCGCTTCCTCCGTTACGTGGCATTTAAGCTTCATATACCATTTGACTCTATAAACTATGAGGCTATTAATGAGCACTGCGGCACTTTGCCCCCTCGAGTCAGAAGACAGCTAGCCAATATTTCATTTTTATTCAACATCCTGAATGGTCGCGTCGATTCTCCCCACATTCTGGAAATGGTGAATTTGTTGGTACCCCGTTCCGCCTCACGATCCAACAGCTTATTTTGGACACCTTTCTCGCCAACAAAATACATATACCACCGCCCCCTGTCTAGACTCCAACGTACAGCCAACCACCTTCTAAATGAATATCCGGATGTTGACCTTTTCAACACGTCATTAGCCTCGCTTCGCTCGAAAATGAAAAACTTGTGTGGAACCACCCTTAACTTTGGACAATAAACTTTCTTTTTTTCCATCTGTTTTCAATTCTATTTTATAGGTAGTATACTTAATTTCTTGTTTTGTTCACCGCGGTAATTTACGCTTTGTATTTTGAATCTATACATTTGCTATACATTTTTCTCCTCGTGTATTGGGCTTGCCCGTATTATTGAAATAAATAAATAAATAAATAAAATTTTAATAAACTCGAATTCTTGAAGAGAAAAATCCTTCCGGATTTCCGAACCGTGCAATGAAATTATGCTCTTTGAAATTTCGTTGAAAACCCGAGTTTGATACCGTTTTCAAGTTGAAAAAAGCACCTAAAACGTGGTTATACATCTGGCGTGGGTGGGGAACAAAATTTCGTCAACTTTGTTTCCGTTTTGAGTTGGTTCTTTGATACTTTCATTATTCGTAGATTTCTGGGAAGAAATTTAGTTTTTTGGAATTGTTATTGTTTACAAAATGGTTAGTGATTGATAGACAACAACATGGATGTCTCAGCAACCTCGCAAACAAATCGCGTGACATGTCCTCACTGTTCCGTCGAATATACCAGAAGAGGCCTGCAAAATCACATTACCCGATCTCATCCCAGAACTACCCAGGTGCATCCTTCACCAGCATCATCCGACGATTGCGGACCGTTTCAGGAGCTGTTCGTTGCTGGATTCGGGGCTCCCCTGATTAATAAAGATACAGAAAGTGATAGAAACGGGGTGTGGGAAACGTGGTGGCGCCACTCATTAAAACTCAAAGGAAGGCAATACACCATTCCATTCGGTCCAGTCGGTCGAAAATTTGTTTCCCTTGTTACCGAAGCAATATCTGAAATAGTGAACGGCACTTCTAGATCAAAGAGAGTCTTTGTACTTTGTGCAACATACCTTCAAAGATCGAAAGACATTTCTTCGGGAAGCGATATCAAGAGGCTTCTGATTCGAAGAATGACCCTGTGGAGGCAGGAAAAGTTTGAGGAGCTTGTGAAGGAAGCAAAACGAAGTGATCGACAGTTGGGACACTCTCGAAATAAAACAGATAAGGATAAAAAAATCAGGGTATTCACAAGACTTGTTACCAGACGTAAGCTGAGGGAGGCCACAAGATGGATTAAGGACAGACAAACAAGTGGTGGGGTATTACAACCAACGTCACAACTTGCAGATGGACAAACCGTCTTGGAGATTTTAAGAAGCAAACATCCAGATCAAATGACCCGTGATATTGAGACATTCATAGACAGTACCAACCTACCCAAAATGGAAGACATCGATGTATCTGGTGATCTTGTGGCAAAAGTAGCCCACCTTCTAAAAGGAAGTGCAGGTCCCAGTGGTAAGGATTCGGAAACCTGGAGGGACATGCTTCTAAGATTTGGCGCACACAGCAGCCGACTTCGAGATGCCATCGCTGCATTAGTCAGATGGTTGTCAAATGGTATTGTGGAATGGGACAGAATAAAAGCACTGCTTGCCCGCAGAGGAGTAGCCTTACACAAGAACCCAGGTGTAAGACCGATCGGGGTTGGTGAAGTCCTCCAAAGAATTTGTGCTAAAACTGTTGTACACATTACAGGTATCGAACTGAAAGAAGAATGTGGAGCCGATCAGCTATGTAAGGGGACAAGAGCAGATATTGAAGGTACGATTCATGGAATGTCGAAAATATTCTCTAATGATGAGACAGAAGGAATGCTCCTCATTGATGCCACCAATGCATTTAATTCCCTAAGCCGGCCGTTAGCCCTGTGGAACGCGAGAATGCTGTGGCCCAGATGTGCAAGGTTTTTATTCAATACCTACAAGGGTTTTCCTACAACAGTGTTCAGGCAATGTGACGAGTTCATATTAAGCCGAGAAGGAACCACGCAGAGAGATCCACTTGGTATGTTGATGTATGGAGTCGGAACACTACCATTGATCAGAAAGCTCAAAAGCGAGACGTATCACCAATCATGGTATGCAGATGACTCAGCCTGCATAGGGAAGCTTAGAGACCTTAAGAATTGGTTGAACCTCTTGGAATCTGAAGGTCCAAAGTGGGGGTACTATCCAAAGGTCAGCAAAAGTTATCAGATAATAAAGCCTGGTCTAGAGGAAGAAGCTCAAAACACATTCAGAGATTCCGGCCTGAGGATCGTATACTCACAGAGATTTCTTGGTGGGGTCATCGGCAACCCAGACTTGAAACAGGATTTTGTTAAGCAAAAATTCAAAAGTTGGGTTGAAAATGTCGAAAAACTAGCTGAGGCAACCAATAAGAGCCCACAAGCAGGATACGTGGCTTTTCAAAAATCCCTTAGTAAGGAATGGGCATTCACCCAGAGGGTAGTGGGTGGATGTGATGACGAATACAAAGCACTGCGAAATGCTATCCGCCACATTTTCGTCCCTGCAGTTGTTGGGGAACCAGTGAGTGATCTGGAAGCAGAATTGCTAGAGTTGCCCCTGAAGTCTGGAGGCCTGGCATCGGAGGACCTTGTTAACTCCGCCCCAGTAAATTTCAAAGCCTCAGAGAGAGCCACGCGGGTACTAGTTGAAGCTTTATCCACAGGAAGGGACTTCAACATAAACCACCATGAAGAGAGAATAAGCGAAGTTCAAACGGAAGAGAGAGTGCTCAATGCAGCCAAGGTGGTAGCACGAAGGGATTGAATCATCCGACTATTGCCAGCAACCCAAAGGAGGGCCGTCGAAAGGATCGTAGCGAGCAACTCATAACAATGGCTCTCGGTTGTGCCATTACAGAGGGGTGACCTAGACCTATCCTCATCTCATTCCGTGATGGATTGAACGTCAGATACGGGAAAGAGCCAAGAGGATTGCCACTGTGATGGGTGTGGAGAACGAATGAACCTCTGTCATGCACTGAATTGTAAAAGAGGTGGGCTGGTCAAACGGGGGCACGACAAGATACGAGATCAGTATGCAAAAATGGCTTGCCTGGCCTGGAATTCAGTCGGTCTTGAACCCGTCATGCAAGAAAACGAAGATGGAACACCGAAATTGGGAGCTGATATCCGGATACATGGAGTATGGAACCAAGAGAGGACGGCGTATTTTGATACCCGCGTAGTAAACGCAGACGCCTCCTCTTATGATTCTATGACCTGGTCCTCCATATCACAAAATGCAGCGAATGAGAAACACCGAAAGTACGATGCTGCTGCAGAAGACCTAAGAGGTTCGTTCACACCCCTCGTTGTTGCATGTGATGGATCACTACATAGAGAGTACGACTGCTACCTCAAGAGGATGGCGGAAGTACTTTCAGAAAAATGGGCAAAGCCGATATCACAGGTTACCCATTGGGTGCGAGTGAAAACTGAAATGGCCGTGGTGAGGGCGGTTTCGTTGAGGGTTCGAGGAAAGAGGAGAAAAGTCAGATGCCTCGGGTTGGAGGACGGCGCTTTGATGCCATTATGAGTGCGACACACCAAGGATCCCTCCACATAGCTCTGCGTGCCAGATTTTTCCGAAGTCAACGCCCCGATGCCTAGAATGATGCATAAATTCACGAAAAGTTCAGCTAACCGCTTCCAAATTCCAACTATCATTAGTCCTGTATAAATAACATTGTTATAAATATTTTAATCAGCTATTCCAATCTCCGTAGTTTATAAGAGGATTTTCGGTTTTTTCATTAGCCACTGGCGAATAAATGTACCAATTTTCATTAAATTTGAAACTGCTATAGTGATTGTAACATTCAGCTTGTGGATCTTTCACTGTACTGTTCGGTTGCCGTCTGGTCAACGTTTGTGAGTATGCTTCCGCGAATGCCAATTTCCGTAAACACCGCTTTCTCGCTACAGAGAGTTTGATTTAATTTGAATTTAAAGGGATGATAAGGACCGGACTCGGTCTGATTTATACCGTGAGTGCGTTTGTGTTTAATTAAACTCTAAAGCTAATGGAACGATTTTGATTAAAAGTTCTCGTTTTTATCATTATTATTATTTTTTTATTTTTTTTTTTATTCATTTATTTATTTTTAACTCAGCCCTTAATCATGCTGACTCCATATGTGCGGAAGCTCTAACTAGTTCTTATCCATTTTAGTAGCGATTATTGTTACATTCCACCCATTCAAATCACTAGCGAACCTTGCATTTGAGCTATTTGAAGCTTCTACAGAGCTTCACAGAAAATTCACTTAGGATGAATATTATAAGCAAGCATGACTATGTTTGTTGAATTAACTTCTAGTATATACCTGGGATTGGTAGATGAGAAAGGCTAGCAGTGCAGCGTAAAATATGGAAGCAATGAAAAGCAGAGAGACCAAGAGAGAATTTTTCAGTCTCTCACGATATCTCCGGTACAATGCTTCTAGCTCCATGTCCTCGGCTGCAACAAAAGAGACAAAATGTTACTGAAAACGTTCGAATTTGAATACTAACAAGATTGAAAATTTGGTTGCGTAAAATATAATAAAGTACGTTATAAAAAGAGTATTGGGGCACCAATGCCCCAGCATGTAACAGTAGTCCCTTCATGAAAGAATTAAATGATGATTTTTTTTTTTCTCGAAACTCCACATCTTTTTCTGTTTGCTCATAATTGTTCGAATTTAGCTAGTTATGTCATTTTGCACTGATAGCGCACAGGAGAAATACAGTTTAGTGAATAAAATAGGGATTATAACTAGCGTACTAAGAGTATGATTACATAGGTTTTATAATTTTAGTGAAAGAAAATAAATCTGACGTGATGTCAGAAGCTGTGTATTTAAAACTATCAACCAACTGTGCTCTGGTTCTGGTGGTTACTTGATGAATAAAATCAGACTTTCCAACTTGAATATTACAAAAAATTGATTTTACTTTTTAACCTCCTAAGTAAGTCACATTTTTGCAAATTTGCAAAGGTTAATTCTAATGGATAACACATCCAATGAATCACTATTTTTCACCATTAAACGATTCAGTATGTTACAATATTTCCAGTTTTAATAAATATTCATCGAAAACAGTCAATTTCCTAAACTGTACTACATTCTATAGAGTACTAGTGAATGGCATTGATCCAATATTACTTTTGACAGTTTTCTAATTTTTCCGCTTACTTATAATAAGATTCTTGCCAATGTTTATGTTCAAAAACGGCCAAATTTAATTATTACCTACTATCTTTTTCAGATAGTAGTGGTAGGTATATATCTTTCTGGTGGTATAATATACATGCGCATTCCCAGTATCTAAAATCAAATACGAGATATACAAAAGCTTAATACTGGGAAATCAACAAACTCGGGTAGTGTTTCCAAGTAAATTGCCAGTGGACTATAAAACCCAATAACAAGGTCATAATAATATTAGAAATATTAAGAATTATTGCAAATATATACCCTCATAAATAAATGTACTTACCTATAAATTTACCACTTTCTCACTTTGTAAATTATCGTATTGTATTATGTTACAATGTCTTGAAATTCTAGATCATTGAGTATAAAAAAAACGGTCTACAAAAACTCATTCTCTATGTCTCATACTATATTCTCTATAGCATTCTGCAATCCAAAAAAAATTGTTTTTTGATTTTTAGCTTATTTTGTAGCTTTCATCGAAATTTAAGCAAATATTATTGAAATGTATACTTTTTTTTTTTTTTTCAGCATGATTTTGTGCACGAGTGTTGATGTTCCGATTCATCATAAAGTTCATAAAGTTCTTCTGACTAAAAAACGGCTGAAAAAAATAAAATAAATCTATGGAAATAAGGCATAATTTGAACAATTTTATGAGCCCAGAAAATTTCGTTCAACGAACTCATCCTTTCATGGGAAGCTTGATTAGCTTGATCGGCGTAAGAATGGACTTTTTACCTCCATCGTAATGAAAGTATTCTTCTAGAATGACACACACACAGACACAAACACACACAGACGCACACACACACACACATAGTTTATTGAAATCAAAGATTTCAGGTGATCATTGAGGTGCGGTCGATTAAGGACACTGGTTTGTTTTACCATGGGTTCGTACGTTTATTCGTACATCTTCTAAACTGCTGTGAATTTTTATAGCAAATCGGTTTAGTGAAATTATGAACTCATTTTTCGACACAACTCATACCTCCCACCCCCCAACCCGTTCGTCTGCCGTCCACAGCTTATCTCCGTAACTACTGGACCACAAATGATGAAACTTGGGTTATAAATCGAATTTCGGGTCTATTTGATCTTAAAAGCTCGGCATCAATTTTTATGTACCCTAAAGGCTTATCGAGATCTCGGAAACTTTGTAGGGAACACTAATGATTTTTCTTTAGTCAATAATAGGTATTATCACAAGGAATCGAATAAAACCATCCGTAACGCTGCACGTTCTAATGGACTTACGTTGTTGAAATTTAGATGGAGCTCCTTTGGGACACCCCGAAAACAATTACGGAGAACAGAGGCGTACTGATCTGTTGAAAGGCCCGAGGGGCCTATTTCTTTCGTTTTCGATGTACGTTTTTCTACGTCAATTTCCTAAATTTTTCGACATTTGTTAAAAAGCGTAAAATTGTGGGGTATTGGAGGTGTAAAGGTTTGAACCCTTTTGGGAGGAGCGGTTGAGTAAAATGTTGATGATATAGTTGCTTTCTAGCCTCTGGTGAGCTCAGCTTTGGGGTGTTTCTGTCGTTGATAAATTATTCTAATAGTCATATTAATTTAGTACTAAATGTTTGTAATTATTGTGATCAGCGTAAAATGCATGGTTGAATAGGATGGTCTTTAAACTATTTCATCTAAATAAGTCGTTCACCCATACATATCCAGTATTTTTTAAGAAGTAATGTTATTTTTTAGTATTTTATTTATTTATTTTTTTAAGTATTTTTTTTAGTATTTTTTTAGTTTTATTAATCTACTACGTATCTCATCAATTAAAAACTGTTGTATTTATTTAATTAACTGTACTGATTGTAAACGAGTTCTTCGAAAGAATATAGATTTTTTTAAATTCCAGTTCACATTTACATTTTACATGCCAAGGAGGAATCATGACGGTGGTTGACGAAATTAGGTTTTTATTAACGATCCATAAACTTTATTTTCAACCTGGGATAAGCACAAGTAATTTCACCGATGGGAACGTGACTTGGAGACAAAAGTCGGTTTTCATCCCATTCTGTATGGATTACAGATTCTCTCATCAAACTAGGTACAGTCGAAAATTCCATTCAGTGAAGGCAAGAGCGTAGTTCGCTAACTGAGCGGATGTTCCGGACGCGTTTACAGGGCCAAGCTGAGGCTGCCCGGGGGAAATCTGCGTTCTCTCGGCAAAACGATCGCGTTAGCCACGATGAACGCAGATCCCAAGCGTCTGATGGAACAACCCCGAAATCGGTTGATACAAGATTATCCAGCTCAATATTTACATGCGACCATTAAACGAACCAATCAACAACTACTCGTAGATATTATCTACTTACTTTACATATTTCAGAAAATTATTTATTTTAACAAAGGGGGGTTGATTCAGGTATCAGGTGAAAATTAGCGTCACACATCAACTACCAGTTCCAAAAGTTTAAGGACTTTTTTTTTTTTTTTTTTAACTGCTATATCTGCTCTATGAAAGCCATTTTGGGGCATTTTTAAACGATTCTTGTTTAATGCTTTTTCATATAGTACATGTATATGTTGCAGCCTTTTTGTGAAATCAGCCTTTTTGTATAAAGCTTAGCTTTTTTACTATACGCCGCCTTTTCGTGATAAAAACGTTGGAATGACAAACTATACACATCATTTTGACCTATATGTCCAACTAATCTGAATTTTTAATAACGGACTGACTACTTGATGTTTTCTATTGTAGAGATGCTTGCGAGCATCCAGACCACCAAACTAAGGCGGATCACGCTCAGCCTTTTTTTCAAATAGGATAGGTTGGTTTTGCAAAAAGGCTGAGGTCTTACAGCTTTTTTACAAAAAGGCTAAAAAATATACCAGGCTGATTGTCATTCCAACGTTTTTATTACGAAAAGGCGGCGTATTGTAAAAAGGCTAGACTTTTTCCAAAAAGGCAGATTTTACAGAAGGGCTGAGATATATACATAAATAGTTTACTATTTCTTTGTAATCAAAGTGCTCAAATTTCGAAACAATTTAACATAAATTTAATACGATAATTTTAAAAAAATTGATAGGTAATTGATGTTGGGGACTAATATAGGATATTAATGCCCCTCCATCAGGAAACGTCCTAAATGGATTTTACGAAGGACCACTGCCGCCTAGGGCTGATTTAGCGCAACAGCGAGCAGAAGAATATGGGCATTCAACCCAAAACCCTCTAAATTGGCATGCATGCAAAAGGAATGGTAGGAAGTTAGGTACCTGATAGGAAGTCGCTCCGAAAATCCGGGATCCGGTACTGCTTCCAGTGGAGACCGCACACGTAAAGTTGTAGACGGACGGCACTCAGAGAATTTGGTAGCACGAGGGTTTGGGGGACTGCAGAAATACTTGGGTCAAACAGATTAGAATGTGGGGTAATTGGCATATAGCGACTTGGAAGAAGGATGACGACGAAGTAAGAAGTAGGGTTTTGAGACGTGGCGATTAGAAAGCATTAAGGGAAGGGGTGGACCAATCAGAGTGTTCGGGATGAGACCCACCTCCTCCCCGCCTATGCCCTTTAAACTAAGGGTCAGAGAGAAAACCTTGTGTTTATACCAAACATACCCCCCACTCAAAATGAACATTTTGACACCTGAGAACAAATGAAAGTTCAAAACGAAATGAAGCGAAACTTGGTATAAGAATGTAGAATTGATTCAATAATAAGTAAAAGAGAGGAAAAGAAAAAACTTAAATGGAAAATAACTGTGTCCCAACTGCGGAATCTTTGAAATAATTGAGAGTGTTGCTCGTCCCTCAGAGGGAGAGCAACGATGCGGTTCAGGTGCCGCATAACAACTCCTTGTGCTGCGCGAATATGTGCCACTCTGGAAACACCATCGGCGCCGGAAATCAAACGCTCAACTCTTCCAAGAGGCCACAGTGTTGGGGAAATCGATGGATCCTTCATCAATACAAGTGTACCTTCGGTGACGGCTGGAGATGGGGTACAGCTTCCAGAACTGTTGAATCATTCTACGAGTAAGCTGCCAACGAGTCTGACGGTTGATGGGCACATCCAACAGATCTACCTCTGAATGAGCGATTAAGGGTGCCCCAATCAAAAAATGGCCAGGTGTCAGATAATCATTGCTGTCAGATGGAGAATGAGAGAGAGTGCATATCGGGCGCAAATTGAGAATGGATTCAATTCTTGCCAAGACGGTACTAAACTCTTCAAAGGTGAGATGGTGTGCTCCTACAATCCTTTTCAGGTGGAATTTCGTAGACTTCACTCCCGCTTCCCAAAGTCCAACCATATGGGGTGCATATGGAGGATTAAAATGCTAAATAATCTCACGCTGGCTCATATCAATGATGAAGATTCCCGTAAAAAGTTACAAATTTCCGAAATTTGATGCTGCATCCTTGAAATTTCTACCTTGATCTGAGAAGACTTCTGAAGGTAATCCCCTTCGTCCGATAAAACGATCGAATGCTGCCAGAAAATCCTTTGTGGATAGAGTTGAAACACATTCCAGGTGTACTGCCTTTGTTGCCATGCAGACAAATATGGCAAAGTACCCCTTCTCCAGTCTAGCATTCCGCCTTGAGTTCATTTTCAGCACAAATGGACCTGCCATGTCCACACCGGTCGTGAAGAAACATCTGCTTGGAGTTACCCGCACGGTTGGCAAATTGCCCATCATAGGCTCAGGGGATTTACCAAAAAACGATAACATGTAAGACACTTGAAGATCCGCTGTCTTATGAGGCTGCGAGCGGATTGTATCCAATAATGGCGATGTATTGAGGATTGGACGAGTTGAGGACCACCATACCCAGAAAATAAGTGGAAATGATCGCAAATAAGGGATGCTAAGGGAATATTGCGAGGAATCAGTATAGGGTGTTTTGTCGGTAGAGATAAGTTGGCATTTCGTAATCTTCCCCCCACCATTAGAAGACCTTGGGGTGAAAGAAATGGCGACAATGATTGAATTAGTTTGGAACTAGGCCTGTTTTGATTCAATAGGGCAATATCTTCTTTGAAATAATATTGTTGTGACGCTTGGATCAAAAAATCCAATGAGGTTTGATATTCGGAAGCTGTAACTGGACCAAATTTCCATTCGGATTGAGGTTTATTTCGACACTTCTGCATGAAGTTCAATGCAAATCGGAAAACATAAGTTGTCACTCGCTGGAGTTTTTGAAGCGACGAACAACGTTTTGATAAAGCAATGAAGGGTTCAATACTGTTGGTAGTGAACGAAAGGCACAACTGAGGAGAATCCTTAGTTTCGGGTAATGGGTCGAGAGTTGAGTGATGATCCTGCGGCCATTCGGAAGACGTAAGTTTAAGAAAATGTGGGCCATTCCACCATAAGTTTGACTCAAGTAAATCAGAAGGGAGACACCCACGGCTTCCGATGTCAGCAGGGTTTTGTACTCCTTTTACGTACCTCCAAACCGCGGATGGACAAAGCTCGTGAATCTGCAAAACCCTGTTGGCAACGAACGTTCTCAATCGGAATGGTGGAGTTGCAATCCAGCCTAAAGTGGTAGTGGAATCCGAAAAACATATGATGTCGTTTATATTTAAAAATGATCTTACTGGCTGAGAGGATGCTAACAGTTTAGCTAATAATTAAGCTGCTCCAAGTTCAAGTCGTGGTATGGTCCAAGAACGGGTAGGGGCTACCTTAGTTTTTGCCTTCAGTAAAGAAATTTTCGGGTCAAGGTCATTCTCCACTCGTATGTAGAGGGTGGCAAACATTCCAAGGCTACTATAAGGGAGTATGCACCGTGGGATTCGGACCCTTTCAATCAAAGGAAGTTCTGCTTCCAACTTTTACCAAGTGGATTCAATTTCCGGAGACAGAGGGTCATCCCAATCCAATTTCGCTAGCCATAATCGCTGGAGTAACACTTTCATGGAAAAGATGACCGGTGAAATATACCCATTTACATCGAACATTCGAGCGACTCTTGACAGGATTCCTCTTTTTGTAGGTGCTGAAGCGGAGGGGTCTATTTTATACAAAAAATTGTCTGAACAAGGTTCCCAAGCCATGCCCAGTACTTTTATAACACCACCAGATGTGTTGTCGTGAAGTTCCAGAATTTCGGAAGGAGCGCCATCGAGAAGAGAGGGAGAAGTGGTAGCCCATTTTCCTAAGTTAAAACCACCACGTTTCATTAATTCAATTAATTGACGTCGGAGCTCGAAGGCCTCATCTTCCGAATCGGCGCCTCCTAGAAGATCATCGACGAATGAAACAAGTAGGATTACATCTGCTGCTAGAGGAAGATCGCTACCCCCATCTTTAACTAGTTGGAGCAAAGCACGTAAGGGCTACTAACTAAGCCAAACGTCACGGTAGTCAACTCCCACTCTTCGATTGGAACTTCTGCCGAAGAGCGCCAGAAAAGGTGTTAGTAATCTCTATCATCAGGATGTAGAGCGATGGCCCGAAACAAGTGTTTTATATCACAAGTCAAAGGAATTTGGTGGTTCCGAAATCGATCAAGAACTTCCCCAAGGTCTTGTTGGAGCTTAGGTCCCACCAAGAGGGAGTCATTTAAAGACTGACTATTTGAATCTCGTTCAGTAGGATTAAACACAACGCGCGTTTTCAATCCAGCTGAAGTTTTTTTGGAAACCCCATGGTAAGTCAAAACATAGTCAACAGGACGAGATGTACGAGCCATGTGACCCAAATTGGAATATTCAAGTAAATTTTCAACATATGAATTATGGAACGCAAGATCCTTGGAAAATCGAATCTCTAACTTCAAGAGTCGAGAAAGTTCTACCTGGCGTGTAGAACCCAGGGTAGAACGAATTATCTTTAAACGGTAAGCTTACTTGATAACGCCCTGATGGTAAACGAATAGATGTTTTCTGGAAATAAGATTCTCAGAATCTATAGTGACAGTGCAGTAACAGTAACTATTATGAACTCATAATGTAGTATCTGTGTGTATCCGTTGCTATATCAATTATTATCTTTATATATAATTCCGAATGGTCTTTGAAATTGTGAAGAACTTCGCGGTCCGATTTTAGTGTAAGACTGCTCATTCGAATCAGCACGGCCCCAAATTTGTTGCAAAAGTGTCGCCGTTCGTCTCTATACCCGCCTTGATCGTGTTCTAGGCGGTCCTTATCAACGAGAGTTGATTATTAGGCTGTGGCGGTAACAACAGTTGCCATCAATTCACGGTTAGTAAGAAACGTAGTGTAGTTACTAACATCTAGGAGAGTTATTTCTGAGACTTTATCTTTATATATAATTCCGAACGGTCTTTGAAATTGTGAAGAACTTCGCGGTCCGATTTTAGTGTTAGACTGCTCATTCGAATCAGCACGGCCCCAAGTTTGTTGCAAAAGTGTCGCCGTTCGTCTCTATACCCGCCTTGATCGTGTTCTAGGCGGTCCTTATCAACGAGAGTTGTTTATTAAGCTGTGGCGCTAACAACAGTTGCCATCAATTCACGGTAAGTAAGAAACGTAGTGTAGTTACTAACATCTAGGAGAGTTGAACGAAGAAATTGAAACTGAAGAACTTAGCGGACTTTATATATATAATTCCGAATCAGCACGGCCCCAAGTTAGTTGCAAAAGTGTCGGTAAGGTCTTTTCTGATTAGCTGAGTGAGCTAAATTCTTTCCTGTTCACTGTATGAAGTTGAAATGTGATAGGGAGAATCTCTGGGACATTAAGAGACGAGTGAAGTGATGGGGTCTTTTCTGATCAGCTGAGTGAGCTAAATCCTTTCCTGTTCACTGTAGGAAGTTAAATTTGATAGGGAGACTCTCTGGTACATTAAGAGACGAGTGAAGTGATGGGGTCTTTTCTGATCAGCTGAGTGAGCTGTTCATACGAAGTGTTCCCTTTTCGAAAAAAACTTACAATCAAATAGAACCTCTTCAGAGCTACCTGTTTGAGAACGTTGAGATAAAATACAGCTCCTATCGCAAAGAGCTGGAAATGCAAATAACCTCATCTACGAGAATCACTCCATCCCAAAACGATCTCAACCAGGTAACATATATTTACCGATCATCACCGATCTTCCAAACGTCAACACTGCCAACATTTTAGTAATTTGTGTTGGTCCCATCGATGTGTGCACAGGGTCGCGCAATGACGAAGAGTTGACACTCTACAAAACCCCGGTTAGGGATAAAACCGGAACCGTCAATCTTATCCAATGGGGGAAACAGTTCAATTTCAACTCACATGACATCGTGGCAGCACACCTCATTTCAACCAAAAAATTCAAAAATATATTCGAAGCACAAATTGGACATAACACAACACTCGAAATTAATCCAGACACAGAACAAGCACGAGCTTTGCTGGATTGGTACCAGACACGTCAGGACGAAGACAGCTGTAGCATCTCCTACACACAACTCAACACCAGTTGGACATCTACGAGTACTACCGATCAAGATACAATCAACGACATAAAGAAGGATATAGAAGACACGGACGCGCAGATTCACACGCTTACAAAGAAACGAAGAAGACTCGAGATAGAATTACACCATCATCTCACCATGCCCAAATTCTGAATTCCCCGATTCAACTTTTTGTTTAGTCTCATAGTGGCGAGGACCACCTCAACTGGTGATATTTATTTTATTACATTACTTACATTTTGATTGGTGTTTCCTCTTTTTTAATCATTTAATAACATGGGCACCAGGTCACATAACGCCGCAAATAGGTAGGACATATATCGTTACTATAATGTGCTGAGTTCCTGTTAGGTACTACTGTTATACGGACTAGATTAGGGCTTTCCAAGCCCTAACAGGCCTCTAGTTCAATAATAATTTTGTCCGTCTCGTGTTATTCAGTCTCACTCTGTACTAAAGCTTATTATCAGGTTCCTGTACAGTACTTCCCAGGATATTGTTTTTATTATTTTTTTTTTTTTTTTTTTTTTTTTTTTTATTTTTTTATTTATTTTTTTTTTTTTTTTTTTTTTTTTTTTTTGTCACTCAGTCGCATTTTTTCCTGTTTTAACGTCTTTTCAGTCTCAAACATGGATGATAGGCAATTCAAAGAGTTGATGAAGCTTTTGTCTACAGCCCTTGTAAGGGAACCGACCCCAGCTCCACAGATATCGCCATTTGAGAACTATGATGCCAAGAAGGAAAAATTTTCATCATACCTCGAACGTTTTGACAACTACTGCGAGCTCAAGAATGTCACCGACGCGAAGAAAAAGCAGCAGCTGATCTGCTCATCGATTGGAAGGGAACACTACAACAGCCTGGCTGCATTTTTAGGGCCGGAGAAACCAATCAAAGATATTGAATATGATACGCTAATTGATCATTTCAAGAAAATGCTGTCACCTGCTGTGTCAACAGCTGTCGCCCAACACTATTTCCTCAGCACCACTCAGCAACCAAATCAATCCATTGCAGATTTCTTTGGAGCCCTGAAGGGGAATATCACAGACTGTAATTTCTACACTACGTGTTCGTGCAGGAAGAAAGTCTCCATAGCAGACAATTTTTTGCAAGCTCAGTTCATCAGAGGACTCAAGGATAATTGGATACGCGAACAGCTTCTTCAAGACTCAGCTCTCAAGGATTTTGACAACCTACTGAAGAAAGCAACGTCCTTGGAGGCATCACGGATTGAGTCAGGTCAGTTGGGCAAACCTCCTGACAGTTCAGCAAGTATAGAAGAA
This sequence comes from Adelphocoris suturalis, assembly GCA_030762985.1. NCBI lineage: Eukaryota > Metazoa > Arthropoda > Insecta > Hemiptera > Miridae > Adelphocoris > Adelphocoris suturalis. Next base: position 105,812,733 of record CM061040.1, on the reverse strand, counting down.
GACACCAATCGTGTTGAGAGACGTTCCAGTCAAGGTCACCACCATAGTCGCAGAAGGTCACAATCCAGTAGCTCGCGGCACCGCCAAAGCTCAAAGCCTAGGGATTCCTGGAGTCGAGTGGATTACAGGAAATTGGGCGTTGATAACCTCTGCTTAAACTGCGGCCGTCCAAATCATCGGTCACGTGATTGTAGGACAAAGAGAGATGTCCTCAAATGCACTTCATGCGGTAAAATTGGCCATGTAGCCAAAGTGTGCATAACAACCCTGCTCCAAAAATCCAACGCTCACACTCTGTCATTTCACAGTAATCAGGATGATGAAACCCAGTCAAACCATGAATTTGGAATTGTCCGGATCGAACAGATAGAAGATTTATATGAGGTTGGACCAGACACCCATAAGTACCTCGTCACAGTCACGCTCAATGATAAGCCACAGTCCTTCGAGGTGGATTCAGGTGCTCGGTTTTCCCTACTCTCGGAAACGGATTTCCACAAACTAGGCCTCAACCTTCCCCTCCAATCGACTTCAGTCTCATTTTGCTTGTACTCGGATCACGTAATAAAGCCCAATGGTAAGGTCACTGTTAAGGTTGCCTATGATAACAAGTCAATAGATGCTGATCTGTTTGTGGTGCCAGCTGGTCACGATGCTCTGCTTGGGCGAATGTGGATCAGGGGTCTCGGGATCAGCCTCAATGAAATCGATAGTCACCGTCGCTCAGCTTACAACCCAGCAGTGGTGAACTCAGTTGAGTCACTTGAAGACATTTTCAAGAAATATTCATTGATCTTCGAAGAAAGAATAGGGGTCCCTGGAGTAGAAGTCAAGTTACAGCTCAGAGAAGGCGTGAAACCTGTTTTCATCCGTGACCCTCCTTTTGCACTGAGGGAACGCGTTGAGAAGGAGCTTGAATCCCTTGTACGTCAGGGAGTGATCACCCCGGTTGCATCAAGCGATTGGGGGTCGCCGCTAGTCGTGATTGCCAAGCCTGACGGTGGCGTCAGGCTATGTGTTGACTATAAGTGTGGGGTTAATTCAAGACTTGTAGCCGCCAATCACCCCATTCGTCGCATTGATGAGGTATTGCACAGCCTCAGAGGTTCCAAGTTCTTCTGCAAGCTGTATCTTCATAAAGCTTATTTGCATCTGAAGGTGGATGATGAAGGAAGCAGGATCCAGACGATATCGACACACAAAGGCACTTTCAGGATGAACCGTCTCAGTTTCGGGATAAAAACTGCGCCATCAGAGTTCAATAGAATCCTCTCCCAGCTGCTGAATGGATTGCCCAAAGTGGAAGCCTATTTTGATGGCATAGTTTGTCACGGAGAAACACAGGAAGAATGCACAAAAACCTGGTCGCCTGCTTGTAGCGACTTCAGCAATGTGATCTGCACTTGAACCGGTCTAAATGCTCATTTTTTAAGGAGAGGATTGACTACCTTGGACATCGGATTTCATTCAACAAAATTGAAAAAGCCCAGCAAAGGTGCAGGCTGTTGCTCAGATGCCTCGACCTAGGAATGTGGATGAAGTGAGACGTTTTTTAGGCCTTGTCACGTATTATGCCAGATTTATACCAGACATCTCCACAAAGTCTCATCCCTTGCGCCGTCTACGCAGGAAGGGGGAGAAGTTCATCTGGTCATCCACTACCGAAGCCGCATTTCTTACCCTCAAATCCGAATTATGCAATGATAGGGTTCTGATTCCGTTTGACCCAGCAAGACCGGCAGTCCTGACCACAGATGCCAGTCCGTCCGGAATCGCAGCGATTCTCAGCCATGAAATCAATGGTCAAGAACGTCCTGTCGCATATGCCTCAAGAGCCCTAACTGCCGCCGAGTCAAATTATAGCCAACTGGACAGGGAGGCCCTTGCCATCGTTTTTGCGGCCACCCATTTTTTTAACTACATCTACGGGAAACATTTCATTCTTGTCACCGATAATGAGCCCCTGTCACGCATCTTTCACCCAGATAGACCATTGCCTCAGATGACATCTGCCCGATTATTGCGGTATGCATCGTTCCTCAGCGGCCTTGATTACACTGTAAGGTGCAAAAAAGGCAAGAACAATGAAAATGTTGATTGTCTCTCTCGGGCTCCCGTCTCTCCATCGGGGGGTGTGTTGCCCGTAGCGATCGACGAAGAAGTCAACATTCTGTACGCTGAGACCCTGCTTCAGATTTCCAACTCAGCTGTCACAGCAGAGACAGTCGCCGAAGAGGCTGGAAGGGACCCAGAATTGCAGAAAATCATGAAAGAACTCAAGAGCAGCCGCATTGACAGCCCATACACTATTTCTGGTAATATGCTTTTCCGTCAGGATCGAGTAGTAGTTCCTAAAGCTCTCCAATCGTCAGTTTTAGAAGAGCTGCATGCATCACACTTGGGAATTACCAAGATGAAGCAACTTGCCAGAAGGTACGTATATTGGGAAGGTTTAGATAAAGACATTGAACGGCTTGTCAGAAGTTGTGAGTCCTGCGCAAAAGTTCGCCATAATCCCCAAAAAGCGCCAGTTCATCCGTGGGATCAACCCGATGAGAACTGGGAAAGGGTGCATATCGACTATGCAGGGCCTTTTGACAGCCGTTTCTTCCTCATGTGTGTGGACGCCAGGTCCAAATGGGCGGAGGTACGCATGCTTAAGGATGCACCATCTTCGGCCTCAACAATCACCCTGCTGGAAGGAATTTTCTCCGTTCATGGTTACCCCTCTGTGCTTGTATCAGACAATGCCGCTATCTTTAAGAGTGAGGAGTTTGTACACTATTGTAAAGAGCGAGGGGTTTTCCAGAAATTTAGTGCGCCACATCATCCAGCAACAAATGGACTCGCTGAGCGCAGTATTCAAACCTTGAAAAGGAGGCTGAAGGCCTCAGCCAGTGACCCGGCCCCACTTTCTTCGAAACTGCAACAGATTATGTTTCGATATCGAGCAACACCCTTGGCTTCTGGCCAATCTCCAGCGGAGCTTTACCTGAAGAGGAGACTTCGGATCAGGCTAGATGCCCTTCTGCCAAATGACCGAGCTCGAGCCCCCTCTAGTCGTGCGTCCAGCCGTGTCCGTTCGCTTCAGGTGGGGGAGAGAGTCCAGACAAGGATTCAGGAGTGCTGGCAGTTTGGTACCATCACTAGGAAGCTGGGCCAGTACCACTATGTGGTTGAACTTGATTCTGGCCGCAGCTTGAAGAGGCACATAAATCATCTGGTCAGCACCCTGGTACCAAAGAAACGTGTGGTTTTTGCGCCTCCACAGCAGAGCCGGGGGATTCCGTTCTCCGCAGAGATACCGGAGCATGAGGGGCCGCCGATGGCGGTACGACCAAGTGTTCAGCCCCCCTCTGAGATGTTGCCGCCTGCCATGAGTCAGAGTCATCCTGCGGTAGCCCCTGGCAGACCAGTAAGGGAGCGTAGAGCGCCTGATCGCCTTAAGGACTACGTGCTAAATAAAGTGGGGGAGAATATAGTGACAGTGCAGTAACAGTAACTATTATGAACTCATAATGTAGTATCTGTGTGTATCCGTTGCTATATCAATTATTATTCAATTATAATTTTGTCCGTCTCGTGTTATTCAGTCTCACTCTGTACTAAAGCTAGTTAATCCTATATTACGCGTGCAACTGTGTTTTCTTTTCGGCCCTTTTGTCACAACAGAATCTGTCATCTGGAGATGAGTCGCGTGGACGAGAAATCTCCTCTGCCTCCCAAAAGTTGGTCAAATTTTGATCGATTTGTGAAATTGATGCGCTGCCAGTAATAACTGACAAGGATGCTCGAGTGGAGGGGTACGACCCTTGCAGACTTTACGTTGAATGCTCTACTCTGTGGTTGAATGGGACTCGCGGACTCAAATTCTGGGCATTGATTAAATTTAGAACAGTTTCGGTCACACAAGCACCTTTTTTTCGAACTCAGGGTTGACGGAGATTTTTGAATAGTAGTTGCCATGACTTTACGTTTTTCTTTCAACGAGGGTGTAGTCGATGTTATTTTAGGTGAAGAATCACCGATCAGTGAGGATATAGTGCATCTACTTCTAAGAAAAGTCAATAGCTGTCTGATTAATAAGGTCTTTAACTGTCGGAGTATCTTCCCCTAGAATCTTTTCCTCAAACAGTGAGCGAGTACGTTTATCGAGAGTCCGAGATGCTAAATGAAGTAACATGAAATCAGCTAAATCATCGATCTCGAGACGCGTGATTGCTGCGATATTCGCTTCGATTTGTTCAGTCAACTTGCGGATAGCTGGAGACGAATCTGATTTCAAAACGTCGATATTCAAAATTTTGTCAAGGAGATATCCCCCTACAATTCTGATGTTTGTATAACGAATAACAAGGGAATCATACGCTACTGAATACATATCTCCGCTAAATTCGAACGTTTTAATGTATGCGAGCGCCGGACCTCTCAACGAGGAAATTAGATGACTGTATTTCTCGATCGGAGAATATTCGTTGTTTTTGTGAACAAGTACATCAAACAGATCGATAAATGCGGTGAATTTTTCGTATTGTCCATCAAAGGGTTCAATTGATATTCTTGACAATTTGATTTTATTCGGCAAATTTGGAGCCTGTATGACTAGTCTTTCCGCGGCCTTTTCTTCACGTTCAATTCGTTTGTGAATCGCCATAATTTCGTAAAACAATAAGTCGTATTGAGTTAGGAGAGAAGAAACATCGACCTTGAATTTATCATCTCTTTTACCGAGAACAGCCAACTCATTGGTGACTTCTTTAAACTTTTCGTTGGCTTCTATCAATGCGCTTGCTCAGATTTTGAAAATTTCAAGTTTAGAAGGAGTATGAATGTCTTCGCGTATGAATAACACGACTGAAGCTGAATCCTTAAACGTTCCTTTTGAGCGACGAGGCGATTGAATTGATCCTGAAGTGAGGGTGCCATATTCCAATTGATTTGACAAGAAACCAAGACAGATAACGGGACAAAAGATAAACAGCAAGAAAATAAACTTCCAATTACAGGTTCCTTATCTTGTTTTGTTTATCAAACTATGTTCATAGGAGAAGTTGAGATTTAGTTTCAGTTTAGCTTGAAATAGATGAATCCAATATTATAATGTTCAAACTGCAAATCCAATGGAAAGAGATACAGAGAAACTTTTTCCTGTACAAACGAGTGAACGTATTAATACCTTGCTTTGTCTTCCACCTAAAATTAGGAGATATGTACCACGTGCTTTGTAACTTGAATCGATCGAACCTAGAAAGAAGTTTTGCTCTCAAGGTGTCCAAATGCACAAATATGGGTGTTAGGACTGGTCATAAAATGGAATAAGTATTGATGAGGGAGAAAATGTTAAATAAAGTATAACTTATCGTATTTAACAAATACAAAGAGAAACAAAAACATCAATGCATGAAATGAATAATGAAATCGATATGTATAAATATGTTAAAAATTGTACGATTATTTATTGGCAAGAAAACGTAATATCACGAAAGAGATATTTCGCAAAATACCTCGAAAGAGGTAAATTTTGTCAAAATTACAACTTCTTTGATATGGTAAGGTACGATAATGAAATTATTCGCACTATAAACTAGTGAAAAGTATTGTTTCTTAATATCCGGCAACGAAGGCCACGTGTTGGGGACTAATCTATCTCTATCTCTATCTATACTATTTATAAGAATGAAACTCCGTCTGTTTGTCTGTTTGTCTGTCTGTCTGTCGTGTCTATGCACGGCCAAACGGCTGAGTGGGGGGAGTGTACGAGTGGGGGGATCTTCTTGAGATTTTCCAAAAGTGGGAGCGAGCGAATTTAAAATTGTTTAATCCCACCCGAACCATGGGCCGTAGGGCGGGAGGGGGGTCGAAGTAAGAATTAATGTGCGCTTTTTGGACTTCCCCGCTTCCCCTACCCCTCTAAACGGCCGTTGACAATTCCGGAAAAATACGGGTTTCGTAGGTTTTTGAACGAGGAAGACGACGTCGCGATCGGATCGCGAAAAAAGTATCGGGAAATGCGTTAAAAAAATGCGAGAATACGGACCCGTTTTCTCGAAAAGTCCGCCGAAAAACTTGGTTTTTTCCGATTAAAATATACCCCATAAAGGTACGTTTTTCGGAACGGTTTTCGCGGGCGAAATACAGCTTTGGGTCCGCCGAATCTGAATCCGAAATCGGATATCGAAAAAAGTGACGTTAAGTCGGTCAAAACGCGAGCGGAAGCGAGAAGAAGCGTTTAACATCAGAAATTAATTTTGCCTTGTTCGCGAGAAGGCTCTACGAAGTCAGGGGTTCGATGAGGCGGGGCTTGCACCTGACGAAAACGGGTTGCGAGCAGGTACACGCACTTACGTCTTGAAGGGTATACAGGTATACCTTGCGAGCGAAGCGAGAGCCATGTCAACAGAATAAATTCGGATTTTTTCCTACAAATATACAGCAATACCTTGCGAGCGAAGCGAGCAACATCCCCGAATAAACTTTTTGTGGTTCCACGTAGTTTCATAAGATTTAATTTGTTTGTAAGAATTTCCAACAGAAAAAAACGTCTGCCAAGTTGGGTGGGCAGTATAACTTCTTCAAGCGAGCGAAGCGAGCAGCATCCCCTACAGAAGTAAAACCTACCCTTAGGGATCTACCATTTGCGAGCGAAGAGAGCAACATTCCCTACATGCCACACTTTGCGAGCGAAGCGAGCAATATTCCCTACATGCCACACTTTGCGAGCGAAGCGAGCAATTGAATGGGGGGTCCGGGGGGCTTGCCCCCGGCTGGACGTGGAGGCGAGCGTAGCGAGCCGGAGCGGCTAGTACTATTTATAAGAATGAAACTCCGTCTGTTTGTCTGTTTGTCTGTCTGTTTGTCGTGGCTATGCACGGCCAAACGGCTGAGTGAGGGGAGTATACGAGTGGGGGGATCTTCTTGGGATTTTCCAAAAGTGGGAGCGAGCGAATTTAAAATTGTTTAATCCCACCCGAACCATGGGCCGTAGGGCGGGAGGGGGGTCGAAGTTCCGGTTAATGTGCGCTTTTTGGATTCCCCGCTTCCCCTACCCCTCTAAACGGCCGTTGACAATTCCGGAAAAATACGGGTTTCGTAGGTTTTCCTACGAGAAAGACGACGGCGCGATCGGCTTGCGAAAAAATTATCGGGAAATGCGTCAAAAAAATGCGGGAGTACGGCCCCGTTTTCTTGAAAAGTCCGCCGAAAAACTTGGTTTTTTCCCATTAAAATATACCCCATAAAGGTACGTTTTTCGGAACGGTTTTTGCGGGCGAAATACAGCTTTGATCCCGCCGAATCTGAATCCGAAGTCGGATATCGAAAAAAGTGACGGAAAGTAGGTCAAATTGCGAGCGGAATTGCGAGGGAAGCGTTTAATATGACGTTTTTGATCGAGCCGAGCCGCCCGTTGCACAACGTTGCTTAGCAGAAGGGACTCGACTTCTACGCAATACCTTGCGAGCGAAGCGAGGAACATCCCCAAATGAACTTTTTTTGTGGTTCCACGTAGTTTTATAAGATTTATTTTGTTTGTAAGAATTTCCAAAAGAAAAAAACGTCTGCCAGTATAACTTCCTCCGATGATAACTTTTCGTGGTTCCACGTAGTTTTATAAGATTTAAGTCCAACAGAAAAAAACGTCTGCCAAGTTGGGTGGGCAATATAACTTCCCCATTCGCCCTTCTAATGGCCTACCTTTAAGTATACATCCCCTAATAAACTTTTGCTGGTTCAACAACCTCCAGCTCCCTGGAAACCACGTTCCGAAGCCTACCTGTACAATCCCCCGCACCTATTTAGCTACCTCTTTAAGTAATCACCTGCAACATTTCCTACATGCCACAATTTGGGAGCGAAGCGAGCAACATTCCCTACATGCCAGAGTTTGCGAGCGAAGCAAGCAACATCTCCAAATAAACTTTTTTGTGGTTCCACGTAGTTTTATAAGATTTATTTTGTTTGTAAGAATTTCCAACAGAAAAAAACGTCTGCCAAGTTGGGTGGGCAGTATAACTTCCTCAAGCGAGCGAAGCGAGCATCATCTCCTAATAAACTTTTCGTGGCTCCACGTAGTTTTATAAGATTTAATTTGTTTGTAAGAATTTCCAACAGAAAAAAACGTCTGCCAAGTTGGGTGGGCAGTATAACTTCCTCAAGCGAGCGAAGCGAGCAGCATCCCCTACAGAAGTTAAACCTACCCTTAGAGACCTACCGTTTGCGAGCGAAGCGAGCAACATCCCCTACATGTTGGGTGGGCAGTATAACTTCCTCAAGCGAGCGAAGCGAGCAGCATCCCCTACAGAAGTTAAACCTACCCTTAGGGATCTACCGTTTGCAAGCAAAGCAAGTATCATTCCCTACATGTTGGGTGGGCAGTATAACTTCCTCAAGCGAGCGAAGCGAGCAGCATCCCCTACAGAAGTTAAACCTACCCTTAGAGATCTACCGTTTGCGAGCGAAGCAAGCAACATCCCCTACATGTTTCAATTGCGAGCGAAGCGAGCAACATTCCTTACATACCACACTTTGCGAGCGAAGCGAGCAACATTCCCTACATACCACACTTTGCGAGCGAAGCGAGCAACATTCCCTACATACCACACTTTGCGAGCGAAGCGAGCAATTTAATGGGGGGTCCGGGGGCAGTATAACTTCCTCAAGTGAGCGAAGCGAGCAGCATCCCCTACAGAAGTTAAACCTACCCTTAGAGATCTACCGTTTGCGAGCGAAGCGAGCAGCATCCCCTACAGAAGTTAAACCTACCCTTAGAGATCTACCGTTTGCGAGCGAACCGAGCAACATCCCCTAAATGCCATACTTTGCGAGCGAAGCGAGCAACATTTTCTACATGCCAGACTTTGCGAGCGAAGCGAGCAACATATCCTACATGCCAGACTTTGCGAGCGAAGCGAGCAATATTCCCTACACGCCACACGTTGCGAGCGAAGCGAGCAACTTAATGGGGGGTCCGGGGGGCTTGCCCCCCGGCTGGACGTGGAGGTGAGCGTAGCGAGCCGGAGCGGCTAGTATAGGATATTAATGCCCCTCCATCAGGAAACGTCCTAAATGGATTTTACGAAGGACCACTGCCGCCTAGGGCTGATTTAGCGCAACAGCGAGCAGAAGACTATGAGCATTCAACCCAAAACCCCCTAAATTGGCATACATGTAAAAGGAATGGTAGGAAGTTAGGTACCCGATAGGAAGTCGCTCCGAAAATCCGGGATCCGGTACTGCTTCCAGTGGAGACCGCACACGTAAAGTTGTAGACGGACGGCACTCAGAGAATTTGGTAGCACGAGGGTTCGGGGGACTGCAGAAATACTTGGGTCAAATAGATTAGAATGTGGGGTAATTGGCATATAGCGACTCGGAAGAAGGATGACGACGAAGTAATAACGTAGGGTTTTAAGACGTGGCGATTAGAAAGGATTAAGGGAAGGGGTGGACCAATCAGAGTGTTCGGGATGAGACCCACCTCCTCCCCACCTATGCGCTTTAAACTAAGGGTCAGAGAGAAAACCTTGTGTTTATACCAAACAATAATCATGCTGCATGACAGGAACTTTGTTTTCCCAAAGCTCTAATCAATTTTGTCGAAATAGGGAATCTATAGAACCAGTGCTTCCGAGCAGCAATCTTGGCCTGAGAATTGTCTCTTCATTTCCAGCCTCGCCATTTTGAGCTTCAATCCTCCTCAATACGAGGATCCATTCCTCCTACCTCTTCAGACTGTGGATGATCTTTTTGTTCCTCTCGGCTACAAAGGTATGAATTCCGCCCTCAAATACCATGTCAATTGACACCTGACTGTCTGAAAAAATCATTGCCCGCCGATCGACATGTTCCACTTCTTGGCTTTCCAACAACTCCACTGCTTTTAAAGTAACTATCAGTTCTGCCTGGTTCTTAAGGCTCGGATCTGGAGGCCTAACTTGTTCAACATGATATTATGATGGAGATTTCTCGCCAGAATTACCACTCATCCGCTCTCTCGTCCATTTCGCTTCTATCCATTTAAACACGAAAAGTAAATGATGCCAGGATCTACTGAGTACACACACACTGAAATGTCCACTGCTAGTGTCAAATTGTCTTGCTCAATTCAATTCTTACACAGACGTAGAGCTCGATTGATTCAATTCCGTGATGCTGCCTCAAATGCCCTGCTAATCCTCAGAACTCATTACAACTTGAGTAAGTTCTGATCTGTGGGCAAAGCAGATCTCCAAACAGAAACAGCATACGCCATGATGGTTAGAATTGCTCCTTTATATATTACTATTAGTACCTCACTCCACAGAATCCTAGTAAGCATGGCCGACCTTGGAAGGAAGTGAACCAGCTGTCTAGCTTTAGCACTAACTTTGTCAATCTGTAAGTTCTAACAGAATCGGGTATCCAACCAGACTCCAAGGCATCGCAGCTTCGTGACTTTGGTAATCTCTGCCACAAAAGTAGGCAAGGAACTGTCCATGCGGTCTCTTTTTACGAGTTGCATACATCGTTTTTTATTTTCCATGGATTGAACAATATCATCATAATCGTCAATTAATATTGGTCACGCCTAACGACGAAAACATCATCAGCAGAAGCTACTGATTCAGTTGCTGGTGAGAATATCATCTCCAATCGACGGTTGAACAATTATATATGCCAGTAATCTGGGTCAGTGACCACTATGGGCAGCCTCTCTTTGCAAGCAAAGTCCCCTCTTCTGAGTTCCTTTGTATTTTGGCGATCCAATAGGAGAAACAAATCGTAGCCAATACGTATAGGCTTCGGGGACAAGCACCCTACCTCAGAAGGGAATGGCCGGACACTAAGCCGCATCAAATACACTTTGGACGCCGAGTGACACAAAAAGGATTGGCCAATGCAAACATAGTACGACTGCCGCTTCAGTTCGAGTGTATCTATTCGAAACATGAATTGGGGTGAACGTTCATTTTTTTAGTAATTTTTATTACTATCTATAGGTGTGTATAAGATACAAGGATCACGACTGAACTTTTATTGATTTATTAATTAACCATGGCTGAAAGAATCATGCTGGAAACAATAGTGTAGAAACCTAACAGATACTCCCTCTTAGCTGTTTGATCCCCCTTTGATTTATGATTGATATGACGCTGATGAAACTGGTTAACTTTAACACGGTTGTGAAGATTTCCGAATTTCTGGACTACCACTCCGAATCTCCATTTCTCTATTTTGCCAGAAAAGCGCTCTGTGATCCGATCTCCAGGGTTTAATGACCGGGACTTCGGTATTTTATCCTCGATATTTATCGGTATTTCGATGATTTCTTCGCCATGGCCTCCTCTCTCCCTTGTAAGTGCTGCAGCGCGTAGCCCATTCTTCATGCTCGGCACATTCCTCTATGCCTGCCCGCTGGTTGCAGGGTGATATGGAGACAGAAAAACGAGGATATGGACCCAAAGAGGAGTGAAAACAGCTTCCTAGGACTCAACCTGAAATAGTTTCAAGCAGTTTAAGGTTGATATCAAACGTGAGAAAGGAAAGGTAAGGTGTTAGTGGGTTGGGATCCCACAAAACCCAGAGTGCGATCCCTCCCTGATTGGTATTTTATGTGATCCAATTCCAAATTCTTATTCTCAAAAAATTGTTCACCAGCCAATACCAAAAACAAAAAAAAAACCACTCGGCGCTGCGCTTCGACTAAACATTGAAGGAACGTGGGAAACCCTCCATTTCAAGTTTCAGCTTCATAGGTTGAATAGCATAGAACTCAGCTCTGAAAATCATTAAGCTGATTTAAAGGCTCTACTTCATGATTCGTTTCTAGATGTCCCAAGAGACCTCCATTTCTAATTTCAGGTTCAAAGGTTGAATGGCAAGGAAATAACCTCCAGATTTTGCTCAGTTTATCTAGGCTTTACGATTCGCTTCAGACGCCTCAAGGGGCCTCCATTCCAAATTTCAGCATCGTAGGTTGAATAGCTAGCTGCTGTAGTCTCGAAGAGCTAAGAACTTAGTTTCGCATCTCACTCAGCAGATCGTGGGGCCCTATACTTCATGATTCGTTTCTAGTCGTCCCAAGGGTTCTTTTCTTTCGTTTTTGTATTTTGTGGCAATATTTTGTGACATTTATCACTGATCCTGGTAAAAGCGTGTTCCACCCTGAAACTCATAAATATCTCTGAGTCATTAAGAGATTGAGTTAGAACACATCATTTTCTAGCGGGGTTTACTTTTTTTCTTTTTTTTTTTTTTACACAATTTTTTCTGAGATTTAGGTATTACTTTCTACTTTGTATTCGGGGTGTACCATAATCCCCCCCCCCCCCCCCATTTTTTCTCCAAATATTTTGAGATATCATTAGATATTGTTTTTGGGGTGCCTTACACTAAGTTTTAAATAAATAAAAACCGAATAAAAAGAAAAATCCAAACGTTTTTGGACTGAGAAAAAGCAAAAAAATTAGTTTAGGATTTTTTTTTTTTTTCGTTTTTTCCAAGCGAACTGCCTGGATGTGCTCTAAGCTGGAGGTCAACTGAGTGATGTTCTCAAAATGATTGAATATTGTTGAATTAAGCTTGGATGAGTTTGAGTGAACCCCATAGATGTTAACCCTTCAGTACTCGCGTCGCGTCGGGTCCCTGATGACCCGGTCAACTTTCAAGTTCTAATTTCAACGTCTTCCTATCGCTTTTTGCCCTCACCCCTCCTTGTATTCTCCTAGCTCCTGGAAATTATAAGTTTAGTCACCTTTCGAACTTTGAACAGGGCACATGTTACTCACAATTACAAATCTGACCCAACGCGAGTGGTAACGTCCGCAGTTTTTACCAAGTGTTGACCCGATGCGAGTGCACGCACTTCACATGAACTAGGTGATTAATTTTTCATTTAATTTCCTCACGTTTATAAAGTCTATCCCGCTATTTGCTACGAATGAAGATATTAACATATATATCATGTTTTACCACTGGGTTTTTTGTTTGTAATTATGTGAAATTAAGCGCGAGCCGCTATTTATGTTTTCTATTGATTTTCACCAACAACCAATGCGTCGCTAGGGAAGTGTAAGTCCCTTAGTTTTCATAGCAGGATAATCGTTCGCCACTTTTTGGAATGCTCTCATTTTATCACAACATCGCATGACCCCTAAGCCGCTGTAGTGTGAAGGAAAGCTGATTTATTATTCTACGATATAAACTAATATTGCTAAATAACCATGATGCGAAAAGAAGGCACTAAGTACATGGTAGGTACTATTAGTTGTAGGTACTTGTAAGCAGTAATTACTAGACAATTCAGAGACCTCTGTCCGGCTAAATGGCTATAAAGCTGATTTCTATGGTATTTAATCTCTGAAAATGAAATTTGAAACAGGGCCTAGTATATGAGACAGGTAGAATATAATTTCAACGTGCGGAACCACCATAACCTGCTGATTGAGCTCGTAAGCTATAGAGTCTCCATACCAATACAAATACTTTACTGAAAAATTACGTTTGGAAATAGATATAACCCACGACAATATTATTTGCATAAAAGCTAAGTGCTTTGTAGTTCCTAACAGGCTGTTCGATTTATTTCGTATTCGTAATAACGTGAAAGATGGCTTACTTTATGGGCTTGTTTTGCTATTATAAATCATTTTACTCTTCATGTTGGAGGAATTCATTTGTAAACTAGATGTAGGGGTTCAATATTTTAATTGACTCGTCCTCGAACGATCTTCTGGTGGTTCTTGGCATTCAATTGAAAATGGGTAAATTTGGAGAACTGGCAAAATCGAGGGACTTTTTCTAATCAAAGAAAAACTTGTGATTGAAGTACTTATGTGAAGTATTGTATTTTTTTTTTTTTTTTTTTTTACCAAAGATTATCGATTCCTGTTGCTTGAAATGTGTTTGCTTTATTATTTTACTCCTTTATTAATTTATCCTTCGATAATTTTCATTATGGGTCACCAACGAACCGACACGAGTACTAACGTGAGTGGAAACCACGCGAGTTCGGAAGGGTTAAATCACATCTGAATGTAAGAAAGACCTAATTACCAGAATAATATGATAGCAAAGTGACGCTCATAGTAACAAGGACGATAAATCGAGCCAATCAGTGGATACATAAATCAAGATCAACAGCTGTTAAGAAAGGAGGAGGGAGGGCGTTGTGTTGCTTCTCCAATATCAACGATCATCATTATCCCCTTATGATTCTCCCGTTTCAAGACATCGCTGTAGACGGATTCTACTCAAGCCCACAGTATAATTAAGTATCTTCTATTAGTTATTCGCCACAAAACACAAATAGTTAGTTAGTTATCTACTTGCTTCACACTACCACAAACGACAATCAACAATGGGACATTAAACCCTTTCCTACTCGCAGCAACACTTCTTAATCTAAGTCAAGGCAAAAGATTAAGGTAGCAAAAGTCAGGTAAAATTTGGTTGGAAAAATCCTTTTGTGCTTTTCTATTCAAAAAAATTATTCAACACTCTGACACTTCACAATACCTTTACTTACTTCCAAAGATTGAGCCTTAGTTCAGATTATCCAGAAGAAACCATTAAATGTTCAAAAATATAGCTCCTTGAACAGAAGAGAGACAATGTAGGAGTAGTAGTAGTAGTAGTAGTAGTAAGTTGTTTATTGTATTAAATCACTGATTATTACAAAAAGTTCAGGTCCACTTACACATCATCATTAGAAAAGTATATAATAGGTAAGAAATAAGTCAAATATCTTCTTCCTAATCTAGTTAACAGGGCATTACAGCTTAATGAAGTACATGCAAAATAAACGAGGTCACCGATATGAAATTAATATAAAGAATAAAAATCCGTTATGAATCCATAACATCCACGCTATACCTGTGGTACTCGTACAATATCCACAACAAGCCTATCCTGTTGTACACTATACAATGCTAAAGCTGTACATATCAGACACAAAACACATAATAAATATGAAAGAAAAATCTGTTTTCCAGCCTTCTAGGAGTTTATACGTATCATGGTTATCTGTATAGGCACTTACCCGAAAGGTCGAGGTCCCTGGAGCGGCTTTCTAGCCAGGAAGCAAGTGATAACCTGAAATAATTAATGATTTTGCGTTTGTTATAAAACATTAATAATGCATCAATAATAAATTATCAATACTGCCGTTTGAAGAAAAAACGCCTTATCTCAAAAATCAAAAAATTTCAGAATTAGCTTCGAAGTTGTTCATGGGATACCATTAGGATATCAAGTTTTTCATAGGTCCTCCTCAAGTTTGTGCTACGTACCCCATTTTTTGGACATTGTTCGATAAAACTTGAATTTACTAAATTATCGAGAGAATTGAAAGGTCATTGATATGTTTTTCCTTAATAGTTAGGTATCTTATTTTTCCAATTATCAACGGAGAAAATTGAGAATGAAGTGAGTAAATTGAATACCTAGTGATAACTAATACCTAGTCCGAGGAAAGATAAATATGCCTTAATCCCGTAAAGAGAGAATTAATATGACAGCGGGATGTTTCGAGATGAATAGACAGCGTTCCAACGAGTGGTGAACGATTTTCTTGGGATGAAAATCAACAGAGCTACCACCTACACTTTACACTAGCAACAAAGCGGTTGTACGTGAAAATACGGGGTGTTTTGTTTGTATATACTTTACAAGTGAATGACGATTTTTCTCATGTAAATTTATTGATTCAGTTTTAAAAAATTATAAAGTAAATAGGGAACAGAAAATGGGCTTTTAGTAAGCTATAAACACAGAAAACTACTCTACACCTCAATAAACTCATGTAAGCACTCACGAAGATTTTGTTTATCCACATTGTCAGCTATATGAAAAATTAAAATAATAACAAATGAGCAACAGAAAACTGAGTGATATCGTACCGAGAAATCTATGCCACCTGTCTACATGTTCCAATAAGTCTTAACCATTTGGAGAAATTGACCCCGGCTGGCTTCAACCTTCCAATCCAACTCTTACTCCAAGTTATCGCTATGATGTCCTGGTTACATTGTCACGGTTACATACAATGAATATTCACAACCCGATCGTTCCGACAAATCATGTAAACCTGGCATTATGCGTGTTAATTTGAACCTGTAGACCTAGCTTCACTTCACCATGATGATAACGAACGGAGTTTTCCTTTTCTTTTTTAGTCAAGTGCATGGCGATGTGTCCTTGCCGAATTCGGAAAATCGAAAACGGTGGAATGAATTACCCCACGTTCGTAAAATCTATTTCTGCAGTCCCCCAAACTCTCGTGCTACCAAATTCTTTGAGTGCTGTCCGTCTACAACTTTACGTTTGCGGCCTTTCTACCATTCCTTTTGTATGCATGCCGATTTGGGGGGTTTTGCGTTGAATGCCCATATTCTTCTGCTCGCTGTTGCGCTAAATCAGCCCTAGGCGGCAGTGGTCCTTTGTAAAATCCATTTAGGACGTTTCCTGATGGAGGGGCATTAATATCCTATATTAGTTCCCAACAACCCCTCTACTTGAAAGAAAATTAAGCAATTGGTTCGTTTCCGACACCTCCTCCTACTCTGATCAAAGGTACATTGTTGTGGTTATCCAAGGTTTGGGTAAAACACAGCAGGTACGTTGAGATCCAAGAAAAATGAACTGGAAAGACTATAAGGAGGAAGTGGAAGACAGGTTGAGAGGACTTCCAACTAAAATACGTAATAATAATGATATTGAGGCTGTGGCGGAAGAACTCGGAAATACGCTACTCAACTCATACAACAATTACACCCTGGCAATGACTGGATCGTCTTCTATCCAGGTTTCCTGGTGGAATATGGAGCTGGACGCTGTCACACGTGAAACTGTCAAACTGTATAACAGAGCCAGCAAAAGCGGCTATTGGGATGATTATAAAACCAAATTAGCTGAATACAGGAGACTTACCAGAAAAACAAAACGAGACGCATGAAGAAGGTTCTACAAAGAGTTTGAGAACACCTCTGAATGTGCCAGACTCAAGCGAATCCTTCCCAAGGATACTGTCATTCCAATGGGCACACTCGTGAAGCTTAATGGAGAATACACCACAACGGCTGGGAACACTCTGGCATTTAAGCTGGAGACTTACTTCCCTGGCTGTGTGGTAACCAACGCTCTAGGTGGAGATTCTGATCCACCAGCCTCGTCTAGCAGTGAGAAAGCTACCCACTCTGACCGGGAGGTGGCAAAGAGTATAGTCACCAAGGAGCGTGTGATGTGGGCCATCAACTCATTTGACTCCTACAAACCGCCTGGCCCAGACAGCATTATCCCATAACTCCTGCAAGAAGGAGGGTATGAGGTCGTCAGGATCGGAGGGTATGATGTCGTTTAGGGCATGTCTGGCAACAGGCACAATCCCTAGGAGATGGAGTCAAGCAAGGGTAGTTTTTCTGCCAAAGTCTGGGAAACCCTGGTACAACCAGGCAAAGGCATTTAGACCCATTTGTCTAACGTCCTTCAATTTGATGGCGTTGGAAACACATGTTGATAGACATGTGAGGAAAACGTCCTTGATAGTGAGGCCTAAACATCCCAATCAGTTCAAATCCTACCAACAAGGCAAATCCTGTGAGGCGGCACTGCACCATCTAGTTACCAGAGTGGAAACAGTGCTGGACATCAAGGAATTTGCAATTGGTATGTTTCTGGACATTGAGGGGTCTTTTGACACCAACTCAGTGACCTCAATTATAAGGGCTACTCGTGTGCGCAATACAAACGACACCATATGAAGGTGGATAGAAACAATGCTTACGAGTAGAACAGTAAAAGCGGAGCTCCATTGGGTTTCACCAGATGGAATGACTCATTCCCACTTGGGAAACACACCTCAGTATTCCAGGCAGCAATAGTGGCAATCGCGGCTACGGAGAGCATTAGGAGGGGGTGCCACCGTGCCCACGTCCGTATCCTTTTTGACAGCCAAGCCTCGATAAAAGCATTAATGGCCCCAACCATCTCTTTGCGAGTAGTCTGGTGTTGTATACAAACCCTCAACACCTTAGCAAAACACAACCGGGTTCGCCTGGAGTGGGTGCATAATGATAATGGTATTACTGATAATGAAAAGGTGGATGAGTCGCAAGAAAGGTCTCCCAAACCCCTTTTGTAGGGCCTGAGCCAGCAGTTAGCCTACCAAAAACTACTTTCAGAAGGATCATCAACATGTGGGTTGACCAGCAAACCACAAGAAGATGGTCCAATATTGAGGGACATGTCCACAGCAAGCTCATGGTGGCCGAACCCAACACCAAACTTACTGAGAGACTACTCAGGAGAAATCGTAGGGAACTTAGTACAATAGTCGGCCTTATAACCGGCTTTGCACCCCTACGTTTCCACCTGCACCGCATAAGGGTCACACAAAACTCAACCCTGTGAAGACGAAACTTTACCCCTTTAATCTTCGAGTGCCCTGCATTCACCTACCGAATAGTTGAACTCTTTGGGGCACAAACCCCAATGATGTCTATTCGAAGCGAACAATTAATCAAAGGACTCACATCCCTCACCAGTGGGCTGAATCTCTTTTATTAAACGCAAAACTCTCGGAAAAGTACAATAAGCCACCGGACTTGGGGCCCAAAATAGCCCCACCCTGAGATTTTTCCTATACATCTACATCTACATCTAGCTAAAAGTCATATCTACTCGTATGTCAAAAAATTGGGAAAGATTCGATTTTTCAAACAATTATTCCCACATACGGTGGTGGAATAAAAACGAATATATATTAATTTTGCCATGTTTTTGAAGGTGAAACACCTTAAGTAGTACAATTTTAGATAGGTACTTTATCAGTAATCATCCGCCTGACTACCATCTTGATATTTTAATGTTTTTGTTTTAAGCGAAGAAAGCCTCAAATTCCTGGAAATTTTAATGAAAAATCCCACAGATAAACAAGTAAATAAAAGTTGATAGGAAGCCAGGATCATCTACCTTAACTTACGTGACGTTGCGTTGAAGGCTATAATTATCATAAGTACCTATCAACGATCTTTGTGGCTCCTTCAAAAGTCGCTTGATCAGCAACAAAATATTTTAATTCAGAAAACCTAGGTACCTTCATGTTGATCATGGTTCTCCAGTGTTTTTTATTTGATACTAGCCGCTCCGGCTCGCTACGCTCGCCTCCACGTCCAGCCGGGTGGCAAGCCCCCCGGACCCCCCATTCAATTGCTCGCTTCGCTCGCAAAGTGTGGCATGTAGGGAATATTGCTCGCTTCGCTCGCAAAGTGTGGCATGTAGGGAATGTTGCTCGCTTCGCTCGCAAACGATAGATCCCTAAGGGTAGGTTTAACTTCTGTAAGGGATGCTGCTCGCTTCGCTCGCTTGAGGAAGTTATACTGCCCACCCAACTTGGCAGACGTTTTTTTCTGTTGGAAATTCTTACAAACAAATTAAATCTTATGAAACTACGTGGAACCTCAAAAAGTTTATTCGGGGATGTTGCTCGCTTCGCTCGCAAGGTATTGCTGTATATTTGTAGGAAAAAATCCGAATTTATTCTGTTGACATGGCTCTCGCTTCGCTCGCAAGGTATACCTGTATACCCTTCAAGACGTAAGTGCGTGTACCTGCTCGCAACCCGTTTTCGTCAGGTGCAAGCCCCGCCTCATCGAACCCCTGACTTCGTAGAGCCTTCTCGCGAACACGGCAAAATTAATTTCTGATGTTAAACGCTTCTTCTCGCTTCCGCTCGCGATTTGACCGACTTAACGTCACTTTTTTCGATATCCGATTTCGGATTCAGATTCGGCGGACCCAAAGATGTATTTCGCCCGCGAAAACCGTTCCGAAAAACGTACCTTTATGGGGTATATTTTAATCGGAAAAAACCAAGTTTTTCGGCGGACTTTTCGAGAAAACGGGTCCGTATTCTCGCATTTTTTTAACGCATTTCCCGATACTTTTTTCGCGATCCGATCGCGCCGTCGTCTTCTCGTTCAAAAACCTACGAAACCCGTATCTTTCCGGAATTGTCAACGGCCGTTTAGAGGGGTAGGGGAAGCGGGGAAGTCCAAAAAGCGCACATTAATTCTTACTTCGACCCCCCTCCCGCCCTACGGCCCATGGTTCGGGTGGGATTAGAAAATTTTAAATTCGCTCGCTCCCCCTTTCGGAAAATCCCAAGAAGATCCCCCCACTCGTAGACTCCCCCCACTCAGCCGTTTGGCCGTGCATAGACACGACAAACAAACAGACAAACGGAGTTTCATTCTTATTAATAGTATAGATTTTTATTGGTGGGTTCATCATGAGATAATTCAGTAGTGCGCTCGTCAGCTGCGCGGGATGAATTCTCCAGGGAGTGATTCTCCTACAACATTAAAACCATGGCTTTCCCTCGGAAAAAATAATTTCTATTCATGTTAAAAACATATTGAATATTAATTTAAAATATATGTAGTAAAACCACTCGAGTGGGAATGGTTTGTCACAAATAATCGAAATTAATGAAATTGCAGGCGGACTATACCTGATGAATATAAAAAAATCAACTGCAGAAACACTAGAAAACACCTCACTTCCCGACCAGATGTGTAAATATTTGAAGGTGGAACACCTCAAAATTTCCCGATAATTGTCTCATTATAGATCGGAAGCCAAAAATTGGCTACAATTTGAAGGTAAAATGCTGTATCTCAATTTTAGTCTTGTTGAGGCGTTTTACCATCGAACTTCTGTCAAGAAAACAAATCTTTGAGGCAGTTTTTACCCGAAGTTAAGACGTTTCACCTTAAAAAAAAGAAAGAAAAAAACACTTTTCTGGAATTGGGGGTTAAATTACCCCCACTTCTAGATTGAATTTTAAAATTTGGACTTCACCATCGAAAAAAACGTGTGAAAATTATGGGAGATGTGTGAAAATCTCATTTTCGTAAACATTGAAGTGAAGGCGTTCTTCCTTCGGCAAACCAGTGAAGCTCACCATGTCCTCGTGTTATTGTAATTACAGTTCATTTGTCATATAGATTGCAGTATACGTGTTGAGAAAGACATAAGAATCGTTCTCAATGGAAATCAACAAGGAGTTATAATAAAAAAATATAACTAATTTTACCTGGGTACCAATTGTCTCAAATAAAAAGCGCTGCAAATTATTTCACAAAGGTTTATTATTTTTTCAATTGACTATGATCGTAGTTTTAGTTCGCTAGCGTACGTCATAAGGCCCGTCCAGACTCCTCGGCGTGTCCTACTTCGAATTGCCACAACCTATACTTCTATAATTATATACGCATGTTTATATTTCTCGATTTGAGCTCCTATCTATTCAAATAGTTATTGCCTTAATAATATCATTATTTAAGTACGTACGAAAAGTCGAGAGGATATGTTATTAAATATGCGTAGGAAAAGCTTTGGTATTAACACACAAATATGACCTTGAAAAAAACATATTCATGCCTCGAAGGAACGCCGGCGCCGTACCCACCACAAGGTGCCGCGGCGCCGGCGCCTCCTCTCACTCCACCCTCCCGCTCGCCCCCCCCCCCTCTCCACCCACCGTGACCCCCTGCCAAGCGTGCCAGGCGTGCGCGCGTCGAAAAAGAAACTTTTTTGCTTGTTTTTGGCCCATAGCATCTATACGAGTAAAGCAATCGGGATGGTTAAACGTTAGGACCAACTAGACCCCCAGTGGAGTCTATGTGCGAAAGAACAGATTTTTTAAGTCAATTCTAAGGCCTTTTATGGCCCGGACGGCGAACGGCGGACGGCGGACGGCGAACGGCGGACGGCGGACGGCGAACGGCGGACGGCGGACGGACATTTCAAATTTGGATTCTACTCACCTTGAAACGTAAAGTGACAAAGTTTGAGGGGGGGTTATAAAAATTTTTTGCTACACGATCACATAGGCTTATTATTGGAAATAATAAACCAATATTATTGGAAATAATAAACCAAAAGTACGGTGTGGCTTCTAACGTTAATAAATAGTGGGTGATTTGGGTATATGTTGTAAAAACAAGCGTATAGGAAAACTATTTCCTCGCTATTCATTGAGTAGGTGTATGTTTGTGCAGATTTACCACCACAAACTTGGGAGACATGGAGGAGCTGGGGGAGTAAACGTTCGCGGTGGGAACTAGGACTCGACTGGCGAGGCAGGTATTGCTCGTGAATTAATATTTTTCCGAAACAACGGAGACCAGAAAATTTGGTTGCGCTGTGTCATCACATCGCGATGCTCCTGGTCAACACCCGAAGCATCACTCCAGAATTAAGCCTATTCAATAGTTTGCGATGGAATGCATACAAATATAAAATAAAAGAATATCGTTATTATAATGTTATCTTCCGTGTAATTCAATGTTTACTCAATAACTCTGAAAGTTGTCTGGATGAATGAAACTACAAGTCTTGCAGAAATTGGTTGAGATTGGCTTTTTCAATACTGTCAGGAATTTATTGATTCCAATCACGTCATTTATAAATATAGCCTTCAAATCGTGCAAGAAATTTTCCGTTAATACTGTTAATCGTACAATTTCCTTCTCTCTTCCAAAAAGCTTCGAAATGATAAGTATTACAAAATGCAATTTCATATAAAAAATGAATGGGTATGCTAGAGACATTAATTTCTTATCTACACACATAATTATTTTATATCAACTCATTCACGAGATAAGCTCTTACATTGTTTATGATTTCCTCCAGTTGGTCGATTAACTAAACTAAAGTTATGAATTTAGTTGTTGATATTCGATTACTGAGGGCTGGTAAATTAAGAGAAGCATCGGGGGAACATTGTAGGCCCGTACCCCTTCCCTCTTCCAGTACGCTCCTGTCCTCAGGTCCAAGGTCATGGTTTTTGTCACTTTCGGCGAGAAGTCCCTTCGATCCCGATTGTCCCATCCAGAACCATGATTATGTGAACGATCACATGGCAACTTAACCACACCATTTTATGAGTGCAGCGTCCTCTGTGCCCACTCCTCTCTCACGTTAATCACTGTCATGTAGTAGCGTGCGATGACGCTTTTTACACTGCGTGCATACATTTCGTAATGGGCAGCTTTTTTGAGGTTGAGATGCCAAGCAGTTGATTTACAGATCAAGTAACTGGTTGCGTTACCAACGTTGCGCTGTATTCATCTGGTGGAAACACCGGCACTTTTGGGCTCCAAGCCATTGTCCACAGATCGGGCTAGGTAGCAGTAGATTTGTCTTCGCAATACTTGGAGGAGATCGGACGCTGTTGTATATGTTGTTATGATATAAGCACACACGTATATGACCACTATTTATCGTTATTTATTTGATTAGTATTAATGTAAGAGATACCACCACAAACTTGAGATATGAGGGGGAGCCGGGAGAGTTTTCGTTCGCGGTGGGAACTTCAGCTCGACTGACTAGGTATTGCTTAAAAATTTATATTTTTCCGAACCGATGGAGACCGGAAAATCATGTCACGCTGTGCCATCACATCGCGACGCTCCTTGTCAACGTCCGCCACAGTCTCATAGCTTTCTTGTATCCGTAACCAAAATGTGTAGATAATTGAAATGTTGTAAATAATCGTAAAAGATAAGCCATTCGATCTTCAAAAACGCCATTGAAATCGGATGAAGACAATAGAAGTTTGGCTTTTACAAAGATTCGAGGTTCTTTTCATGTGCAAGAGCAGATAATAATGTGATCGCGATTATCACTACTCATATGGGTACTCATACATAACTACTCAAACTAGTGCCTAATCAATTATTTGCTTTCATAGTAATGAAATTCATAACGTCATGGATCTCAGGCCTTCTGCAGAAATGTCAAACCAATTTACTTTAGGTCAATTTCATTCTCATTATTGATGGACAAGCTAGTCCTAAATCCACTCGGACTATCATCGAAACATGGTTCCCATTCTAGAATTTTATTTATAGGTTTGATTTGTTGCTGACTTTTCAAACTAATCAACGGATGAGATAAACTTGAACTTTGTATTACTCACGAACTTCTGCGGAATTAGCTTCTCATGGGAAATACAACTTGATTGTCGATATCATCGATGCCGGCGTTCTTCAAAGTATAATTTGGAATTCCTTGTCCTTAGTATCTATCTAATTTGAAGATCTTTTCATAAGGTCGAATCTCGAGGGTGGAATAAAGTCGCGATTAAAACTTAAAGGAGATTGTCTTCTATGTCGCAATTAGTCAGAGGCAATTAAAAAATCGAACTGTGGAATACCTACCGCTTGCCATATCTTTCTCGTTTATAGATCAATAGTTTCAAGATTTGAAAAGTGATGTTATTCAAGTGTTCCGCGCGTTGCACGTGTTCTCTTGTTGACAATTAGACATCAAGAGATTTGACTCTGAAATGTCTAATGTTGACAATACGTGCTGTATAACTAATAAAGAGTGAAATATTATTGACATGGATATGTCTATTGGCTGCCTACGTGAGTGCAAAAATTAGTATCATAAAATGCAACGGTTTTTTTTCTATATCTATTGATTTTCACGTACAACCAATGTGTTGCGGCTATCTCTCTTTTACGTGAAGGTTTCAAGTTGTTTTTACTCATTGCAACCTAGCCGCGAGGATTACTAATAATTTGATATTTCCTTTACCATATGATTTACTAGAAAAAAATATATATTCTAGTTTTATATAATCATTCTGAATTGAAAAAAAGTCTTGTCATTCATAAAAGCTAATAGTACATTTATTAGTCCAAAAAGTAAAAGTAGTACATTAAGGTAGTCATAGGTGACATGAGGTCTGCCAAAAACTGATTCTTGAGCCGGCTCGAAATATGGCGACCGTACCAACCAAAGAACAGCAAACTGCATTTGAGAGGCTCAAGAAAGCCAGATCGCAAATAAGAAGGACATTTTCCGTCTCCATCGCAGTGTGAGACAGCATTTCAAAGTAATGAAGTTGAAAACGTAAGTGATCCTAATTGAAGTTTATGTTCGAGAACTTTTATGAATAGATCTTCAAAAATTGAATAGTACGTTAATAGAGATAGTTGATCAGGTTGAAACCCAATTAGGCGCTCTATAGTTATTAGGAGCAACCACTGAGAAATACGCCTGTATGCTCTATCCTACAGTTGAATCTGCGTTGCCCGGAGAAATTCTGAAGGGGTGGGAGAGAAATGGGACAACTAAAAAGAATACAAGTGATTCAAAGGACTCAGCAGATTATCTAAAGCTACTTCTAGCATTTCTCAGGTACGAAGTGGAAGATGAAGAGCGCATTCGTCTTGCGAGAACAGGCTTCTGAACCCGTCAAGACTACAAGAAAGCAAGTGCAAAGAAATGCTTGAAGGAAAATGAAGTTTCAGAACCTACTGCAGTGTCTCTACCAGCGACGACTACAGGAGGTAAGAAGGCAGAAACATGTGAAAGTTTTATTCGATTTTAGGATTCTACACATCTTGAAACGTAAACCAAAACATTTTCAGGGGTGGGGGGGGGGGGGGGGTTAAATTTAGTATTACCAACGAATTTGAAGGCTACGAACTCACAAGCTACCTTTGTACCAGTGCCACACTATTATCTAAAAGTATATGAAATCGGATGACGACTCTCAAAAATATGAGTTGCAAGAGTTGTATGTTGATAGACGTACATTTTCGTATACTTATTCGGAGTAGGTAGTAAATCTGATATATTTGTGACCAAATTCAATGATGATAGTAAAAAGATTTTACGATGTGAGAGAGCTGTGATAAGGGGTTCCAAATGGTGGCAATCGTTTCCGAACAGCATAAAATGAGAAAGGAAGTCTAAATTTCACGTATTGACTAGGTACATACTGTTACAAATATGTTTCACATATTTACGAGTTTGTTTTATTTATTTATTTCACATATATATGAGTTTCAAGGTTCAGGCATATGGTATTCAACATTGTTGATGCGCTGCTGATCCCTACACCTAGGTTTATTATTCATGTTACAGGTCTCTATTGATCCTCAGTCAATCGTAGTAGTGGCGTAACCTACGTAAATCATAGGATATTCCCCATTCTGCAAGTTACGTTGGAATAAAAAAGTGGTAGGTAATGAAAATTCCTATGTGAGGGATTCAACGCTAAGAATAAGAAAAGCTCTTTTCCCAAGAATATGCCTCTTTACCACAAACGTGCCGTTCGGCAGTCGACGAACCGGCGTTACTCAATCATTTATAGTTCTTTGGTAAAACGTGATTCATTCGGCGACAGAAAGAACCCAAACATTGACAAGACACGTTTTGTGGAAATGATGCTTTGAGCACAGGCTTGATTTTCTGTAGGAAAAAAGGAGATTGCTGACCAGCTTGCCTTTTTTTTTTTTTTTTTTTTTTTTTTTTGAGATATTTAGGTATTCTTTATTAAGCTTATAGTTACAAAATCTATAAGAAATATATGTTAATTTCACAATAAACTTCATTAACAAGATGTTTGAGCGGAGAACATCGAGTCATCAGTATTAAACAGCCACTATTCAGCAAAAAACACTATTCACGATACAATTATGTTCGATATCCGCTTTGGTTCATTATTTTCACAATGAAATATCAATGTGCAAAGTAAAAGTAAAATTCACTAAACTGTTGGAAAGAGTATTCATGAAGCAGTTTTTGTTGAACGGTTCCGTTCTACTTTGAGGAAGTGGCTAATATCTTTAAAATTACCAGCTTCTAAAAAAATTAACGTTTGTTTTTTAACAAATGAGTATGAATGGTGTCAAATAAATATGAATATCGCCCGTTCTAATGGAAATTTTAATGCTGATTTTATTGCTGTTCTCCAAATTAGGTGCGGTAATATCCCTTCAAACGGTCGTCCCAGATTTTCATTTCCTTTCCATATAAGGGCCAAAACCCACGACCACCTCGTTGCCTACTATTACAGAGCTCTACAACTTTTATCAAGAGACCAGTATGAATTAAGTAGCACTGTTTCATTCCTTTCTAATCCAATTTTGTGAACTTCTATTCTGTTGAAAATATCGTTCTCTTGACATTATAGCACAAAATGACCTTTGCGTAATGTATGTATTTAATGTAATGTATGTATAACTGCTAATTATAGGTGTTATAGTTTCGTACACACAAATACAGAGCAAAAGCACAGAGCTAAAGTGGGCTGTAAACAGCGCTGTACTTATCCACAGTAACATTAAAGGGTTCACATCCCCATATGATTTATAAATGAAATATATTATTGCTCAACATCAGGAATATATTTTCTGTGTTGGTGATATATGTGTGATTCCACCACCTCTCTTTACCAGTACGGTTGTGCGATAGGTGAAAATCGGCCAAGCCGTTTGTGGGGTATCACTCCAGTCACTTTTGTGGAAAGATACCACACAAATTTAAATTAGATTTCGAACGCAGAACTATCAAAATTGAGGAACCAGAACAATGATATTAAATTAGAATAAAATAGATTTTTAAATTAGGACAAAATTACTCGAACGATATCTGAGAAGCGAATGAATTTTTATTGTTTAGATAATCCTAGTTACCAGTATGACGGTATGGTCACTGGTTGTAATTAGATAATGAAATTAAAAAAACTGAAGAATAAAATAAAATAAATATTGACTGTAGGTAGGTCCCCACACCACAGCTACTCCCTCACCAGCGATGTACATGTGAAGAACATCGCTTCGTGGAACCGATCTGGGAATTTAACCATCCTTCCTGATCGTGTCTTCTTATGTTCTGGGGTTTCTGTCTTCTGTGTTTGTGTATTCTGTTCTTGTGATTTCTGTGCTTGTGTGTTTTGTCCTTCTTTCTTCTTTTCTTGTGTCTTCTGTTCTTCTTTCTTCCGTACTTCTGTCCAGTTCTTCTTTCTTTCGTATTTCTGTCTTCTGCTCTTCCTCATCTACTGCTAACAAATATGGAGGCTTCAGGCGATCTTTTGAAATATTCACACTGACTCCTTTAATTTCGAGTGTGAAAAATTTGTTCGTCCCAGAATTTTGAATGGTCCTTCATAAGGGTGGGCAAGGGAAGGTTTCAACTTATCCTCCCTTATGAAGACATGGCTAGCTTCTTTCAAGTCTTTGAATATAAAAGGAGTGAATTTGCTCTTCAGTTTTTCATTTATTGGCTTCAACTCCCTCATTTTCGCTCGCAACTTATTCACAAAATCTTCTTCACATTGTTCTGACGAAGTTGATTCTTCGAAGAAATCTCCTGGCAATCTAAGGGGCATTCCGTAGACTATCTCAGCAATTGATGCATTGGCTTCTAATTTAATTTAGCTTCTTATGTCTAACAGAATCGTAGGTAGAACTTCTGTCCACTTTTTTGTTCCTTGTGCTCTAATTGCCGCCTTCATTGTACAATGAAATCGCTCGATATTGCCTTGGGCTTGTGGGCGGTATGGTATAGTTCTTTGTAGGGTGATTCCCCATAGTTTTGACAAAGAGTGAAATAGTTCAGATAGGAATTGACGACCTTGATCGGTGTATACTCGTCTTGGTGTTCCAAATCTGACTATCCACTCTTCGTAAAACTTTTTGCGACGTTTTCAGCATCAATAATTCTCATGGGAATCACTTCTACCCAGCTAGTAAATCTGTCGATGCATGTCAGACAATAGGAGTATCCTTCTGAAATCGGCAAAGGTCCAACTATATCAATGTGAACATCTTGAAATCGCTCATCTGCTTTTGGGAAACCTCCTAGTAGTGACTTTACATGGCGAGAAATTTTGCTCGTTTGACAAGGTATACATGATTTGGCCCATTTTATAATATCAATTTCCATTTTAGATCAAACACATTTAGATGTAATTAATTTTGCTGTTGCTTTTACTCCATGGTGTGCTAATGAATGGTATTGATCGAAAATAGCATATCGGAATTTTGATGGAATGTATGGTCGTATGTTTTGTGTTGATATGTCACATCATAAACTTTTGTCCGGTGGAATTGGGTAATTTTTCAGTTTGAGAGAAGTGTGTGATTTGAGAAGTATCTCAAGCTCAACATCGTTCTCTTGATCAATTGCGATTTGGCTGTAATCCACTGTTTTGATTTCTTCTACTGATAGTCTAGATAAGTGATCTGCTACTTGATTTTGATTGCCTGAAATATGTTTTATGTCTGTGGAAAATTGTGAAATGTAGTGCAAATGACGAAGTTGACGTGATGAAGCTTTATCGTTGTTTTGCATGAATGCGAATACAAAACAACCGGTGATAAATCGAAAACAGATCGGTGATTTGTGATCGGTGTAAATGGAAAACATTCTCCCCTCAATAAACGGTTTGAAATACTCAACTGCCATGTAGATACTTAGCAGTTCCCGATCGTAAGTGCTGTAATTCTTTTGAGCATTATTTAGTTTTTTGGAGTTAAATCCAATTGGTCTCCAACCTAGTTCTTCTTTCTGTTGCAGTACCGCTCCGACAGAAAAATCGGAAGCGTCCACAAACAATCCTAACTCGTATTTTGCACTAGGACAAGTTAACGTTGCTGCATTGACAACTATGTCTTTACAAATTTCGAATTTTTTATTTGCTTCGTCAGTCCATTCTATCAGTCTGTTGTCTTTTTTTGTTGCTCCTTTTAAATATTCGTTTAAAATCGCTTGATGCTCTGCCGCATTTTCACAAACCTTCTATAACAATTCAAAGTGCCTAAAAACATTCGTAATTCACGAATTTTGTAGGACGCTTGTAGTTTTGAATTACTTTAACCTTTTCAGGATCTGGTTTCGTTCCTTCAGGAGATATCAAGTGACCCAAAAATATAATTTCTTCTCGACCAGATTTAGATTTTGCAACACTAATTTTGATACCAAATTCAACCAATTTTTCAAAAATAATTTCAAGGTGTTTGTTATGATCCTCCTCTGTTTTAGACGCAATACAAATATCATCGAGATAAGCAAAACAAAAATCTAGGCCAAATAGAATTGAATCTATAAATCTCTGGAAGGTTGCTGGTGCATTTTTCAGTCCAAAAGGTATGTAATTGTATTCGAAAAGTCCAAAAGGTGTGATTATTGCTGTTTTAGGTTTGTCTTCTTCTGCCATTGGAATTCGGTGATATGCCGAAAGTAAATCAATTTTTGAAAATATAGTTTTTCCTTCTAAAATTTGATTGACATCTCTAATGTGTGGTAGTGGATATTGGTCGGGAACTGTACGATCGTTGAGACGACGATAGTCCCCACAACATCTCCAAGTGCCATTTTTCTTTTTAACTATATGCAATGGACTAGCCCATTCTGATTTTGAAGGTCTTATAATACTGTTATCAAGCAAAAACTGGAATTCTTGTTTTGCTAACTTTAACGCTCGGGATCTAGTCTACGTGCTTTACCATAGACAGGTGGTCCATGTGTGGTTGAGATGTAGTGTTTTACTTCATGGCAAACTTCTGTAGATATCGGAGTAGGTTTGGTTAAATTTGGAAAATGTTTAAGCAGGTCCCCGAATCGGTTGTTGTTTTGTATTGTGCTTAAATTATCAGCGTCCGAAATTTCAGTGATATGGGTCGAAATGCTCAATTTTGTTTTGTTGTCTATGAGTCTTCTTTTAGCTAGGTCAACGAGTAATCAAAATGGTGTAGAAAATCTGCTCCAGAAATTCCTTTTGTTGTTTTTTGCTATAATGAACGGCCATTCGAATTTTCGCTTCAGTCCCGAGTCCAAATCCATCAATTTTAATCCAAAAGTAAGAATCTCTGTACCATTTGCAGCGAAAAGTTTGTAATGTGTTGGTTCACCTTTTATATTGTTTTTGGCAGGCAGGACAGAGACGTCTGCACCACTGTCTACCAAAAACCGTATGCCTGACCTTTTGTCTCTTACGAATAGTCTATAGCTGCTGGAAACTTCATTGACAGCATTCAGTGGAGCTACTGATGCTGTCTGTCTATATTTTTCCCTGGTTCTTCCACTGGCATAATGGATTGCACTTTTCTGGGTTACATTTAGAACCAAATTTAAAATGATAGCAGCAATACTTTCCTTGAGGATTGTAACTACGTCTATTTCGGCTAGAATGGCGACTAAAACTACGAGATCTTGATCTCGACCTGGAGCATTGATTTTTTAATTCACAAATTTAGGGTTGAATTTCTTCTATGGCGTGTGTTAATGTTTCTAAATTGTTAATTGAATGAGAATTTTGATGTAGATCGGAATTATGTTGCGGGTGATAAGACGAAGAACTGGTACCTACTGCATCTACACTTTGGACATCGCAAATTCGGTCGGCAAGTTCAGCAAGCTTATCTAGGTTACCTTCGGCTACCACTAGAATACTGCGGATGCATTCTGGAAGCTTTTCCATCCAAAGAGTTGCAATGACTCTTTCGGAAAAATCGGTTGTACCAGCCAATGAACGCATCTTACGTAAATGTTGGCTTGGTTTCATGCCTCCCAATTCTAAACCGCTAGTATTTTTTTTTTTTTTTTTTTTTTTTTTTTTTTTTTTGACATTTTCATGTCTTTCATATGGCACATAACAAAAAAATCGTCACGAAAAAAATTGTCCCAAGTGGCCACAACGATGATTATGACCATCAGAAATGACGTTGACCATTCATAGGTAAACACATGAAAATGTCCCAATGCGTTGCAGACTCGTATGCAAGCGTTTTTCTGATGATTTCCGCTTACAACCGAGTCGTTGCTAGGGAAATGGTTTTTTTTAGATTCTTCACTCTCCTTAAAAATTCCAATCAACCTATTTTTAGCTTGAGTGTTCTTATTAGCAGCAGTAGAGTTAACCAAATCATAAATATTTTCAACATAATTTTGATCCAGTTGAGCCAAAATGTACTTAATCAAATCTTGTATTTTCTGAATTAATTCTTCTCAATTTAAATTTTGCCTCTACTTGGCAGAACCAAATGTCTGGTTTCTGCGGCCAGAAAGGTGGCATATTGATGTTTACCAGGCAGGCTTCGTTACCTTCCTCAGCAGGCGGAAACTAATCTCCATCATCATGCAGCATGTTAATTTTGCAAGAGGTCACCAAATGTGGGGTATCACTCCAGTCACTTTTGTTGAAAGATATCACACAAATTTTAATTAGATTTGGAACGCAGAACTATCAAAATTGAGAAACCAGAAGAATGATATTAAATTAGAATAAAATAGATTTTTAAATTAGGACAAGATTGCTCGAACGAGATCTGAGAAGCGAACGAATTTTTATTGTTTAGATAATCCTAGTTACCAGTATGACGGTATGGTCACTAGTTATAATTAGATAATGAAATTTAAAAAACTGAAGACTAAAATAAAATAAATATTGACTGAAGGTAGGTCCCCACACCGCTGAAGAAGCATTTCATTCCCGAACGCAGTAAAAAAAGTTAGAGAATCTCCAAATTGGACGATATTATGCATTTTATCGCATGGCATCTTTTGTATGTAGGGCGTCGTTTTGGGGAGATATGAATATTATAATATTACCCACTCCATTCACCCCCACTCATAAGGAAATTTGAAGCTCTTGATACACGTTCCAAAACTAGACCAAACTAATAATTGAAACAATTTTTATCGCTAACACGAAAAAAAAATCGTGGCATGGATAATGTCTATTTGATTTTTAGTCGCAATCTGTTGAAAATAATTCCCATGCATTTGTGATAATTCTCGTGAAATATTGTTTAGCGCCTCAAATCGTTAGTCGTCTCGTAACGGAAAGTGCAAAAAGCAACATAAGATATTTCATTTTGTACAATGTTGTGCCATGTTGCAATTTACTTTTTTGCAGCAAAGGTTACTTATGAATCAAGATAGAGAAAAGTGTAAGGACCTTAATGTTTTTCGATTAATTTCCTCATTATGCATTTCATAGTCAAAACCATGATACGAACTATGAGCAAGCTGAATATCAATTAAGGGAATGTTTTTGATCATGTTCAAAGCTATGTCTATGGTTAAAAAAGTTATCGTAGTCGTAGATAGGGCCCTATTCCTGTCACATACATGAACACTTCATAGTTCGTTCCAAGTAAGTCTACTTCAGAGTTTCGAACTCCAAAAAGGGTCTGGAGAATAGGCGGGGATATCATGGACAAAGTAACTAGCAAACGTTTAGGATGGTATCGATTCAAGTGAACTATCTGAATAATGTATTTCTTCCGGAGTGACCTATAGACGAATGACTGTTTATACCTTCCGCCCTCTCCCAATCTTTCATGGAGGTTCTTTCACCTAACAGGCTGGCAACTGCTGCCCGACTATGAAACATGCAAAATATTGACGCCACGCGATTTCCGAGAATTATTGTCATCCACTCATAATATCGCAAACTGGGATACGGAGGGATTTGATTGATTTCCGACATCAAAATCGTTAACACTACCACACATTCAAGATTTTCAAGATAGTTGCTCGCTAGGCCTATTGTAAGGGTCCGTTATGGTTAGTAATCCGTCACCTTCACCTACATTAGAACTGCATCAAAAGAGCTCCTCTCGTACCTGGTAGAAACTATACCAAATGGCAAATCATAGAGATAATTGGGTTCGATATTATTCCAGTAACTCATATGCCACGAACATGTGAACTATTTACTGAGAACATTTAAAATAAAGACCTTCCACTCAACAGCCTTTGCTACAATCCACACCAATAGTCCAAGTGAAAATGAACATTTATAAAAAATTAATCCGTGCTACCTGAACATATTTGTTACCAGTCAAGAGTACCAGTTCGGTTTCACAGTTCCGCTAAAATAGACAGCAGCAAAACTCGACATTGCAGCAAAATATAATACCACTTTCTTCCGTCATACTTTTTTTGTCCGTAACGCCAATATTTATAACTTTCCTTACCCCTTCCATGTTATCAAAAGAAATCACCACCGAATTCTCCCGACTAAACTCTCTCGTAAAGCGCTTCGAAAATACTGCAAAAAGGTTTATTATTTCTGTATTAAATAGCCCTTCTACGCTGATTATTGGTTTAAAATTATTAAACCCCATATACCTACGGTTTATCACAAAACTTGGCGCTTCGCGCCTTCCAAAGACTTTCTCACCTTTTCATCACGCTCTCTCCTCCTCCAGTTTCCTCGATCCTAAGGGCCCCAGGTAAGCCTGGACGTACACCCCACTCTTTCAATTTAGTTTTTAGTCTTTTACTTAATGTTCTTTTATTTTTTAAAAAATCATGCTTCCCAAACGAAAGAATGGGTTTGTTGGCCAACACTTAAATTTGTCAAATCTCAAAAAATGAGCTCAAAAAACACTGAAAACTGCTCAAAATTGTAAAATTTATATTTCGTAGCAGATTTTTAGTCAACAGAAGTTCATCAACAATGAACTAGAATATTAATACCTTTATACACAGAGTTATTCTTAATTTAATTAAAATTTGCTGGAAAAATCGATAAAGCTGCCAAAAAACCTAGACATCAAAAAGTTTTTTGAATTGCAGAATATTATATAGAATGAGTTCCATTGCCTTACAATGATTGGTAGTTAATAATTTATTCACACTTGAGAAGTGCTAAAATTTCATTAGAGTGTAAAGTAATACGATCATGCTGCATGACCGGAACTTTTTTTGTATATCTAGCCCTTAGGAAGAGCGAACGGATTCTTACAGCGTTGAGGATGGTTTCAATCAATTCTTTGAGATAATAACTACATTAAAGACAATTTAAAAGAAAAATGACTGCTACCTACCTTAAAACTTTTAGAGATATAGATTTTTTTATATTTCAGCCCTTTAGGGTTGATAAAAATAGATGCAAGCTTCTAGGATCAAATTGACCCCAAATATGATTTATAACCCGAATTTCATAAACTTTTGTCCAGTAGTTTCAGAAACAATCTGTGGACAAAGGACCTAGCTAGCTACTCAGCAAAGTTATTGACGAATATGATGACATTAACAAGAAGCGGGTGCCACGACACCATGAAGGCAATCGGTCAGAGCGAAATGGCTTACAGTATCAAAGGCCTTAGCAATGTCTAGAGTGGATAGGGGCCAGCAAAATGACAGTTTGGAGGCAAGGGCCCACACTTTTGGGGGGTCTTCCTAACAGAATGAACGGGTTTGTGGGGATCAGGAGCTTTACAATCTTCGACGTTTTTTCCACCAGCGTACACATAATGCTGAGCAAGAAATCTCAGGTGGTAGTTGCCCATACAGACACACACACCTATTGGTCTTTTCGAGGATTTTGTCTTGGAACGATGTAAAATACATTAAATTTCGGTTATTTTGATTCTTTTTATCGACCTAGACAAACCAATATTTTGATCGCTCAAAATTTGTTGGTTTATGAGTCAAAGTACCCACGTAGATTCCAAAAATCGAATTAAAAAATATCCGTCTGTAATATTAAAAAACGAAATCTCGCAAACGTTTGTGATTGATAGAGATATCTTCAATGATTCGAATGAGCTTACCGGGATTACTGTTCATCTGTTAGCTCTTCCTACGGGCTGGAGCTTCGATAGGAAAAAAATATCAACAACATGAGTTCTAGTCCAACAATCGTATCAGCTGAAAGGTATTCTCAGGTATCTCTTGTCACCAACCGGCTGATTGAAAGCTAGATATCAGTTTTCCCTGAATTCCCTTCACAGCATCCTCTCAATATCCGGCTTGGGTTTTTTTTATGGACTATATTTATAATTAGTCATTATATTAATATTGATTGTCTTTGTAGGTATTTATTCATTTTTGTTCTTGTTGTTTGTCTTTTACGTTGCGATTTCTTGTTGTGTGTGGTTTATAATATGTCTTAGTTACCGCTGTCTTGGATACCGAAAAGATCAAGATTAAATTAATAAGATCTACTATGAAAGGAGTGTCTCGCCGCAGCTCGTAACAAGGCAAAACTGACGTTAACTCTTGAATTATCACTGATTTTTACAATCAGTTACCTAGCAACAAACATATCAGAATAATGTGTAGGTATAATTTGGTGGTCTGGATGCTCGAAAGTTGTGAAGAAAAGTAGCTAATTTTTTATCAGGTGAATAGTTCACAAATTTGCTACAAAAGAATTGTTCGGTCTCGCAATCAAGCCTGCTCCCAATGCTGACTGCAGGCTTTATAAGTACATTAAAGTGTTTTTAAATTCAAAACGATTTCTAAAATGCATACACCCATCCATGTTTCTTATTAGCTAACTTATATAATATACAATTACTTGATTACAATTTGTCATAGTCAATGAAGAGGTACTGTGAACAGGTATTCATCATAAATCACAAGACGTACCTACCGGCTTTTAGGAGTAAATCACTACGAGCACAAATATACAATTTATTAATAGTGTTTAACGTGCTATCCAAGTAGTGACGCCGAAGAATCCAACATGGAATTTAATAATAATTAACTTTATGTGGTTGAACAAAGCGTTCAATGTTTGCTCTATTCGTGTTGAATATGCGTGAACGTCTGATTTACAAGTTATCCACGAAGGTGGAAGCAGAACGGCGGTACTCCTTCAAGCAAGTCTTCCGACGCAATGGAATTATTTATGCAGTCGTGCATTTGAATAAACTGTAATTACAACAGAAGACGAGGCAGCTAGTGATGCTTCGGCTCCCAGTTGTTGTACTAGCATACTCTCGGCTTTCCGCAGCAATCACAAAACCGATTCATGGCTATTTTGAAAAGACTTCAATGTGGTGAAAACCACCCCCTCTTGTCAACAGCCCTTTTCAGGGCTACCAAAAAGAGGTAGACACAACACAAAAATATTTACAAGACGTCGAGTTATAACTCCGTCAAACAAAATATTTCACCAGAGAGAAAATACTAAATTCTCTCTCAAAAGTGAAATATTAACTAATAACACACAAGGCGACCTCCCCAAACATTTACTGGGCGAGAGAGATGCGACAAGCATCTCGAAACAAGTCGCCTTGAAGGAGAAATCTCAAAACAGAAAAACTCAAGGTCGTCAGCCACCCCCGGGGACCCCGTCGCAGCGACGGACGTGGGGAAACCACCTCGAAAGACCAGCTCAGCTATCATACTCGCAGATACTGAGAAAACAATGTGCGAACCAATGAGATTACACAGTCGAATTAACGAAATTAAGCGGACCAACCAGGAGGCGGCAGGAGGCGGCCACCTCCCTATAAATACCCCGCTGGGAGCCCTCCGAAATTCATTCCACTCTCCGCTCTCGACGACGACACCTCTGAAGTACGAAGAATTCTACACGCTCTACGCTGACGAACCTTCTGCATTACGAGTTCATCTCAAGAACGGCTTCCTACTGCTTTCTACAAGGCATACCTTCTCTCCACACAGATCTCGCATTGGCATCTACGAGTCCAGTGATTATTCATCCTGCTCATTGCCCAACGTAGTTCATCTGTCAGGACGCCACCCGGTACATCTATCGATATTCTCTTTAGATCGTACGCCCGAGGGACGTTCCGAGCCGTGTCGCCCGGGTTTCGTAGCATTAAGCTCGTAACCGACCGCTGTGGGCACGCCGGTAAATTACTCTGCTCATCCGCTCTAATTTACCGTCCAAGGAAGCCTTTTTCAAGGCTACGAGGTAGGACCCTGACATACGAGCATTGGAAAGACGCTCTGTCAAGCGAGTCCACCTCCCAAACCCTCTATTTTTCACACATAGAGGCATCGAAACGAGCTAAAAACTCGGTTATTTCGATGGAACGTCGGCCGTCTTATTTCCCCATGCAAGGGGAGGGAGACGACGGCGAAGCCGGGCCGCGTAGCCCCCGTAGTGCTCCCTACCGGCTACGCGGCGAATCCGCTGAACCCAGCGACGGCGCAAGGCGCGATCCTCACGTCCGGACCGCCTTCTCACCCGACGTATTCGTTAAAGAAACGTTCGATCAAGCCTCGCCTATACAAAAGATCGAGGATACCTTTCAGACTCGCTCTGAAGCCGATCATTACGATTCGACCAAGCTGTCCGAGTACCCACGATATTCGACGCAGGCCTACCCGGCCGATCCGAGTGTCAAATACACTCCAAATGTACAAAAAGCGAAGGATACTTTTCAGTACCTCAACCAAGCTCAACATATTCCCTCTACAGATATAAATCTTAGGCCGGAATATTACAAAACGGCTCAGTACCAAACTGATCGAACCCAGCACCCGCTATGCGAGCCCAGTGCTCCACGCGGCTGCGACACGAACTACCTCCCATTTCAGTCCGCCAAGCCAGTTGACCTTGGCGGATCCGCTCACATTCCTTACGGGAATGACCCGGGGACTAACCCGCATAACCGGAATATAAATGTCCGACTTGGCCTACCTACGCCAAGTAAAACATATTTAAATCCACTACAAATGGTGACCCCGCCTTTGAACAGGCTCAACACGGAGCATTTCGTTCCCTCTTATGAAGCTAGTGGATTTCAGGGAACCACTGCGGGCGTGCGACCCCCGCCGGGCCTCTACGCCCCACATCTCACGCAACATCCCTCTACACAAAGTGGCTTTCAAGCACTTTTAGAGGAGATGGGAGATTATCAAAAACCAATCTTCCAAAAGAAGAATATCGATCGTGCACTCGCCGAGTTCGATCAATACTGCGTGCGAAAACACCTGAGAACGCAGAACGAATGTTTCTCAGCTATATACAAGTGGGTACCAGAAGAAATGAGGGAAGCTATAGACTCAGCTTACCTCACGGCACCCCACGCACCCTACGAAGAGGCCAAACAGCGCCTCCAGCGAGAATATGGGTTGTCCTTACAGGACAGGCTCCTCGCA
Organism: Adelphocoris suturalis; assembly: GCA_030762985.1. Lineage (NCBI taxonomy): Eukaryota > Metazoa > Arthropoda > Insecta > Hemiptera > Miridae > Adelphocoris > Adelphocoris suturalis. The sequence continues at coordinate 105,774,072 of CM061040.1, read as the reverse complement.
CTCGAGGACCCCGCATCTCTCGCCAAAAAACCCAGCACCAAGTACCACGAAATGTACTCTAAAGCTGTTGGGTATTTTTCAGAAGCTCTGATCACTCAAAAGTGGATCGAGACTCTACCCATCGAAGCACGAGGTATGGTCGCAGCTCAGCCTACCACGACCGCCTGGCTCGACCTAGCTGATACGCTACACGCGTACAGAACAGAGAATACTTCTCTGAACATACGAGGAGTAGAATCTACTCCGAAACCCATAAATACTGGTTTCAAAAAGGCCCTCTCGAAACAAGCTGAGTTCAAACCCCAACCAGTGGAGAGTAAGCCTCACAAACCGACGGCCTATGTCTGTCGAAACCACGCACGTTTCGGTAACGAAACTCGCAAATGTGCAGACCCAGAACACTGCACTTGGAAGACAAACACTGCTTCCAAAACTAGCAGAAAGGCAGCGACTATAAGCCAGCCTAAAACCTGGGTTTCTACCGAAAATACTCAGAGGTCGGTACAAGAAAGTACCGTTCCAACCTCCGACGTAGAGAGTTCGGAAAACGAATAACTGCCAGTGTATCTGAGCCTATACGCCGGCAGTCTACTGAGTATAAAAGGCTCTTTTTCAAGTGCAAACTAAATGGCACTGAATTTCTCATTGACACGGGAGCAGAAGTGAACATTCTGCCCCACAATGTCACAAAAAAATTGGGCTTGAAAATTCTTAAGTCCAACGTTAAGCTCACAGCAGCTAACGGAGCCCCTATAGACACACTAGGGCGAGCTGACACAACAATTAACATCGGCCTCGGAGACATGACCACCGATTTTATGATCACGAAAGTTGATCTAGCGATCCTAGGTATTCCATTCCTCGAGTCTTGGGATATCGGAATACGGGTCAAACACAAGTACATTTATAAAGATAAAATAAAGAGCTATGCCGATCAAAAAATAGCTGCAGTCATGAACAAAAAATTCACTGACGAACAAATAGCAGCTACTATCCCTCATCGTGACAATACCCCTCAACCAGAGGACGTGCAAATCACGGAGGACGAAAACATTCGCTCTATCATTGACAAATACAATGATAAAATGAGCAAACTTCAAGGTAAATGGAAAAACAACGGGGTTTACCACCGTATAACCACGGAAGGAACACCAGTACACTTCCGAGCAAGACCCATGGCGGGCGAAAAACGGGCTCAAGTCAAAAGTACTTTTGACAAAATGCTTTCAGAAGGCATAATTGCACCATCAGATTCCGAATGGGCATCCCCGTTACACTGTGTGCCAAAAAAAGACGGGTCATGGAGAATCACCGGCGACTACCGTTTCCTGAACGCGAAAACGAAGAAAGACGCCTACCCTCCTCCTCACATTCGCTCTTTCCAAGCGAATTTACATGATACACAAATCTATTCGACAATAGATTTAAAATCGGCGTATTATCATATTCCGATGCACCCAGATGACGCTCATAAAACTGCAATTATTACACCTTTCGGTCTTTATGAGTTTAAGAAAATGAGCATGGGTTTGGCCGGAGCGGCTCAAACATGGCAAAGATACATGAACAGCATCATGCGAAAATTTGATTTCGCATTTGTATACCTAGATGACATCCTGGTGGCTTCTAAAAATTATAAAGAACACATGAACCACCTCAAACAAATTTTTGACAAACTAGGGGAACACGGACTTCGAGTAGGTTTTGATAAATGCATTTTTTCAAAACCTACCGTCGATTTCCTAGGTTTCACTATCTCGAAAGAAGGGATAATTCCTAAACGAGATAAAATAGAAGCCATAAAACAATTTCCTAGGCCAATAGACGTACGAAGTCTACGCAGATTCCTAGGTATGTGTGGTTTCTACCGAGCATGCTCAAGCAAATTCGCTCACACGGCACAACCTCTGTATGACTCCATTCAGTCAAACAAAAAAAATGACAGAACACCTATCGAATGGACATCAGAGAGAGAAAAAGCTTTCAACAGCTTAAAACAAGCAATGATCAAAGCAACATTGCATAACATTGCTCACCCACACCCTACAGCAGAGTGGAGATTAGTCTGCGACGCATCCGACACACACATCGGAGCGGCACTAGAACAGGAAATTACAGACAAACATGGCTCGAAATCTTACCAACCATTGGGATTTTTCAGTAAAGAAATTCCAGAACAATGGAAGAACAAAGCATCATTCGACAAAGAAATGTTCGCCGTTTACCAAGCTTGCATTCACTGGCACAATGACTTGGACGGCAGATCTTTCCATATTTGTTCTGATCACAAGCCTCTGCTAGGCACGATGCTTAAGAAAAATGCACATTTTTCTAAAATGAGATTAAGATGGCTAACATACATCTCTCAAATGACGAGTGACATTCGTCATATTTCCGGAGAGAGCAACGTCGTCGCCGACGCACTCTCCAGACCCTTCGATCCGGTTGAAATTCAAACAAAATCGATTTCAACCCAGACGGACGAGGGTCCACCCATAGCCGAAATTTCGCAAATTACGGCTGCAATAGAGTGCAATCTGCTACTGCACATTTCAAATTCACAAATTCGTTCTCCTCCTAACGCGGAGGACAAATTGAAACTCACACGAGTTGAATTCCCTCAAGGAGAAATTTGGTGTAACCTAGACCTAGGACACCCTAGACCTTATATTCCAAACGAAATAAGGCAAGAAATAATCAGCCAAATTCACAATTTGGGACACCCAGGTATACACTCTACAGTGTATAAAGTTAAACAAAGATATTTTTGGCACGGACTCCGTGCAGATGTCTCCAACTGGGTCCGAGCGTGCGAAACTTGCCAACGAGCAAAAATCACGCGCTCCGTGAAGCTCCCTTACTCCGAATTTGAAACGGCTAACAAATTTTCACACGTACACGTTGATATTACCGGACCCTTACCTTTAGCTAAAGGAGGGAAACGTTACATTTTAATGATGGTTGATAGAGCAACGGGTTGGCTAGAGGCAGTCCCTCTTAGCAACATCGAAACAACCACAATCACAAACGCCTTTATCAATATTTGGGTAGCTTCAAAGGGCGTACCTAAATACATCACAAGTGATCAGGGCACTCAATTCGAGTCAGATCTGTTCAATTCCATTATGGAACGTCTCGGAGTAAAACATACTCACACGTTACCATACAAACCATCAACAAACGGAATGGTAGAACGCAGAAATAGATCTTTGAAAGAGGCTCTCAAAGCACAAAACGAAAATTGGCTCGACGCACTTCCAAAAGTTCTACTCGCCATGCGTACGGCAGTAGACCCAGCAACTGAAACTACGCCTTTCCAAAAAGTTTACGGAATTGACGTACCACTCCCAGGAGACATTTTCGTAACTTCTACAAACCTTTCGGAACCTCTTTTCTTCCGGCCTACGCATATTAAACATAATAATACGAAATATGCCGTAAACATGCCCAAAAATTTGGATACATGTACTCATGTCTATATCAGAGTGCCCACACAGCTCACCTCTCTGCAATGTCCTTACACGGGACCATTCAAAGTGGTTAAAAGAGATAAGTTTTCGGTTACAGTGCAAATTGGCGAACATACCAAAAAAGTTCCCAAACAGCAAATAAAACCAGCTTACACTCTAAAAACAGACGAAGCTGTGTCACTAAACAAAAATCAGGCAGAAAATAAGGAGGAGACTCCCCGAAAATCTGCCAGAAGGCACGTCCCCTCTACCAAATTCGACGAGAGGTGGGTGACGGCGCTCGAAACACCCCAGCCGGCGTCGTCGTTAATAACACGACGTCTTGGGGGGGCCCCTGTGGTGAAAACCACCCCCTCTTGTCAACAGCCCTTTTCAGGGCTACCAAAAAGAGGTAGACACAACACAAAAATATTTACAAGACGTCGAGTTATAACTCCGTCAAACAAAATATTTCACCAGAGAGAAAATACTAAATTCTCTCTCAAAAGTGAAATATTAACTAATAACACACAAGGCGACCTCCCCAAACATTTACTGGGCGAGAGAGATGCGACAAGCATCTCGAAACAAGTCGCCTTGAAGGAGAAATCTCAAAACAGAAAAACTCAAGGTCGTCAACCACCCCCGGGGACCCCGTCGCAGCGACGGACGTGGGGAAACCACCTCGAAAGACCAGCTCAGCTATCATACTCACAGATACTGAGAAAACAATGTGCGAACCAATGAGATTACACAGTCGAATTAATGAAATTAAGCGGACCAACCAGGAGGCGGCAGGAGGCGGCCACCTCCCTATAAATACCCCGCTGGGAGCCCTCCGAAATTCATTCCACTCTCCGCTCTCGACGACGACACCTCTGAAGTACGAAGAATTCTACACGCTCTACGCTGACGAACCTTCTGCATTACGAGTTCATCTCAAGAACGGCTTCCTACTGCTTTCTACAAGGCATACCTTCTCTCCACACAGATCTCGCATTGGCATCTACGAGTCCAGTGATTATTCATCCTGCTCATTGCCCAACGTAGTTCATCTGTCAGGACGCCACCCGGTACATCTATCGATATTCTCTTTAGATCGTACGCCCGAGGGACGTTCCGAGCCGTGTCGCCCGGGTTTCGTAGCATTAAGCTCGTAACCGACCGCTGTGGGCACGCCGGTAAATTACTCTGCTCATCCGCTCTAATTTACCGTCCAAGGAAGCCTTTTTCAAGGCTACGAGGTAGGACCCTGACATACGAGCATTGGAAAGACGCTCTGTCAAGCGAGTCCACCTCCCAAACCCTCTATTTTTCACACATAGAGGCATCGAAACGAGCTAAAAACTCGGTTATTTCGATGGAACGTCGGCCGTCTTATTTCCCCATGCAAGGGGAGGAAGACGACGGCGAAGCCGGGCCGCGTAGCCCCCGTAGTGCTCCCTACCGGCTACGCGGCGAATCCGCTGAACCAAGCGACGGCGCAAGGCGCGATCCTCACGTCCGGACCGCCTTCTCACCCGACGTATTCGTTAAAGAAACGTTCGATCAAGCCTCGCCTATACAAAAGATCGAGGATACCTTTCAGACTCGCTCTGAAGCCGATCATTACGATTCGACCAAGCTGTCCGAGTACCCACGATATTCGACGCAGGCCTACCCAGCCGATCCGAGTGTCAAATACACTCCAAATGTACAAAAAGCGAAGGATACTTTTCAGTACCTCAACCAAGCTCAACATATTCCCCCTACAGATATAAATCTTAGGCCGGAATATTACAAAACGGCTCAGTACCAAACTGATCGAACCCAGCACCCGCTATGCGAGCCCAGTGCTCCACGCGGCTGCGACACGAACTACCTCCCATTTCAGTCCGCCAAGCCAGTTGACCTTGGCGGATCCGCTCACATTCCTTACGGGAATGACCCGGGGACTAACCCGCATAACCGGAATATAAATGTCCGACTTGGCCTACCTACGCCAAGTAAAACATATTTAAATCCACTACATTCAACAATAATGTAAATTGTAAAAAAGTGCCTAAAGAAAATTTCCTTTTTTTCTCGTTTCTTTTTTTTATTGTAGATTTTATTTAAAATTACCCACATGAATTAGTGTGGGTTTGATCCCAAAGTAATTTACATACCTTATTGCAGCATGAAAGTTTCATGAAAAATCCATCTGGAATGTTTTTCCAGTGGAATCTCTTTCAGAAACATGAAATTCTAGTTTTTATCCATTTTAAACGATTTTTAATCCTATCAAGAAAATGGGAAGGGGTTTGAATATAATCAACGTAATAATATTTGGCGCTTCAACTTCAACTACGAATAGAAGCATAAGTGATCGCCTCCATGCATGCTAGTATACATGAGCATATTACAAATGGCCGATTTGTTTATATTTCCCCAACTATTTTAGTAGATATTCATATATTACTAGATATTATATTGGTAGAGTGATGAGGATAAATAAAATACATTAGTCCGCTTGTTTCCGTTTGTCACGGTAACCTGCGGACTTTAGAAATCCATAGACAGGGTTGTTTCTATGTCATAGGCGAGTGAGGAGTCAAACCTCCAAACGTCTTAAGGCTCCTGACGGATTAAACGAAACTATTTCCGCGTAATGATAGAGTATTAGTCTTTTCGGGACTCTAGCTTGCAATAAAAACAATTTTTTTAAATCGCTTTTATTCCCCATTAAATGAAAACACTCGCTGAATTCTGTGACTCCATGATAACCGGGTTTTGTACATTAAACAAGATTTGCTTTCTAGTTCGTGCAAGACGTAAAAAAAAAAGTCTTGCTCTCCAGAATCAAAATTTCAGAGCTTGCTGGTAAATCGTAATCAAATCAACGATTGGATTTTCTGTTGGGGTGATGGTAGGGTGTGGGCGTGTACAAACATAAATTAGTAGTAATTAGTATCAGAATATTCGTTGGAAGTTCGTATACATCTTTGGATAGCGTGCTATGTTCAGGAAGTAGAGTCGCGAACAGACCACATTGTTTTCGCTGCAGAATCCATTCTTCACCTCAACGACGTTGTTTATTCCTTCTTTCAAATTTCCACTTGATAAATAAAAATCGCGAGTGCCTCACGAACGATATTCAGCTTTGATGAAACGATAGTGACGGTCGGAATGAGACTGAAGGAAGCGATAGCAGTGTCGGGAAGCGAGACCGTGTAGACCGACGGGACACTGCTCTCACAATCACCTCTGCGATTATACAGTCGGATCATTTAATAATGATTAATTTTACACATTATTAGTTCATTATGGTTACTTAGCAATATTAATTTATACCTTAGCGTAATAAATCAGCTTTCCTTGACACTACAGTGTCATGAGATATTGTGATAAAATGAGAGCATTCCAAAAAGTAGCAACGATTTTCCTGCTATGAAAGCTAAGGGAGTTACACTTCCCTAGTAACGCATTGGTTGTACGTGAAAATCAATAGAAAATCAATATTTTCACCGTGACGTGACGGTCGGAAAAAAATGGAAACGTTCTGTTAATCATTATTAAATGATAAAAGCGTTTCTTCTCACGAAAGCGCTAATGATGCTTTCGTTAGCTGTACAATAGACTCTGAAACATATACAACTATACCTAACAAATTATAGATTAAATCCAGGAGTAATTTTTCGAATGTAGTATACAATCCTCAGTTAGCCATCCTCGGATAAGCCAGTCGTCTTCTGCGAAACCTTTCATTTAAAAACCCCCTGGGTAATCGCTAAGTAACAACAAGTTCTGAAGGACTTTTACAATTTGGAGTTTTTTGTTTTTCTTTCTGTTTAATACTTTGGAACTCTTTTCTACCAAGGGTGTTTTTTCTTTCAATGTTTTTATTAATAGAAATACGGGTCACCGGTTTCCTGTCACATAGGACCAAAAAAAAAAATGGAGGAAACAACAAATCCACTTTCCCTAACCACCTTCTACCTCGTAAATATTCATTCCATTCCATTAAATTGCGATATTTCTCCGCTAAAGTGGGACGATTTTTAGCATTTATTACGAGTCGTGGTACGTTTATAATGAGTCAAACGTATTGCAAAACGAATAACACTTTACGTTATTTGACATTCTTATAAGCATCGCAAAATCTCCCCAGTTGAAGACGGAAAATCTGGGTGTAATAAAAGTGGTTTATACAAAAAATCTCTAGATGGTAGTGTATTGATAAATTTATGCTCATCCGAGAGTTAAAAATATATTCCTTAAAAGTATATGGGAAATTATTCCTTAAGAACTTCTGCCAAGATGGGTGAGCAGCATAGCTTCCTCGCCTATTTCAACAAAGACGTATATAATTAGTAAAGAACAAATGACGAGTCAAAATGATTGAATACACAATGTAATTTCAATATAATGTGTAGCTATACGTGCTAATATGCACATTAGGCTCTAATTCATGTCGCGCTCGCACACACCCTACCATCACCCCAACGGCATTCAATATATGGTGTATAGGGGTCAACTATTATTATTCTCGCAGTTAAAGCTCTAACAACTAATTTCATGTTTACTCATGCGCAATGATTATTAGAAGCAATAGTAAGGAATTCGTGGGATACCATCCCGAAACTTGTACAAAATTATACCCCTTGAGTTTGAACAAAATCAAACTGGTATAGTGAAAAATTAACGTTCTGAAGAATTGACGTTTGAGCATGCGCAAATTATTCGGGTAAGTCTAAGAAGTATCCTGCACAATCCCTAAGAATTTCATCAAAATTGGACTAAAAATTGGTATATTTTTGGTCGTGACAAGGATTAACCATAACACACGCTATTATTAAAATCGGTCCATTAGTCTGGGAGTTTTCCACGTGACAACAAATTCAATTTTGCGCGTGCGCTATTCTTTCTTCGTACCAAATTGCGGTAAAATTCATAGAGCATCAACCTGGAACAGATACCCAACTACTTCTTCGACTTTGAACGAAATAGGGCTGATAAATCACAAGACACCTTCGTCTTAAAAAATTCACGTTTGCGCATGCGAAAACTCTACCATTAATCTGACCGCAATTAAATGTATAGGGAATCATGTAGGAGATAACCCTCACAATTCCTGAACTCTTCAACAAAGTCGGAGTGAAACTTAGTATACGAGTAATACCTATAGCATTAACAAGTCAAATTAATCTTTTTACAAGTCAAATTAACCTTTCTACAAGTCAGTTTAACCTGTTTACAAGTGAAATTAACCTTTTTACAAATCAAAATAACCCTTTTACAAATCAAAATAACCCTCCTTGAGCAATGCGCAAAAATCGTTGAAGGTCAAAGAAAAGAAACTGAATACAATGAATACAACAAAGTAGGTGTAATAATAATTAAAAAATATCAATTTTCCAACAAAAAATATATCAACATTTTCCATCACAAACTTAATCAACAAAAATATCAATTTTCCAACCAAAATTATATAAAATTTTCCAACAAAAAAATGAGTTAGGTAGGCAAAGAGGTCAATCAATGTATTGAGTTCCGAAAGTAGGTTGATCAATATGAGTCCCGAAAAACAAAATAAAAAAAACGGTCATACCAATGGCTGTCCTGCGGCACCTGTCGGAAGTTTCGAAAGTACATCAATAACATAATTTGAACAGTCGGTGTTGCTTATAGTTGAAACGCCACGAGAAATGACTTCCGTAAGGTCATGTTGGCACTCGAAAAACTAATGTTCACTTCAACAAAGGAGAAATCTCGACAAAGATTATCGCCAACAAACAGAATGATATGAAAATTACTTAAATATCGCAGTAAGAAGGAATACTGGAGTAGGTATTCATGAAGATCACAGTGAGAAGAAATACTGGTGTAGAAATTCAAGAAACAGGATGCGCATACGCATACCCGTCCATCAATCCAATAGCATTCACCATCTAAGGTATATATTAATTTATTTATACACGGTCACGCCAAATTACATTCTAAGTATAAGAAGGAACATGTCACTTAAATCATGATTGGTATACAAATATATTAGAACATTCAAACAGGAGATATATTAGGGAAGAAATGAGTAAAAAATTAACTTTATATTGCTGGAGATGAAAAAAAAACGAACGATAGATCATGAGAAAACGTCTATGTAAGAAATTCAAGTTCACAAAGTTACAGGGGACCATTTAGAAGCTAACCCGCTCTGTTCTTGAAAGTTCCATCAAAATCGGACCAAAACTTAGTAAATCTTCAAGTGTGACAAGGATGCACTATGTACGACAGAAAAACACGGAATCTAAATTTATCTGCAAGCTTAGAAACGCAAAAAGCAAGTAGACATTTTGATTTTTGAGAACTTATTTATTTATTCATTTTTCATATTCTTTTTTATTTATTTAATTTTTTTTATTATTATTATTTTTTTTATTATTTATTCATTTATTATACATACATTATATATATATATATATATATATATATATATATATATATTTTTTTTTTTTTTTTTTTTTTTTTTTTTTTTTTTCCCCGAACACCGTTCCATTTTCGGAAGTGAGAAACCAAATAAGTAACGGGATACTGGTTTGAGGGTGGAAGGATCACGGTTTCTTCCTTTTTATGTGTTTATTGTTACCACAACTAGTTTCGCCCTTGCTTAGGCCTCATCAGGTGTTAAAATATGAACAGAGTTTCCTTAAAATAATGGTAGATACAGAGATGATAATGTACTATTTGCTATCTACAAGGTACAGGCACTTACTATAGGGGGACAGATCCATACGGGTGTATTTCGTCATGTTGTTACAGAAGTTATAATTTCAGTCTCAGAATTTCGTCCGCTGGTTTGAAGGGGTCTAGAATTATGATCAGATAGTTGAGATATATTTGTATGCTAGGTATGATAAGTGATTAACATAATACTAGTGTATGAATGGGGCTTACCAATTTAGGGGGAGTAAGGTCGAGATCCAGCATGGCCAGTAGCTCTCCTACATATGTAGGTACTTTTTAAAACGATCTAATTAACTGAGTGCACGGAACAGAATATAAAATATATACGAAATGAGTTGATTTTTCTGTGGGGACTATTATGAATTTCACTATCATACTGATAATATACTTTTGGTTTTTATCAATTAGAGCCATGTGCTGCGTGGATCTACTTTCCATACCTGATGAGGCCTAAGCAAGGGCGAAACTAGTTGTGGTAACAATAAACACATAAAAAGGAAGAAGCCGTGATCCTTCCACCCTCAAACCAGTATTCCGTACGAACTAATGGCTACCCGCACGAATACCTACAAATAAGTAAGCAAATGAGGGCATTATCGATCAGTCGATACGTGCATGAATCTAGGTAATGTGCGGGATCCGTTTCATTGATCATATCAATACTGCGCTTGCGCAAACATAACATTTATCAAGCACAATTATCTCATTGCCTAATTGAACAATTTTTACATTTCACGTTGCATTTTGGTCTATTATTTTCAATAATGAACCTTTGTAATCGACCAAGATAAATATAATCCTATAGCAATTTTTTAGCTGGATGGATCCTCGGAGTTGAAAATGGGATTTTCACAGTGTTACGTACGGGAGTTTTACTCAAAATTCAAGATCCCGAAAACTTCTGAAATAAGAATAGTGGTTTCCCGTTACTATAATAATTTTTAAAATAGCCCATAAGATGTACTTTTTTTTTTTTTTTTTTTCGAAAGGTTTTGAGATCTATATTTTTTTGTTTTACTACTTTTATAGATTTCATTGAAAGAATCGAATGAGACCTTCCGGATTGCTTGTACGCTTTTCCTAAGGGTTAAGAGGCAGGTATAAAGTTCGTAGAAACACGTGAATGGAAACACGAGTTATCTTTGTGAATCTTCTTATAAACTTCGGCGATCGATGCCGATGACATAATTACAATTGAATTTCCTCAGCAAAACACCGAGTTTATTTTGTTATTTGTTGCTTACCCACAGATGGACAACTGAAGTGTAGGAGGATGATTTTATTTCATTACCTTCCGGTAGGAACATTGACTCAGATAATGATCGTACCTAGCCCCAATTTAGTATCGGTATAGAAGAGTTCCATCATTTTGCGTGTGATCAATATGTCTTGGCATCCACAGTATCGTAATATCTTCTTGGAAGGAGTAAGGATTTCAGCTATGTCGCTTCGTTTGCAAAAAGTTAATTACTTTATGTACCTAAACTAATATCTTCTAGTACGTATGAACCTCTCAAGCTGTTGTGGAGACAGTTAACACTACTATTTGTATTTCTAGTGCATAACGCTATCTATTCTACTGTCAGTTTGATTGACAGTTAATAGGCGCTGTTTATTTAAAATGAAGACAGCAAATTGGTAGGCATATCGACTTCAGGTTTTCTACGTGTTAATCAGCGGTATTCACTGTTATCCTTTGTATATTTTATAATGTGGTGTAGTGTACAATTCATGAGGCTTGATCGATTTTGATTTGTTATTTTAAGTGATAAACCTTGGTAATTGACCAAGAAAAAAATTACTTAGTTAAATCAAAGGAACTAGTAAAACGTAAATGTAATTAACTGCAAACGTAAAATTTAATTAACTGCATTAAATGTTTCCCAGTTGGTTCCCATATCTAATCTATGAAGGAATTTCGATGGCAAAGTCATCCTTTATCCCGAACACTACGAAATTGCTTTACGTGAATCGGTTAAGAAAGTGAATCGGTTGCTTTACGCTAGGGGACCCAGAGACAAATTTCTTTCCTAATCAACCTTCGGTGCTGAGATTTGAAATGAATTTCCTTTGGGATATCTAGAATTCAATCACATCTTATGGAGACTCACTGATCAGCTGCAGAAGCTCTGGGCCGAATATTTTTCTTAATCGACCTATGGCTGACATTTAAATGGAACTCTTTTGGGATATCTATGCAGAACACAATTACTAAGTATAATGTGGGCTCTTATCAACTGACGAACATCTGAAACAAATTTCTGTACTAATAGACCTACTTTGCTGAAATTTAAAATGTAGCTCCTTTGGGACACCTAGAAAACATTTACGAGGTATGAGGACTACTGATCAGCTGGGGTGCCTAACAGGCTTAGTTCTTTTCTAACCAACTTGCAGAGGGACATTATTTGTAATAAATGATTTTATGTGCAAAAAAACAAATATAATTAATAGTATACGCAAATTTTCTACATGGTGGGAGTTTACCTTTGTTACTACCATCTAGGTACTAAGAAGCGTGAAGTTTCTGGTAAGGAACCCCTTAGGTAATATTCTACAGACTGCGTTTAATGATTACGTAGACCAGTGTTCTGTGTAGAAGGCTATCTAATACAGAAATAATCAACCTTTTGTAATAATTTTCAGCGTTTTCTTTTGTCCCAGAAACAATACTTGCCTTGAAATATTCGCTTTTGTTTCCCATATGTATAGTAGTCCTTGAAAATGATAAGGACTGTTTAAAAAACTCTGTTCATAATTAGTCAAGACAGAAACGTGTAAGACTTATCCACCAACTCATTTCCTATTAAAGTGAAGAATAGTAACCATTAAAATCCAAGAAAATGCTCAAGTTGTTTTCCTCAAATGAGGTAATGCTTCTACGCATATCACTGATAATGTAAAATAACACACCTACCTACGCTAAACCAAATAAGCTCGATTTCGTGATGTCAGAATGCCAAAGGAATTAATGCAGCTAACACGATCGTCATAGTGTAAGACTATTTTTACTATGTTCACAACAGTTCTGATCCACACTCATGTTGACGATATTTTTTCCTGACAATGCTCTATAGCCCATTGGAAGAGCAAGCGGATGAATGTACTGCGATCCAGGAGGTTTCATTCGATTCTTTGGAATTGTATCTATCAATCACAAACACAAAAAAACCACTGTTATTTCCGATGATGTCAAGATCTCGAATTTTTTAATATTTCAGCTCTTCAATTCTAAGGGTTTATCCAAAGTGATGCCTGTCACGGGACTATTCCACTGTTGATTGCTTAGTTACCTAGATACCTGATATATACCTAAAAACTCTTAAAATCATTTCTTCTTGATTCTCTGCATTAAAACTTATTCCTAAGTTGTACCTATTATAACCAATCCCGTATTTACAACTCTATAGTACTCAGTCATAATCAGATGATTTATGTTGAAAATACCAAGAACTGAGTCCCAACTACCTCATATATGTTTTTCACCTGTTTCATAAAATTTCGACCGGCAGTTTCAGAGAAAAGCTTCAAACGGCGGACGGAAGTTTTGAAATGTGTTCACGTTTCGATTGGGTTACGCATCCCATAACGTAAACCAACAAATCTTGAGTAAGGGCTGAATTATTATTTTATTTTATGTTATTTATTTTTATTTTTTCTTGGTAGACTACGATGGTTCATTATTGACATTAATGAACGACTAATTATAATGAAAATAGAACAGCTAGGTATATATTGAGAAAAATCGCCATGAAAACAGCAGAATTCTCCAAGTAAATGGGTACAACCCGCACAGCTGTAGACCTTCAAGTCTTGCCTTGGCACGAAAACTACCCCAACGAAACAAAATTCATTTCATTTCAAGTATGTAATTTCTTTACATCTATGATTATGGAAATATCTTTCATTCACTCAATTCAATTTTGTAGTTGTAAAACAGATATTAACGATATCAACAGAAATTGCGATTTTCTGTAGATTTAGCCCATCCTTGCGAATGTAATAGCGTCATAATAATTTGTCACAACTCTGTAATTGGAAGTGGACAACTATTGAAAAAACAACGGATTCGTTAATGGAACTTTGTATGAACTACATATTCAATTTTTGTGGTAATCAGATAAACCAGATCATATTTATCTACCCTTTCGAAAAAATTATAGAAACATGGTTTAGAAGAAATCTACTATCAGGGTGGACGAGAAGAAGCCAGCACACCAATTGGTAGATGGGTAGTGCTACAACAATATTTTGTGACCAAATCAAATGTCTATATTATTATGCCACAACTTTGCTTGTTTTCAATGAATTTTGCACCAGATTACCAGTAATGAACTCATTACAATCCATGTTTAAGATCATTTAAATTACGTATTTAATACAACTCTTAATTGCGTCAGATCTATTTCTTTCTTCTATGTAAAAAACAACCAAGGAGGAACAAAAAAACAAAAACTTCATGTCGGAAAGTATCCAGATACTAACATTTTCACGTCATTAATTTGGGATACGGAATATTTTTGGTTAGGCAACAAAAATTTTCGTGTCGGGGAAATTTCGAACGAAAATTTTGAACCCTCTTGACCGAGGGTTCATTCCAAACATTAATGAGATGACAATTTTTAATAACAGTTTGAATTTAATTGTTATGTTTTAATTTGTATATATGTTACTGTAAAACCCAGAAGTGCGGTAAAGTCAAGATTTACCAGATAATCTCAAGATTTTCCAGTAGCGTTGTGAAAACCCATCGTAGGCTATCAATCAGACTTTCCCCAGTAAATCTTAGAATTTTCAAAAAGGTTTGATAAAAGCTAGTATTATCTCAATTAGAAAGCGAATTCCGGGCTCTTACCGTTTGATTTTGGTAAATGTTAACATTCCACAGCGTGATCCAGTAAAAGTTGGAAAAAAAATGAACGTTAATGAACATTTTGTTCAACTAGGCACATAGATTAGATGAAGTAAAAATCAAAAAGTCAACTACGGAAAGAAAGTCCCTATTGGTTGCAACATGATTGATAAAAACTGTGGCCCGTTTAATCGCACTTTTCACGTTAGCAGCCTTACGTGGGTATTGTAGGTAAAACATTTTTTCAAGCAGTTGCAGTCTCTGAAATCCTGGGTCGAAGGCTTATTTCTTTATCAGGTACACTCCCAGGATAAATGAAATTCTCGGCGCAACTTGCAATTAATTACGAGAATTTAAGGTAACTATTCAACATTCCTGAGGAAGTTCGAAGCTGGTAGATATCTTCTTTTTTCTTCAGGACAACAGCAATCATACCTAATCTCTGGGTCGATTTTAGCATGGTCAACATCTAGAATTTTGATTCTGACGTTCAAACCAACTCCAGGTTCTTTCTCAAAAAATTTTCTTTAGAAGTTTTTAATTTTCTTCGGTTATGATTCAAGTCCTTCCCTGGCGGATTCTCGGATTCTTCTGAGCGTGCTGATTTTCCTATCAATAGCAGATATGCCACATCGATGGCACTTTTGTTGTGAAGTTTGCCGTCTTCACAAGATTTTATTTCAACTGTTTCGCGGGTAGGTTCCTCACACGTTGCAGAAGTCTGACCACCACCTGGTTGGGACGTACATATATTACTGCCAATAGGCTGTTTTTCTGCAGCAAATTTCATAATCCTATCACGAGGGAGTTTCGAGGTAGAAAATCCATTTAAATTGGTACTCTCAAACATTGGCTTCAGGGATAGCATTCTATTCCCCATTGGAAGGCTCCTCATGGCCGCTCATTCATGTTCAGACAACTTCATAAAATGAGATTGACCAACGAGCCTTTGGAAATCCGTACATTTGCCAAGCGAGATTGGTGTAAGCCCGAAGTTCCTCATTCACTCTGGGGAATCCGGAGATAAACCAACTGCCAAGCGGTAAAAGCTCGCTTTTTTTCGATCTTTCTCTAGTGCTATTGGGAAATCCTAGGATTTCCGGTAAGTCCTAATATTTAACACTCCGGGGTTTTACAGTTTTTATAATAATAAATACCTTACCATGTGAAATTACGAAACTATTGATGAGTCTTTCTATAAAAATTACGTTTGTGTAAACGTGTTGTTATCATATTTATTGTTTACCTCTTTTCTAATTGGTATACAAAACAATTTCAGGTTTTAATTGATTCTTCAAAAGACAATGACTATTTCTTCAGTTAAATATTTAGAATTCAACTAAATATCTTTCGTCGGGTCGTAATTTTGAACAACATTGATTGGAAGCATTTTAATAATAATTTGTTTGATAAAAAATCGACATATCTTACAGTTTTGGGTGGAAGATTTCAATAAAACCCACTAAAGAAGATTCCTGGAATTTTTAAAATATTTTTTCAGAATAAACACCCTTGAAAACACGAAGAACATTGGGATCTTGACCAGGTTTTTTGGATTCTGCCCCGCATTGCGACGGTAGGGTGCGATCCCAAATCAATTGGAAGCCGCGCTGTGCTGTAGTCTAGCACGATAGTTTTGATACATTGAACCACTTTGTCCCTCAATCAAACAAAAAAATATCCTTTTATTCCAAAAATGTTCGAGATATAAAATTTTTAATATTTTAACACTTAAATACTGCCCTTTGGGGGTGATCGAGAGTGATGGCAATGCTACTGGGGTATCCTATGCTGACGTACGATTTTTTAACCAAATCTCATGAAATTCGGTCCCGTTGTTTCGGAGAAGAATGTCAAACGGCGGACGGACGGTTTTTTTTTTTTTTTTTTTTTAATATTTATTTTTTATTTAATATTTATTTTTGGTCGATTACAAAGGTTCATTATTGAAAATAAAAAACCAAAATCGAATTTAAGAACCCCATCTGTCTGCCGCTCAGAGTCCGCCCTACGACCTCCAGATTTTTCCTCCGAAACTACTAGACTAATTTTTATGAAACTTGGGTCTAAAATCACATTATAAGTATGTGACACATAGCCCTATAGTATTGGATCTGTCCTAGAAGCTCAGGATCAATTTCGGCCTATCCCAACAAGGGTAGTACTTGAAAGGTGAATTATTAAAAATCAAGATCTCAACAACTTCAAGAGAGCAGCATATATATATATATATATATATATATATATATATATATAGTCTCGTTTAGTAGTATATCATCACGAAGAATTTAATGAAACCATCCGAGTCGCGGTGCATTCATCCGTTCTCTTTCCCTAACGGCTAGAACTTTGATAGGGGGAAAAAAACATCTTACAACGGAGTGAATCGAAACTGGTGAAACAGTAAAAATCACCTTATAAACTACAACGATCGTATTCTCATGGAATTTGGCTTCACGAACTCCAGTTTATTATAACTGTTGTCTCTTATAAATGGACTTGTGAAGCGTAGGTAGGTGATTTATTGTATGTCAATAATTTTCAGTTAGTGAGTCAGCTCGTGTTAAATACAGAAGGACTAGTAAAGTGTAGTTGTCTCCTCAGTAGGAGCCTACGTCTATGCATACATATTTAGATAATCGACTCCGTGGAAGGGTTATCCAAACAGAAATAATAAACCCTCGTGTAATTATTTTCATCGTTTTTATATTAGTTCATAAATTTCATTTTGATGGATACCTAGGTCTATTTAGTTGGTGGGCAATATCCTAATATGGGAATGTAGACAACCGGGATATAACATTAGACATCAGGTTTTACCCCCAAAGCGTACAAGTGCTCATGCCAAGTGAATTTTTTGGGGCTCCTAATTCTCGATTTCTACTGGCTACAACTCGCTACGAATTGGAGGTTAGTTGTAGGATGGATTTAAAAAAATACACTGCCAAGGACATGGCGCAGGACCTTCCTCGTGACCATCACAGTATGTCACCATTAAATGTTCAGAAATTTCGGTTTACCATTATCATGACGATATAGTGCTGGGTAACCAAAAATTAAAACTTCACTAAAATCTGTTCAACATTGACGGACTTATGGCTGCCACAAGAAAGTTACGTTCACGCATGCGCAGAGCGTACTGCTAATTCAATCATGATGAAACTGATAGACGACAATTTAGGTCTAAACCCACACTATTCCTGAAAATGTCATTGAAATCCAATCAAAATTATGGAAGTTATGGCTGTGGCAAGGAAATATAGACAGACGAGCGCTCGCGCATGAGCACAGCGTACCGCTAATTTAATCATGATAAATGTTTTAAGGGACCTCAAGGGACCTTCCCCACATCATCCCTGAAAATCTTATCAGAATCTCGTCAACACTGACGGACTTATCAGCGTAAAAAGAAAAACACGTTCGCACATGCCCGAACCGCTGATTCAATCATATGGGCCCATTTGGGTATAAACCCACACTATTACCAAAAATTTCATTAAAACCGAATCGAAATTTTTGAAGTTATAGCTGTTGTAAGGAAATGTGGACAGACAGACGGACGGACAGACAGACACGAAACCGACTTTGTTCAGGAGGCCATGAAACGCAAAATGCGAGTGAAAATTTCAATTTTGGAGCACAAAATTGTTTTTCATTTCGAAAGTGAAAACAAAGCTTCCGCTGCCTTCAGACTCGGAAGCAAAAGTTTGCGGATGGAAACGTAACTCATGTATCAGTTTTCATTATCACTTGTTTTAAAGATCTTAATTTATGCTCTTACGTTGCCTAAACTACTCCGAAAATGAAAGCAGCACACAAAGTTTTTATTGAATTACCAACAACCCTTGGAGTATAATAACGTGATATGGTAGTAACCACGCTACCTACTTGTTTCACTAGGTACTCATGAAGCAAATTGAGGCCATAAGCATTCGGGGATAATATTGCACATTGAGGTTTTCCTGTTTGAATCAACAATAATTTGAGGAATATTTTTAATTAATATAATAATTTATATTTTTTTATATTTATTAATATTTATGTATAAATACCTAATATATTATTTTAATCAATTTCAGGAAATTTTTGAGGTTTCTCTCTCTCTCTCTCTCTCTCTCTCTCTCTCTCTCTCTCTCTCTCTCTCTCTCTCTCTCTCTCTCTCTCTCTCTCTCATTGATTGTTTTTTCATCAAGAAAAAAAAATAGAGATACGATGCATCCACATCACCAAACAAAACAAAACTTTTTTTCGTAGAATATTATTCAAAAATCTATGTTTGCTTTGTCTGTTGATTCTTTTTTACCTGAATGAGCACTGAAATTTCAATAAAACATCTTGAAAACTGCAAAACGCCCAACCGACAAAATTTCAAAAATTTGTGTATTGGTATCTATTGCAGAATGTAATTTAAACTGCCCGATGCTTAATGGAAAATTGCTGTTACCTATTACAAATGCTTGAAACACAGACATTTTCATGCGTCTACGGAAATGTCATTCAGAAATAAACATTGTCGCCGCAAAACATTAAATCATGAATATGTTTTCATGCAACTGAAAGAGAAATATTCGTCATTCAATGGGTTTCTGCGAGATGACATTAGTGAATGTTGAAACTTTCTTTTTCATAGTATATTTGAATACCTCAACGCTAATTAGGGATGGTTGACGAAATCATAACAACGAAACATATGAATGTGTCTGTTAACATCACTCCGTAGCGAAAATGCACCAAACCGCAAACATGAGCGGTTTCTTACCATCAGAACTACGTAACAACTGATTTATTCATCGCGTGCGTAATGGGTTCACGTGATGCTCCATTTCGTGATGATTTTCGAGTTCAAGTGCCAAAGAAAAGCCATGAAAATGTCAAAAATCATTTGTTAGCCTAAAATTGAACCAAAAAAATCTAGTACCGAACTTTGCTCCCACGGTCATGGTACTTGACTGAGTCATTTTTGATTATTATAAAGGTATTTTATAAAGAGGTTAGGTGTAAACCTTATGGAACCCTTTTTTTTTTTTTTTTTTTTTTTTTTTAAATCTTTTGCACCTAGGTCTGACCAACATGGCACAAGCACACATTAAAACTGAAATATTTTACAATGCTTCCTAAGAAATTTTGATTTTCAGTCAATTTAAAAAAATTCAATTTGTTGAATTTTAATACACTGCTTTTTTTATTATTTTTTTATTGTTATTTTTCAATTATTTTTTCTGTATGGGAATAAAAATTAACCTAAAAAATAATATAATATTCGTAAATGGTACAATGAGAATTTTGTTGGTGGTTTTTGGTGTGTCTCGTTACGTACTTTGAGTGGTCATGGGAGCGACGAACCCCAGACTCTGGCTCGAGCATTCAACTGGTGTCGTGGGTAACCGCCCGCGAGTGACTGCCGCCCCCACCGTCCACAAACAGCCGCCTCAGCCACCCCCAACCGCCCCCGAAGAGCTGCCCCCTCTTCTGCTGTCGAGAGATCTGCCGCCCCCGACCCTCAGAAGATGATCGCGACGGAATCGCCCCTCCGTGAGTCCGGAGGATTTGAGATTAGAGGACGCAGTATGGAAATTCCCTTCACATCTTCGTCTCATGTTCTCAAATGGCCTTTTTAACCTTTCGTCTCGAGCCTTCCACCCTCTAATCCCTTTGGGGGTGCATTCGGGCTAAAGAGATACATCCTTACCCTTACCAGATCTACTATACAATGTCCAGAACGGATATATACAACCTGTAGTATACATCATATCATACCGACAATCTAAATTCACTTTTGACATGGATATATCGTTGTGTTGGAGGACAGTGAAATGCATCCGGCAAGTTGAGTCAGGACATAGTTTCCTCGTACAAGTAACATTATTGAACAGATCATTGAAAATAAGGAACATTTAAATGTAGAATAATGTAAGTATAAATACTATTTTGCAGGAGCTTAATTTGAAAAAATTGTTGACAAACTACATGTTCTGCTGGCAGATCTCACTTTTGATAAATGTAGTATTAACTTGTAGAGAATTTTCAGAGATAATGAACCAATCGAAAAGGTTCTAAAGATTTTTTAATGAAAATTTGCAAACGTTTTCTGGAATGTGTGTGTGTGTGTGTGTGTGTGTGTGTGTGTGTGTGTGTGTGTGTGTGTGTGTGTGTGTGTGTGTGTGTGTGTGTGTGTGTGTGTGTGTGTGTGTGTGTGTGTTGTGTTGCCTGTGTGTGTGTGTGTGTGTGTGTGTGTGTGTGTGTGTGTGTGTGTGTGTGTGTGTGTGTGTGTGTGTGTGTGTGTGTGTGTGTGTGTGTGTGTGTGTGTGTGTGTGTGTGTGTGTGTGTGTGTGTGTGTGTGTGTGTGTTTGTGTGTGTGTGTGTGTGTGTGTGTGTGTGTGTGTGTGTGTGTGTGTGTGTGTGTGTGTGTGTGTGTGTGTGTGTGTGTGTGTGTGTGTGTGTGTGTGTGTGTGTGTGTGTGTGTGTGTGTGTGTGTGTGTGTGTGTGTGTGTGTGTGTGTGTGTGTGTGTGTGTGTGTGTGTGTGTGTGTGTGTGTGTGTGTGTGTGTGTGTGTGTGTGTGTGTGTGTGTGTGTGTGTGTGTGTGTGTGTGTGTGTGTGTGTGTGTGTGTGTGTGTGTGTGTGTGTGTGTGTGTGTGTGTGTGTGTGTGTGTGTGTGTGTGTGTGTGGGTTTTTTTTAATTTTCTCCTCCACAGTACCCCTGTGGAAGAGGAGTTTATTATTCCGCCTGCTCCCCAAGAGACTACAGGCGATTTACATGCTATTACATCAGTAATTAACATACTTATTCTTATTTCTACGGTATTGAATGTAAATTACAAAAATATGCGGTAAAGTAATATAATATTACACTTTTAAAATGATAGTACAATAGGCTGGAAATTCAATCACTATCACAACAAGTCCAAGTTCATGGAGTTAAGAAATACAATAATTTCATCCAAGTGGTCAGAAACGAGATCCCTCATCGGTATCGGCCAGGCACCGCATTTCAGGAAGCACTTCCTCTCCAGACATGCACGCTGCTGTTCAAATTTGCTGCATCGAAACAAAAGGTGGTCCCAATCCTGTACCTCCCCTGAGCACATGCAAGTAGCATCCTCACTGAGGCCGAACCGATGCAGGAACTCACGTACTCTTCCATGTCCTGACAACATAAGAGTTAACCTCCAAGAAATAGGAAGATCAAGGGCAAGTCGGTCTCCAATTATAGGGAAGAATGTCTTTGTCCTACGGCCGTCAGCTGTTGTCCTCCACATCTGTTCCCATAGCTCGATACTATGAGCACCAAAATCCTGCTTGATTTTGGACTTAGGCATTAGGGAGAAAGCAACCGGGAGCTCCAGGCTCATGGCTGCCTCCCTTGTACAAGAATCCGCCTCTTCATTCCCAGCAGTGCCAACATGCGCCCGAGTGTGCTTCAATACCACTCTCCAGACCTTCTCTTCTCTAAGCTCTGTGATCTGTCCCCTTATCCGTTCTACCATTTGAAGGTGGTTGTTTCGATCTGCCAACATCGCCAAACACACCTGGCTATCCGTGTAAAGCACAGCTGTTCGACGTGACACCTGTATCATCTGTAGTGCTAACCACTGTAGGGCCTTCCAAATAGCTAGAGCTTCTGCTTGATTGTTCGAGCAGGATCCCCCTAGTTTGTAAAGCTGCCGGAAAATCGGGTTGCTGGTGCTGCCATACACAACGAACGCACAACCCACCCTATCGTTGCCCATATGACTCCCATCAGTATAAATAGTAAATGCAACTTCTGGGATCTCTTCCAACTCAGAATCGACGTCAGGCACATTCGCTGGGTGAGGCCATCTGTCAGGAGGCAAGGGTTTCTCCACACCTTACTCCATCAGTTTATGGTGGATGTCGATGATCTCCAAAGCCTCAATATCAATGGGCTTCTCCCCAGCCAGGACGCAGCAATTCTGAAAAGAAACCGTTCTCACACCCTTGATCAATCGAAGCAGAAGCAATCGTTGGACTCTACGGAGTACCTCCATGTGCCGACGTACATTCAGGGCTTCACCCCATACCACAACCCCACAGGTAATTATCGAAACAATGGCTCCTCTGTAAATAGTTCTCAAGGCCTCAGGTCCCAACCCCCAGTACATCTTGGCCGCCCGCGATAGTGTGTTTGTGTGTGTGTGTGTGTGTGTGTGTGTGTGTGTGTGTGTGTGTGTGTGTGTGTGTGTGTGTGTGTGTGTGTGTGTGTGTGTGTGTGTGTGTGTGTGTGTGTGTGTGTGTGTGTGTGTGTGTGTGTGTGTGTGTGTGTGTGTGTGTGTGTGTGTGTGTGTGTGTGTGTGTGTGTGTGTGTGTGTGTGTGTGTGTGTGTGTGTTTGGTGCCCCGTGGAGGTCGCAAAGCAGCTAAGCAAGCAGGGAGGCGGGAATACCAGCGGGTCCAGAAGTTGTGGAGGAAGCATCCGGCTCGTGTAGCTACGGAGGTACTGGAGGGAGCTGGGGATCAACAAGTTTTGCCCCCACTCCAGGAGTTTGTGGAATTTTGGGAGCCACTTTTGAGTGCTCCCAGCCACAACCCTGGTGTGCCGGTGGTACCCCCAGCTTCCACCAGGGATTCCTTACGTGGCATTATGTGCACGCCGGTGCTTCAAGACGAGGCACATATGTGCCGTGTCAAAAACTCCACGTCTGCTGGACCTGATGGTATTTCTGCCCGACGCTGGAATAAAGCCCCAAA
This sequence comes from Adelphocoris suturalis, assembly GCA_030762985.1. Lineage (NCBI taxonomy): Eukaryota > Metazoa > Arthropoda > Insecta > Hemiptera > Miridae > Adelphocoris > Adelphocoris suturalis. The sequence goes on along the minus strand of CM061040.1, from coordinate 105,750,364 downwards.
AAGTGTCAAGCTGCTTATCCTCAACCTGTTACTTCTATCGGGAAGACCCCCGAAAGCGTTGACCCGTGCCCGAACCATCTTCATCCCAAAGAAAGGAGGAAGTGGGCCTGGAGGCTACCGCCCGATTTCAATATCATCGGTAGTTTTCCGCCACTTTCAAAAGATTCTGGCATCTCGCTTTCAAGTGGCTGGTGTCATAGGTGACGTCCAGAGAGCATTTCGGCCAGCGGATGGCACAGCAGAGAACCTTACAGTTCTCCAAACTGTCATTTCGCTGGCCCGCATCAAGAAACGGCAGCTCCATCTTGCCGCCCTGGACGTCGCTAAGGCCTTTGACACAGTTAGCCACTTTGCCCTGACCGATTGTCTTCGTGGTGTCGGGGCTCCTGCTCGTTTAATTGAGTATGTTGCCTGTCTGTACCACGAAGGCGTGACGGTCCTCGAGGCAGGAGGCGAGATGTCTGGGGATGTCGTCATTGGGCGGGGGGTACGCCAGGGGGATCCTCTATCGCCACTCCTCTTCAACCTGGTCGTGGATACAGCCTTGGGTAAGCTGCCAGCTGAAATAGGGTTTGATCTCGCCCCTGGGGTGCGAGTAGGTGCATTAGCTTTTGCTGATGATGTCATCCTACTCGCAGAAACCCGTGAGGGCTTGCAGATCTCCCTCAACGCATTTGCTGAGCAGCTAGCCAGGTGTGGTTTGGTGGTCAACCCAGCTAAGTGTGGGTCGGTCTCCTTGGTCCCGTCGGGTCGCCAGCATAAGGTGAAGGTAGTGGATGAGGAGTGTTTTGTCTTAGGACAAACTTCCATCCCTGCCCGATCCGTGTTGGAGGTCTGGCGGTACCTTGGGGTCGACTTCATGGGTGTGGCCACTATAGCCGCACGCCGTGTGGACCTTGGTGGAGCATTAGCTCGTGTCACCAAGGCTCCATTGAAGCCACAGCAGAAGCTGCGCCTCCTTCGCACGTACTTACTGCCAAAGCTTACCTATGGGTTAGTCTTTGGCAGGCTTACTGCGGGGAGGCTGCTTGAGTTAGATCGTGAAGTTCGCTCTGCTGTGCGCTCTTGGCTAGGCTTTCCACCTGGTGTCCCAAGTGCTTACATCCACGCACCGGTCAAGGCCGGTGGGCTCGGTATTGTCTCTCTTTCTGCCAGCATCCCATCTTTACGCCGCCAGCGCCTGCTTGCCCTTAGGGGCTCGAGCTGGGAGGTCGCCCGCACTGCTGCTGACCTGGACTTTGTCCGGCAGCAGTTGTTGTGGTGCGATCGAGCAACACCAACTGCTCCAAAACCCAGCTCATCTGCTGAGTTCACTGCTGCACTGCATGAGTCAGTAGATGGTAAAGAACTCCGGCAGTGCTCTGAATCCCCCATTTCTACCCAGTGGGTGGAATGGGCTTCAGAGGGCATTGGGGCCCGCGACTATCGCCATTAATCACGCCGTCCGGGTGGCTACGTTAGCCACCTCGGTGAGGTGTTCAAGGAGTAGTCGCGGGACAGTAGACACCCTTTGCCGTGCCTGTCGGAGTAAAAATGAGAATCTTTATCATGTGGTGCAGCAGTGTCCTCGTACTCACGGTGGCCGCATTTTACGTCATGATGCGGTTGCCAAGCAGATAGCAGGTGCTTTGTCATCTAGCGGTTGGGATGTTGAAAGGGAGAGACTATACCACATGCCGAGTGACCGGGGCAAGAAGCCAGATATCGTTGCGATCAAGCCCGATGGGTCTGCCATAATCCTGGATGTCCAGGTTGTCAGTGGCAGCGTGGACATGGAGCAGACCTGGCGGGCTAAGAAAAGTAAATATGATAGAAATGATCTGCGCCAAGCGATATCTGAGCTAAAAGGAGTGGCACCTAATAACATCAAGGTCATTGCCGCGACCGTGTCATGGCGCGGGGTGTGGTGCGGGAAAAGCGCCACGGAGTTACTCGAGTTGGGCATCTCGGCAGGAGTACTCCGTGGTATCACCACCCGCGTCCTGAGGGGTTCTTACTTGAACTGGTGGTCATTTTATAGGGGCACATCCTTTCATCCCATTCTTCCTCCTCGTCCTGCAACTTCCCTTATCCCTAGAGCCGGCGTCGGGTAAACCTGGGCGTCCTCCCCACTTTTTTATTTTATTTGTTTATTTTTCAATTTAATGGCGTGCCCCCTCCGTCTTTGAGGGGAGATTTCTAAAAAAAAAAAATGTGTTAGTGTGTGTGTGTGTGTGTGTGTGTGTGTGTGTGTGTGTGTGTGTGTGTGTGTGTGTGTGTGTGTGTGTGTGTGTGTTTGTGTGTGTGTGTGTGTGTGTGTGTGTGTGTGTGTGTGTGTGTGTGTGTGTGTGTGTTTTCTACCAAAGTAACCCTGAGGTGGAGGAATTCCAACTACTCCCTACACGATTAAAGGGCTACAGTATACCTACAGAAGGCCTACAATTCTAATGAACGTACTAATATTTATTCATAAATAAATCATCACTGCACTTCAGAATTTTCATTCACAATAACTGTTCTAGAAAGGTAAGCTGAATTTTTGTATTATATCATTATAGTCAATTGAGCTAAGAGTAGGTTCTCACTAAGTACGAGGTAGGTTCTCACTAAAATATCAAACGGCACCTGCCAGGATTGATCCTGCAGAACATTTCCGCTCCAGCTCCGTTGCGAGCATGGATGTCATTCCAAACGATAACTCTCCTAAGGTTGAGATGATGAAATCCTTTCTTTTGCCAAAAACAAGCATTTCAAAAGAGAGGATGAGATCGTTGGCCAGCATTTTTTAGCTCATTAAATTGGTCAAATTCCAAAAAATGTACTGGAAAAATGATTTGAAATTCCAAAAAAACGGCTAAAAATTATCAAGAGTATATTTTTAGTGGCAGAAAAAAAAAATATCAACTAAATTCAAGCATAAAATTGTGTTGACAATTTCACCTAGGTATTTATATTTAAAGTAGCTTAGGTAGGTACCTACTTTTTACAGCAAGTAATGCTAAAAGTCCAACATCTTAGTTTGAATAGCAGATTATTATTAAGAACAAGGTTTTTCTGCCATATCATTAATAGTTAACAATTTAATTGGAGTCCTCAAATTTCAAAACAATTCAAAATAAATTTATATTTAGATTTACGAAAATTCGCTCATACGATCATCCTGCAGTAGATCATTACATCTAAATCACTCACGACAAAGTTTTAGAACGGAAGTTACAGAAGAACGATGTCTAATTCCACGAAAATATGAAGAGGTGCAATGTTAGAAGGATTTTGACGGTTAGGTCATCTTCAGAGACAAACAATAACTTATTATTGGTGTTGTTGAATTATTGTAATGAAGTAGATTTGAAAATATGTGTGGCGGATCACGCATTGTCTGCAGTATGAACCTCTTTATTATGCCCTTATAAGTATAGGATGATTTCCTGGGATCCATTTGTGTTTTAAATTGAGAAATATTAAATTTTTTTGTGGAGATGTGCATCCGAAAAATCCATAACTAATAATAAACCTTGAGGTCAACCGAGAAAAAAAAAATTACAACCCCTCCTCAAAATTTGTTGGTTTGTGTATTCAAGATGTATAGAGTCCGAAAAGCCTAATACTGAACAATTAAATTAAAAAACTCAGTCTTATCCCCTCCTGATTTTTTATCCAATTTTTATGAAACTTTCACCTCAAACCTCATAAATACCTTGTAAGCGGTCTAGTTGATCGTTAATCCTCGGCATTACCGACTTTCGATTAAACCTTGATGGGTTGAAATTTTGTAAAATCGAGATCTTCATTTGATTTCCCTAAAAGATCTATATTCTTGGTAGGAAAAGAGCGCCAATGTGCGTTCGGATAAAATTAAAGCTTAAACATGATGAAAATATCCGATTAAACTATTAAGATCTACCAGCTGTCGTGATTTCAATGAAATTCTCTTTTTAAGAAATCGAGTTTACCATAACTTATGTTACATATAGATGAACTAGTGAAAGCGTTGTTAAGTATCCTATCAGTCGAACATGATTGATCAATGAGGCTGTCTTTACCAAAATCATGCAGTCTGAAGGAAAATACGGGAATCCAAGATGCTGCCAAGATACACTGCTAAGATATTCATATCTCTACATTGAATTTCCAAAGGACAACCCTTCTTCTTGAACATAGTTTTCTGTAATCTATATTTGGAGTAAGAATCTGTACTAGATATAATTTGTTCTCATGCATAACTGCGAACAATTTCCAACGACCAACTTTTGAAATTTCGAACGTTAAAAAAGTGTCGGATTCTATAACGATCCGGAAAAAAAAAGTATCAGAATACTTACTTGGTCATGGAAAACACGCTAATCACCCTTATGTGAGACCCAAAACAATCTTTACATAGGTACTTCATTTTCTTTTGTAAAATGATTGAGAGCCCTGAAACACAGTATGCACATTCTCATTTCAATTCTAAGCTCTGGAGAGCGAAAGGTAGGGTTTACAGCTCTCATCCGAATAATTGAAATCAAATATATAAGACCATATTATTCAACTACTCTTTTCTTGATTGTTTTTGAGAAATGGATTTTTGAAAATAACGACCTCAAAATTAGGTACATCCTTTGGCTTTGATTGAAAGATTGAATTGTTATAGAAAGATCGATGATGACATTTCAGGTCCATCTTCAGTAAATATGCCATTATTGAGCCAAATTTCCGGAAATTCATTGCATTGCTTTGGGATGAAAGGAACGAACATTTTAACACAGAATGTGTTTTAGCCATGGACTAACTAGCCGAAAATGGAACGCGGGATGGTAACGAAATGTGTGACGGTAATGATTTTCACGTACAACCGAGCCGTTGGTAGGGAAATGGAACTTCCGCAATTTTAATCGCACAGAAATCGTTCACCATTCGTTGGAAAGCTCCTGATTTATCCAACCATATTATGTTAACTACTGCGAAGTGCGTGGCCATCAACCTGAGTTATGAGCATGGTTATTTGAATCAATTGTTTACACACAGATGATCATTCTCAATAATTGATATTGTCAACATGATTGCAACCGCTTGTAAATTTTCTTATGATTTTCACGTACAACCGAGCCGTTGGTAGGGAAATGGAACTTCCGCAATTTTAATCGCACAGAAATCGTTCACCATTCGTTGGAAAGCTCCTGATTTATCCAACCATATTATGTTAACTACTGTGAAGTGCGTGGCCATCAACCTGAGTTATGAGCATGAATAGTAAATGAATAGTAAACAATGACGCTTGTTTGGTTGTCACTTGGTTGCGCGACAACGCAAACACATTCTGTGTTTCAATAATTTCGTCCGAAGTATGTAAATAAAGGTAACCGGGGGTCCAGGGGGCTTGCCCCCTGGCGAGGCGCGGAGCGCCGAGTTTTAGTATGAAACATGCTTTAGCTATAGGACCTAAACCGCCGAAAACGTTGCCGAATTCCCACATTAAGTCGGAAAGCAAACAATGATTAACGGATGTTCACGGACATCCAATCGCTACTACATAAAATGGTTCACCACCCATTGGAAAGCTCTCGAATCAACACATGCTCCACCAACGTGAAAACTGTCCCTCCTTCTTCCCCTACTTCATTAAATCATCATTTTATTGGTTCTAATAATGATTTGTTGTAATTTGTTGTAATTTTATTCCATTGCATTTTTAGTGACTTCAGAGCGCACCCCCCCCCCCCCCCCCCCCCCCCCCCCGTCGATTCATTTTCAACTTGAATAGTTGTTAGGATCTACTTACTTATTGCTTGTGAAACGATAAGACAACGAACTTATTGTAAATTATTTGTGCAAACTCACCACCACACTACTTTATGCTGTTGTGTAGGCCTCAGCGAATTGAGAATGTGTGACATTAGCTACGCGTTATGCGGCCGCAAGAATCCAAAATGGTGAACGTGAATTTTAAGACGGTCTATTCGGAACGGAAAGTGCATTAAAAGCGGGTATCTACAAAAGCGCACTTCTAAGCCCCAGTAAACTTAGAAAGTGAAGGATGTGCGATAGGAAGACTGACTGGTTCAAACTGAATGGTCAAAGAGCTTAACGGCGAATGGGGGAGGGGGTCACTCACAACTGACGAATGGCGGGACATCGAAGCTGGTATTGGCTTCGCTCCAAAACAATTAATCGATTATTTTTTCAATGATCACACGCACCTACTTCAAAGAAAGTTGCGATTTTCGTTTCAAGTCAGTTTTTATCTCATCTCCCCACGGGTCGCTATTCAAAATAACAGTTCACCGAGTAAATGTATGGTTAGTGACCCTTTCATATTTTCAATTTATTTAATTTATTCTTGCAACTTCTCAATCCTGAAGGCTCCTCTTGCCATAATTACTATCAATCTAGGAAATTAAAACATTTCATATTTTGAAGTCCATCAAACCCCATTTTCAACTGTGCCCAACCTATTATCCTACCATGGTATTAAAAAACATCTTCAGTCCAAATTTTTCGAAAATGGGGTTCGCTAGGTACTCCTATCAATTTTTTTGCAATTTTTTCAAAGGTGAAGTCCAAAGTTGAAAATTCATGTCTGAAAGGAGTGAAAACTACAGTTGAAATGTTTACGAATCCAACATTTCCAGTCAAAAACCTCTCAAATTTCAAATGATATTAAGAATGTCTCAAATATGTCTAGAATCTACTCAAGTCTAATGAATACGTGATTGTTTGAGTAAGAACAACTTAACTTGCCACACGATTTACATAATTGGGACCAGAGTTGGGCGTAATCGTAATAATAATTACGATTACGATTAAAATCATAGGGATTCAGAGTTGTGATCACGATTACGATTATAATCAAAGATCCTGAAGATATTATTATGATTACGATTAAACTTATGTTTACGATCACGTATAACTACATTTGAAACCACAAATTTTTTGTGATTACGATTGTAACCACAAGTTTTTTATGTGATTTTGGCCGTAACAACCGATTCCCCCTAAAAATTAGCCCTATACCGCAGATTTTTCTCTGTAATTACACTCATAATCATAATTTTTCCTGCGATTACAGCCGTAATCTTTTTTCTTCTGTGATCACTGCTGTAATCTTAGTTTTCCCTTTGATTAGAATTGTAGTCTTATTTTTTTCTGTGACTACAGTCATATTTACAACCTCAGATGTGATTTTGGGCCGTATTTACACCTGGCAACCCACTCCTCAGTGCTTTAGATTTAGATGGTCCAAAAAGAGTCCTACTCATATAAGCCTCTACTTATGTGTGAATTATGAATGTGCGGTAAAGGGCTAATATATAGGGGACATGATTACAAAAAAATGTGTACTTAATTACAAACAAAATTACAGAAAAATCTGTGATTACGAATGTAATCATAATCGTAATCGTAATCATAATTGTAATCGTAATCGTTATCATAACTGTAATCGTAATCATACCTTCAGGGTCTGTGAATATAATCGTTATCGTAATCACAACTCTAAAACCATATGATTGTAATCGTAATCGTAATTATGATTACGATTACGCCCAACTCTGATTGGGACGAGTTGTTACTGCTTCTAATATGTGGCCCCATTTGCAGTGGGGTTTTTTCATAACACAAACTCCTCATTTTACTTGATAGTTACGGAAAGAGCAACTCATCTCCAACTTTTTTTTTTTTTTTTTTTTTTTTTTTTTTTTTTTTTTTTTTTCTCAAAACAACACCGAAAAAATTGTTCGATTTGATGAAAAATCTTACGTTTGTCATTATAATAGATTACAAAATTGAGGGTTTTTTTCCCATAATGATGAACTCGACGGAGGAGAAGCGTATAATCACTCCAGTATTGAAGCCATAATTATCAAGACAGAAAACTATACTTCATGAAAATTCAAAATAATATGTTTACTTCAAAACGGCTGCAACCTAATGGGGCTCCAAACAAGGCCGCCTAGGAGCCCCAGGGGGCGAAGGACCTAAGGAACATTGTGGTTGACAAGACTTCCCCCTTGTTGATAGGTCGGTACTGTTTACGAACTCCGAACCAATACACAACCTTATTTATAATTTTTAAAAGTATGAATAATCAACTGCCGGTTTTCTCGAATTCAATCACTAGAATGAACTTTATTCAGACAAACCAACATATGACCCAAATTAATAATATGCAAATTATGAAATCAAAATAACAACTGTAGCAATCTCATCAACAGGTACCTTGCGGCGCCCTTTTAGCACGGAACATGCTTTAGCCTTGAGCTAACTGCCCGAAAACAATCGCGGCAATGTCACGAAATTTTCTTATGATTTTCACGTACAACCTAGCCGTTGATGTGGAAATGGAACTTCTGTAGTTTTCACCGGACAAAGATCGTTCTCTATTCGATGGAAAGCTCTCGATTTATCACGCATTTCTTTCGTACTTGTTCTTCTATTCATGTCATAGTTTTATATTTATTTATGTTATATATGGATATAGTAAACAATGCCTGTTTGTTTTGTTGTCACTTGGTTGAGAAGTTAATCTTGGTTATAGTAATTGTAGACGCGCACCGTAACAGAAAATTTCCTACCTTGGTACTTCCCTCTAACTTCGATTAGTAAAACATTTATGTCGAAGTTTTAAATTTATTTACATTTACGAATTAGCGGGAAGAAAGCATGTTCCGTGTTTTAGCATATTAGCCGAAGGCTCAAAGCGGAAAGCAACCTTGCGGGGCCCAAAAGGCCCAGTTTTTCTCTACAATCCGTTTCCCGCACCATCAATGTCATCAATACTGGTCAAAAATGATAATTAAATTACCAATAACCAATAGTCACGTCTGCCCTTATAGGCAACAAAAGAAGAGCTAATCGGTAAGGTCCTTGTTCACGTGCTGCACTCTACCTCGAGCTTCTCATATCCGGAGCTCCATTCAGGACAGTAGGTCTGAGGTCTCGACTGGGGGCAGCTTGCTTGATGATTCCCAAAGGATGAGTATAGACTTTCTACTATTTCCAAAGAGCCATCTAACACGCCAGATAACTTAGGGAGCGGTGGATCGGTCCGGGCCAGTCGGGGGACTCTGGTGGATTATAATTTTGCATTTTTCACATCACCAAATTAACTCACATAATCGCTGACAATCAATACACAATGGTTTATGTTCCTATATTAGACTGGCCTTCTGTGCAGATCATTGGCCTAAAATGTGTCTAGTTACAACAACAGAATTCGTCATGCAGCATGATCATATGAGCGAATTTTCGTAAGATAGTATAATAATAATAATAACATTTTATATAATTCAGTTCTGAAATTTGAGCACGTTGAATCAAAAGGAATTTATTGTTAACCACCAATTTTATGGCAAGAAACTCGTCCAAAATAATGTCTGCTGTTAAAAAAAAAAAAAAGTTTTTGATTTTTTTATGTTTTGCAGTTTTTATCTAATTTTTATATTTAACGATTTTTAGCCATTTTTTGCCATTTTTATTGATTTTTTTCAGCACATTTTCTTATATTTGACCTATTTAATGAGCTCAAAAACTTTCTGGCCAAAAAACTCATCCTTTCATTTGCAAAGCTTGATTTTTTGGCGCTAGAACGGAGTTTTTATCTAAATCCTAAGGAGGGTTATCGTCAGAAATGGCACACCATTAAATTGTAAAATAAAAAAATAAATCAATAAAAAGTGGGGAGGACACCAGCTCTAGGGATGAGGGAAGTTGGAGAGGGATGAGGAGGAAGAATGGGATGAAAGGAAGTGCCCCTATAAATTGACCACCAGTTGAGGAAAGAGCCCCTAAGGACGCGAGTGGTGGTACCACGGAGCACTCCCGCTGAGAGGCCCAACTCGAGTAACTCCATGGCGCTTTTCCCACACCACACCCCACGCCATGACACAGTCGTGGCCATGACTTTAGTGAAATCGGTTGCCACTCCTTTTAGCTTAGATACTACTTGCCGCAGATCATTCCTATCATATTTACTCATCTTAGCCCACCAGGTCTGCTCCATGTCCACGCTGCCACTGACAACCTGGACATCCAGGACTATGACAGATCCATTGGGCTTAATCGAAACGATATCTGATTTCTTGCCCCGGTCACTCGGCATCCCAACCGCTGGATGACAAAGCACCTGCTATCTGCTTGGCAATGGCATCATGACGTAGAAGGCAGCTACCATGAGTCTTTGTACACTGCTGCACCACATGTTACAGGTTTTCATATTTACCCCGACAGGGACGGCAAATGGTGTCTACAGTCCCACGACTGCCTCTTGAACACCTCACTGAGGTGGCTAACGTAGCCAACCAGATGGCGAAAGAATAGATGGGGCCCAATACTCTATGATGCCCATTCCACCTACTGGGTAGAAATGGAGGATTCAGAGCACTGTCGGAGTTCTTAACCGTCTACTGAATCATGCAGTGCAGCAGCGAACTCAGCAGATGAGCTGGGTTTTGGAGCAGTCGGTGTTACTTGATCACACCACAACAACTGCCGCCAGTCAAAGTCCAGGTCAGCAGCTGTGTGGACGACCTCCCAGTTAGTGCTCCAAAGAGCAAGCAGGCATTGGAGGTGTAATAATTATATGATGTACACAGAGACAATACTGAGCCCACCAGCCTTGACCGGAGCATGGAAGTAGGCACTTGGGACACCAGGTGGGAAGCCTAGCCAAGAGCGCATAGCAGAGCGAACTTTATGATCTAACTCAAGCTGTCTCCTCACAGTAAGCCAGCCAATAACTAACCCATTGGTTAGCTTTGGCAGTAAGGACGTGTGATGGCTTTGCTGTGGCTTCAATGGAGCCTTGGTGACACGAGCTAATGCTCCACCAAGGTTCACAAGGCTTGTGGCTTTAGTGGCTGCACCCATGAATTTGACCCCAAAGTACCGCCAGACCTCCAACACGATCGAGCAGGGACCAGTGTCTGTCCTAAGACATAGCACTCCTGATCCACCACCTTCAATTTATGCTGGTAGCCTGACAGGACCAAGGAGTTCGACCCGCACTTAGAGGGGTTGATCACTAAATCACACCTGGCTAGCTGCCCAGCGAAAGCATTGAGGGCGATCTACAAGCCCTCCCGGGTTTCAGCGAGTAGGATGATATCATCAGCACAAGCCAATGCACCTACTCGCACCCCAGGGGCGAGATCAAACCCTATTTCAGCTGGTAGGTTACACAATGCCGTATCCACGTCCAGGTTGAAGAGGAGTGGCGACAGAGGATCCCCCTGGCGTACCCCATGCCCAATGACAACATCCCCTAACACCTAGCCTCGTGCCTCGAGGACTGTCACGCCTTAATGTTACAGACAGGCAACATACAATCAATCAAATGAGCCGGTGTCCCGACACCACAAAGACAATCCGTCAGGGCAAAATGGCTTACAATGTCTAAAGCATTAGCGGTGTCTGGAGCTGCAAGAACTCTACCGAGGATATTAAAATCGGGCGGTGACCTCCAGGCCCACTTGCTCCGTTCATTGGGATGAATATGGTCCCGACAGAAGTAACTGGTTGAGGATGAGCAGCTTGACATTCTTTGGGGCTTTATTCCAGCCTCGGGCAGAAATACCATCAGGTCCAGCAGACGTGGAGTTTTTGACACGGCACTTATGTGCCTCGTCATACCTCACCAGTGTGCACATAATGATGCGTATGGAATCCCTGGTGGAAGCTGGGGACACCACCAGCTCACAAGAGTTGTGGCTGGAAGCACTCAAGAGTGGCTCCCAATAGTCCACAAACTCTTGGAGAGAGGGTAAATATTTTTCATCCCCAGCTGCCTCTAGTACCTCCACAGCAACACGAGCTGGATGCTTCCTCCACAACTTCTGGACCCGCTGATATTCCCGCCTTCTTACTTGTTTCGCTGGTCTGCGACCTCCACGAGGCACCAATGTAGGAGGAAGCCCTCCCTGATGCCCCGCCATGGTCACTTCCTCAACATGTGGGAAGATCCTCTGCACAAAGGCCGGGACCTCGTCTTCTAAGCCATCAGGCCCCTCAACAGCCTGCCTCACCAGCTCCTGCAGGTATGCGTGCTTATAACCTTAAATACAGCCTATATGCTCCCCGAGCCTCAATACTTCAGTCTTCAAGTCTTCAAGAAGACCGGAAGTCCCGGGGGAGGATTGCTAAACTGCGAGCTGGCGCCCCACGCCTGTAGGAGATGTGGGAGAGGCCCCACAGCCCCTAGAACCCTGCGTGCCAATGGCCATGCAGGGGTTTATGAGGCTCGTGATGATTATTGTTCAAAACGGGGGAAGCGTATGTAAGGGAAAGGAGGCCTATTGGCATGAGGGTCATCGCCAGTGTATCATTTTTCCACCCTCTGTTCACCCAGAGGGTGCACTGGTTGCACGACGGGGACGTATGACCTTGACTTGGGTAGGGATATGAAGGAGCTCCGAAGAGATAAAAACACCAACAGTTACCCTTCCTGAGCAAGATTGAATGGCAACCCGCACACACAATCACACACATTTTCCTTCTTTTTTTTCTCTATAAATCTCCCCTCAAAGGCGCCTCGTTTAACTTTAGCTATCTTAGTTGCAGATAATTGGAATAAATTTTAATTTGGTTGGATTGGAATGGTATATTATGTAAGTTGTTGGCAAAAAAACTTGCAGTTTGGAGGGATTTGATGCTTGCGTATACTTCAACCTGCACAGCAATAGGGGGGGTCAAAAACAAAAATATTGGCTGTGGAAGAAGCAAAATTCGATTTGAAATTAGAGTACAAATATCCGCAAGCATTTGTTGTCCTTAGAGATTCTTGCGTTTAAGAAACCCATACCGTCGGTGGGAAAAAATACGGTTAGCAGACACCTAAGTTATAAATTTAGTGTAAATTATCTGCACTCTTCATAGCCTTGTCGTCGAGGAGCAGTCGTCAGGGGAAACCGATTGATGAATGAAGCCATTTCCCCACATCACTGTTCTCGTCTTTTTAAGAAGGGAGAAATCCCATATTCTGAATTCCGAGGTATCTAGTATTCATGTTCGCTTATGTGGCAGTTGACAATCAATGAAATCACTCTACGACAATCGAAGCACTTGTCGCACTAAGATCCAAAGATTTAAGTGAAAGTAATCGACCGGGTAGAAGTTGATCTTTGCCCCTCTTGATACTCCCCGTCAGATTTAAATTTCACTGGGTGAACAGGGGAGAATTAAGCTCACTCAGCTGAACAGTATGAAGTAAATCGTACCCCATTCGTACCTTTTTGTCCCAAAGAGATCCTCTGTGTAATTTCAACTTCCTAGGGTGAAAAGGGGAAATTAAGCTTCACGACTGAACTAAAAGAAGCTCGTCATTCCATTCGTCTCTTGTTGTCCCAGAAAAGACCCCTATTAAATTCCAATTTCTCAAAGTGAACAGAAGAAAAGTTAGCTCATTCATCTACTTCACTTGTTCCATGCTCCAAAACCCGATCTAACAGAAACATGAATGTTCTTTTCATCAGACTTTGTTAATTGTAAATTAACAATTAATTAATTGTTGAGGCTTACTTAAATGAATGATAGTTTAAATATTCATTCCCAATCAGTCACCTCCCTATTTTGACTCATTTTCTTCATCACGAGTAGTATCTAAAGATGAAACGTCTACCAAGTTGGGTGTAGCACACTTACTGGTATACATATACATACTACCAGGAATTTTTATATAGTTGACCTTATTTTTATCTTGAATTTAGGAATTTTTATATAGTTGAAAATGATTTTTAAAACTTCTTCAACTTGGAATAGTAAATCAAGATGTAACGTAAAATAAAACCAAAATCGGTCAATTAGGAAACGGGAAAATGATGCATAATGGAGTTTACGTCTGCGTATGCGCATAGTTGAGTATTGATTTGGGATCAATGGAACTGATACGGAACCATCTACAGTCTAACCCGCACATTCCCTGAATATTTCATCAAAATCGGATGAAAACTGTGGAAATTAAGCTCGTTACAACGATTTGCGGGCACTCGACACAAACACTTAAGGTTTATTATTATCAATAATAAACCTTTGTAATCGACCAGGAAAAAAAAATTTAACCCCTGAAAATTTTTTGGTTTACGTTTCAAGATGCGTAGAATCCAAAAATCGAATGCAGGTAACAGTGATGATTTTTTATTTGTCAATGATATATATGATCCCAAACAACCGATTAAAATCATACGCAACGCTGTTCGTCGAACGGTTCGCTTTCCCTAAAAAGGATTGGGAGGTCTTCAGTAGTCGGAGTGCAATGGTGAAATGCGGCAAGGAAACCGATGTCTTTTTCCTCCACGGATTGATGACTCGTCCCTTCTCTCCCGCTTGTACCTTTATGCTCCTCCTTAACATAACGAATTACCTCCGCAATAACCCAACCATAAGGATGCAGCAGAGTTTCAACAGGCTGTCGGGCTCTTCAAAAACACTTATTGTTATAACTAAAGTTTTATTTTTTAGGCGGTTGAATTTTTAATTCTATTTTTATTGCAAGATTCCTAATGCGCTGCAAATTTAAAAAAAAAAAAAAAAAAAAAACATAGCGAATCTATTGATTAGCCGATCAAGCTCTAAATTCCATTAACAATAGCTAGATAGTGGGACGGGAACATATTAGAAATTGCCTTGTAAATCAGCTGATAAAATATCAATGATGCGGAATTATCAAGGGATACAGTTCCAATGGAATTCATCCTAACGTTGCGAAATTGAGTTTATTAACTACTAGACGCTCCGGCTCGCTACGCTCGCCTCCACGTCCAGCCGGGGGGCAAGCCCCCCGGACCCCCCATTAAATTGCTCGCTTCGCTTGCAAAATGTGGCATGTAGGGAATTTTGCTCGCTTCGCTCGCAAAGTGTGGCATGTAGGGCATGTTGCTCGCTTTGCTCGCAAACGGTAGATCCCTAAGGGTAGGTTTAACGTGTGTAGGGGATGTTGCTCGCTTCGCTCGCAAACGGTAGATCTCTAAGGGTAGGTTTAACTTCTGTAGGGGATGTTGCTCGCTTCGCTCGCTTGAGGAAGTTATACTGCCCACCCAACTTGGCAGACTTTTTTTTTTTTTTTTTTTTTTTCAGTTGGGGATTCTTACAAACAAATTAAATCTTATAAAACTACGTGGAACCACAAAAAGTTTATTCGGGGATGTTGCTCGCTTCGCTCGCAAGGTATACCTGTATATGTGTAGGACAAAGTCCGTATTTATTCTGTTGAAATGGCTCTCGCTTCGCTCGCAAGGTAGGTACCTATGTGTATACCTGCTCGCCTCGCAACATTGTGACATCGAACCCCTTGACGTCTTTGTAGAGCCTTCTCGCGTCCGGGGCACAAATAATTTCTCATGTTAAACGCTTCCCTCGCTTCCGCTCGCATTTTGACCGACTTCACGTCACTTTTTTCGATATCCGATTTCGGATTCAGATTCGGCGGGATGAAAGCTGTATTTCGCCCGCAAAAACCGTTCCGAAAAACGTACCTTTACGGGGTATATTTTAATGGAAAAAAACGTAGTTTTTCGTCGGACTTTTTGAGAAAACACGGTCCGTACTCTCGCATTTTTTTGACGCATTTCCCGATACTTTTTTCGCGATCCGATCGCGCCGTCGTCTTCCTCGTAGGAAAACCTACGATACCGATATTTTTCCGGAATTTTCGACGGCCGTTTAGAGGGGTAGAGGATGCGGGGAAGTCCAAAAAGCGCACATTAATTCTTACTTCGACCCCCCTCCCGCCCTACGGCCTATGGTTCGGCTGGGATTAGAAAATTTTTAATTCGCTCGCTCCCCCTATCGGAAAATCCCAAGAAGATCCCCCCACTCGTACACTCCCCCCACTCAGCCGTTTGGCCGTGCATAGACACGACAAACAAACAAACAGACAAACAGACGGAGTTTCATTCTTATAAATAGTATAGATAGATTGTCCGTACGGATGTACCTACTACTGAAGTAATGATACCTAAATTAATGCTAAATTCCATACATCTTAAATTGTTCCCAAGTCTACCTATAGGTAGCGGAAGGATTTTTAAAACTTTTGAGAGATGGAAAGCATGTAATCTACGTTAAAATCAAACGGTTGCTGTTTTTTTTTTTTTTTTTTTTTTTTTTTTTTTTTTACAGTGGTAAAATTTCCACTCGCATTATACGTTTTAGAACATTCTGAACAACTTTCGTTCTGTGTCTTTCTCTGTATATATAAAATGTATGTATGAAAACATTTTAAACTCTAGGATTCGTTTCAGAATGTCTCAAAACGGATTTCAATGAAGAAAATTTTCAAAAATTTTGATTTTAAAGTTTTTGGAGCCATTGCAATAGTTTTTCTACAAAAATTCGATTAAATGGCTGAAAACGACCACAAATCGTTAAATTTAAAACTTTTAGCAGAATTTTAGTCAAAACAAAATAGTCAACGATCAACTAGGACATTAAAAAAATTTTACACAAAATCTTGCTTAGAAACGTACTTAAATTTCATTAATATTTGCTGGAAATTCTAGAACAACTGTAAAAAAAAATCTGAAAATCCAAAATCATTTTTGAAACTCCAAACTTTATTTATTTTGAGTTTTTTGTTGCCATAAAATTGTTTTTTAACAGTTTCTTAGTGCTCATGTCGCTGAAATTTCAATACAATTTAACATATTATAGTACGATAGGTATTTTTAGAAAATTCGCTCATACGATCATGCTGCATCACAGGAACTTTTTCTTCCGAGTCTACCTATAGGTAGCGAAACCATTGTTTTCCTTTTCAAACGAGATGAAAAAAATGTCTCCCGTCAAAATCAAAATTTCCACTCGCATTTTACGTTTTAGACCATTTTGAACAATTTTTGATCCGTGTCTGTGTGCTTGTGGGTCGTCTGTGTCTTGTGTCCGCAGATCCTTGTCATAAGCATAACTTCCACAATAATGAACCAAGAAAAAACTATTTGTAACCCCCTCCCCTCCCCTCATGATTTGTTGGTTTACATTTCAAGATGTGTAAAATCCGAAAATTGAATTTAAAAAACGCTGCAAATTTGTACACTAAGGTTTATTATTTCTGTAATCAAGCAAGGCAATCATCAAACCTGATATGTTGGCTTTTATTAACTGAAAAACACAGAACGACAAAGAACACGAATGAGATATGATGTTTTATAACTTGTGGCGTTCTGGGCTGTTGATTCATGAGTTGAAGTGGTCTGAGGTGAGGTTACTACTTTTAGGAGATCCAGTCAGTTCAGGAGCATCGTGTAATGGCGATCCAGTGGGAAATAGAGGAACGGTTGGATTGTCAGTTGGATGAAGTTTGTCTTCAACTGTTGTTATATGCAGCCTAGTGTAGCTTCTACACCATCTTCTCTTCTTATTCAAGCATAATCAGGATTGGGTTGTGCTAATTCCGCCTCTTCAACAAGGTCGTCATATTTACTTGACCTGATATTTCTTTCAACAAGGACTGGGCCTTGGTTCAGGAGCCATAAAGGAATAGCCACGCCATAAGCAGACCAGCGAGGATAATAAATAAATAGTGGGGTGTTGTTCGTTGCTGTACATAAAAGCGACCTAACAGCGTGTAGGGCTTCAGTCAGGACAGATTCCCAGCTAGATACGGATATGTAGATCATGACACGGAAAAGCGTAATTTATTTATTTATTTATTTTTTTTTTTTCCCGGTTGTTTACGAAGGTTCATTATTCCAAATAGTAAACCAGTATTGAATTTTACATATAGGTACTTACTGAAAGCTATCTTCATCAAGTAGCACAAAGCGGAAGATAAACGAATTATTAAATTACAGTTCAAGTACGATTTTAAGTTGAATAATATATACTTACACAGCCTTACTATTCATACATACAATCCTCGATGTTTCAAAGTTCTAGTCACGCGCCCTGTGACGTCTGAGGTGTTGAAAATATCAAATCCCATGCCAGACGGGCAAAGTAGTGATTCGCAGTCCGCTTCACGCGAGAACGGGCCCCATTGTCTCGGTAGACTATGAATTGCTGAGTTTATACGTTCGTCTATTTTAGTTCAACCTTCCGGCTGGAATTAGCTTTATTCAATCGTCCAGGTACAGCATTTATCCCTACAACACCAGTTCATTTGACAAATCTACCTGTATAACAATATTTTTGAAATATTTGCTTGATAAATCACCATGCACCATTCTCCAAATCTCGTTAACCTCATTGTTGAAATACTATATTAATCAGTTTATATCGGCCAAATAATGTAGGTCCTCACTCATTAATTTATCGTAATACCCAAACTGCTTGACTTGGAACTTTGAAATTTTTTATGGACGTTCCTTTTTTGGTATAAGTATCCGCTAAGTATGGGTTTTTCGAAATTCATAATTTTAGGGGTGTTGGGGGGGGGGGGGGGGTGGAGTTTGCGAAAAATACTTTTTCAGAGTAAACAACGTTGTAATTAAATAGATTCAATTACTATATCGAAATGTTTGCAAAGCATCGTTTTCTGTAAAGAATTTAAGGGGATGAGAAGGTATTTTTGGGGTAACCCATAAATCCAGTTGCAAGCAAAGTGTTTACATACCTGCCGTGGGTTGCAAATGTGTGTTGTCATGGTTTGATAAGTCATGTACAGCGTTACCGATGTATTCATTTTATATTTTTGAATGAAATAGATTCCATTCTAAGAAATTTTATCCCATCCGCTCTCTCCTACGTTGAGTAGTTTTCATTCTATGATTTTCCAAAGTTTGCTTCACTGGTGACGTCACACTGAACAGGCGGGATGGGTGCTTTGAATTCACTAGTACAGTAGACTGAAAAATCATAAAAAGAAAACTACTCTTCGTAGAAGAGTGCGGCTGATGCCAAACTTCTTAGGATAGAATCTTCTTCCATTTAAAAATAGTTGAAATACATTTTTCGCACCCATGGGTAACGTTCTTTGCATGATCATTCCGTAAGTATATTTTCCTGGCAGCACTGTAAAAATGCATTTCAAGCACAAATATTTCTAATCCCTGAGGGAGAATCTTACAGGATGGCGGATCACGAAATAAGCCCGTAGGCGCCGCCTACAAGGTCCCTAGCCGGAGCTGGCTTGAGTATATGCGTCCTATTGAACCAACTCTGTACCCCCATCATGGTGCAATCCCCTGAAGTGCTTGACTTCTTTGTTGGTAAAAATATTGGATGATTATGGATGATTAGCTATGTTCTGATGCTACTGTGATTCGTGGAAAGCACTCAGACCATAACCCGTCATCATGGAACATGGTATTTCGTATTTGGATTTAATGGAAACTCCATCGATTTTGAAGAAACCTTTTGATTGGGATGTTTACTCGTCATTTATTAATATTAACATCAACACTAACATAAATTTTAAAACATCTACTAAAATCTACAGTGGAGAAGAGTTGAGTGGGTAATAATCGTTCCGAAAGGCATCAAAACTTACCACCGCACAATCTGTACCTTTGGCAAGTAAAGCGTCTTTACCGATCCCAGCGGGAGAGAACTCATTACCCTCCGGATAAAGCCAAATATAATAAGGCCACTGAAGAATTGCGAGTAGCTCTAAAATTAATGAGGCAAATCTCCTGCGAAATAATTTACAACAACTTGATTCTTACGATGGCACGTCATGAAAGAAAAAAATTGAACGAATCCCTCCTTTAGAAGAATATAACCAAGATTACATGATCCCACTATAAAGCTGAACTGTTCGCTGATCATTTTCAGAATCAATTTATTCCCAACCCACCAGAAAGTGACATTTTTAGTGAGAAAGTAGGAAAAACCTTGGCTGAACCTCTGCAGCTACCACCTCTTCCAAAGCTATTTACTCCCTCCGCAGTAATGCGCATCTGTATGACGCGAACCCTGCGACGCTCGTTCTGTACGATCCACGCGTCTCGCTCGATCGTCATCCGCTCACGATTTTTACGCGGCGTTGATTTTATCAATCGCAGCCTATAAGCTGGGATGTCAATTATTCGTTACCATTATTTATGTGGGAACTTCATCACCCCAACTAATTTGATATTTAACGCCTAGAAATGGAGGTTACACGCACAGTACTGATCTATTCTAGTTTTTACGTATCTGACAGCACAAAAGAAAAAAGTTCCAGTCAAACACTATAATAATGTTATAGCGTGTGTGTGTGTTGTTACTATGTTTTTGTTATAATATTATGACAAAATTTTCGCTAATTACCGTTGTATATCAATGTTAAATTATTTTGTAATTTGAGGACTTTGGGTGCACAGAAATCGTTAACTATCATTATTGTGACAAAAACAATTATATGACTTGTTTTATAAAGGGGGCTGACCTTTGGTAACTGCCACAGGCCAGGGATCGATTGTAACAAAAAAAAATTGTTCTTTTTACTCCGCTTGAAATCCGGATTTTTTCACTTCTAAGATTTTTTTGCGATTTCGATCTTAACTCGTTTAAACGGCCATAACTCCCTTAATTACCTGAGAAAATTCAAATTTGATTATACCGTTGGAAAGCGTGTTAAAATTACCATATCTCTAATGTATCATTAAAATTTTGCGTCAGAGTCTACCTAAAGGTATCGAAAACATTGTTTTCACTTTCGGGGGAACTTTGGTTCCGTGTCTGCGTGTCTGTGTGTGTGTGTGTGTGTGTGTGTGTGTGTGTGTGTGTGTGTGTGTGTGTGTGTTTTTTTCACAATATTTTTGGTCTCCAAAATCAAAATTTCCAGTCGCATTTTCGTTTTAGACCATTCTAACTAGAACTTTGGTTCCGTGTCTGTGTGTGTGTGTGTGTGTGTGTGTGTGTGTGTGTGTGTGTGTGTGTGTGTGTGTGTGTGTGTGTGTGTGTGTGTGTGTGTGTGTGTGTGTGTGTGTGTGTGTGTGTGTGTGTGTGTGTGTGTCTGTCTGTCTGTCTGTCTGTCTGTGTCTGTCGTGTGTCGTGTGTCCGCAAATCCTTGTAACGAGCTTATTTTCCACAGTTTTCATCCGGTTTGGATGCAATTTTCAGGAAATGTGCGGGCTAGGGACCCCTAAGACCTCAGTGATGGGCCCTATCAGTTCCGTCATTCTTGATTCAATACCTCCCTCTGCGCAAGCGCAAACGTAAATTCTACCAAGCATTTTCTCACGTCCTAGTCGTCGGATCTCAATTTGGATTATAGTTGGGGGATGACAATTTAATCAACTTATATTAATTTCGACAATATCGTATCATAATTAGCTACAGCGCATGCATAAAATCCTTGTAACAAGCTTATTTTCCATAGGCTTCATTCGAACTGGATGAAATTTACAAGGAACCTGCGGGCTAGGGTGTAAACGGTCCCCTATCAGCTTCATTGTTGCCAAATCAATACTTCACTCTGCGCATGCGCAAACGTAAATTCCATTATGTTTCTTTTTTCACACCCCCTAGTCGTCCGATATTATACAAATTCGGATGATAGCTGGAAGAAGATGACGTGATTACTTCATATCAATTTCAACATGATTGTATCATTAATAGCTACTGCGCTTGCACCTATGCGAAATCCTTGTAACTAGCTTATTTTCCACAGGTTTCATCCGATTCCGATGGAATTGTCAAAGGATGCGCAAGTTAGGTTGTAGATGGTCCCCTATCAATTTCATTGTTGCCAAATCAATACTTCACTCTGCACATGCGCAAACGTAAATTCCATTATGCCCCATTTTTTACTCCCTTGTCGTTCGGTCTCGCTCGAATTTGGATGATAGTTGGTGGATAACGGTTTGATCATCCCATATCAATTTCAACATGATTGTATCATTAATAGCTACTGCGCATGCGCCTATGTAAAATCGTTGTAACGAGTTTAATGTCCACTGTTTTCATCCAAATTCGATGAAACCGTCAGAGGATGGGCAGGTTAGGTTGTAGATGGTCCCCTATCAATTTCATTGTTGCCAAATCAATATTCACTCAGCACATGCTCAAACTTAAATTCCATTATGCTCCATTTTTTTACTCCCTAGACGTCCGATCTCGCTCGAATTTGGATAATAGTTGGAAGAAAATGACTTGATTAAACCATATCAATTTCAACACGATTGTATCATTAATTGCTACTGCACAGGCGACAATATGAAATACTTGTAGTGACCTTATTTCCACAGTCTTCGTCCGATTTCGATGAAATTGTCAGAGAATGTGCAGTTTAGGTTGTAGAAGGACCTATTTCATTGTTTTCAACTCATCAGTTCATTCTGCGCTTGACCAAACGTAAATTACATTGAGTATCGTTTTTTCGTTTCTTAATTGACCAATTATGACATTTTACGCTACTTCTTGATTTACTCTTTTCCGCCATGGAATTTTTCATGATCATTTAAAACTTTTCACATTCATGATAGGTAGTTAACCGAGGAAGCTATGTGCCACACCCAACTTGGCAGAAGTTTTTTTGTTATGCTTCAATTGGTGAAAAATCAATCTGAAAAGAGTATTTTGTCAAATCTTCAGAATGACCACATTATTCATACTCTGCTGGTCTAATAAAATTCTACATGTCAAATTTAGCCCGAAAAATAATAATATACGCCAAAATAATAAAATATACGCCAAAATCTCAGCTTTCCAATGGTGTAGTCAATTTCCCTTTTTTCACTTTTACTTTGCTGATTAAGGGGGAAAAACTATATTTTAATGTTGAAAAACATTGTTTTTTTCCCCCATGAAATCCGTTATTCCATTGAAAAATGATCTTCTATGAAAATACGACTTTGGGGTAGGTTTCTATGCTAAGTTTTTCACTTTGACTCACTAATTTGAGTTCATTTGTATGACAAAGTTTATGTGATTTTAGGAGTGAAAATAGTAAGCTAAAGTGTAAAACTAGGTTATAACGGGGTTAGCGAGATATGCAAGGGTTACTTGTCGATTCAGCATAAAAAATACGTGGAAACCGACTCCAAACTTTTATATTCATAAAAGGTCGTTTTTCTAGAAAACCTTTGATTTCATTGAAAATAAAATGTTTTTTAACATCAAAACATAGTTTTCTTCCCCGAATAGCAAAGTAAAAGAATAATTTACTATAACGTTGGAAACTGAGATTTTGGCGCTTATTTTAGGACTACAGGCTAAATTTGACAAGTAGAATTTTATTAGACCTACAGAGTATGAAAAAAGTGGTCACTCCGATGATTTGACAAAATTCACTTTTCAGATTGATTTTTCACCAATTGAACCAATTAACATTAGAGAGATGGAAAAGTGAACACTCTTTCCAACGGTATAATAAAATTTGAATTTTCTAAGGTAATTAAGGGAGTTATGACCGTTTTAGTAAGTCAAGGTCGAAATCACGAGAAAAACAATTTTAAAGTGAAAAAACACGGATTTCTAGTGGAGTGAAAAAAACAAATAGATCAGTGCTCACGAAGTGCGTCACATGATACAGCATTTTCTTGTAAGGAGATAGATGCTTCCAGTGTTGAATAGGAGACAGAATGGCTTTGGATCTCTCTCAGCTGATCGACGATCCCTCATTTGTCTTCAGTATTCTCTCTTGAGCCTCCCTCTCAAATTTCAGCTTTCTGCTGAATCAGCTTCGGCCTTTAGACCAAGAACTTTAATAGTGAAGGAAGTAACGTTCTGGTGCTTCAGCATTCTCCCTTTAGCCTCCTCTGTTGGAACAAACTTTTGGGTTTTGAAAGTTTGTTGCAGCTTTTAACGATTTCACGTATTTACGAAATTTAAATACTCTTCAGCGAAACATTCTAAAACGATTCCTGATTCCTCATTACTTTTTCATGCGTAATAATAATTATGTATATATACCTATATATACCATTTATATCTGTGTCATTCCACATGTTAGCTTTCCTTAAGAGTGAGATTGAAAATGAGTTCTTTTGCCATAAACTAAATCGCACTTTCGCATTTCAGTAGAAGGGACGAAATCGTTGGACAGTACTTTTGGAGCACAATAAATTAGTCAATTTCTAAAACTTGGCTTAAAAATAGCAAAAACGGCAAAACGTCGTTAAATTTATATTTTTTTATAAATAAAAATAATATTAATTATAATTTTCATTTTTCTTTTTCAACTGGATATGACTCATATAACGAAGTTATTCAACTATGAACTAGAACATTAAAATGAATTAAAAATGAATTAAAATGAATCCACAAAATTGTTTACTTAATAGACTGAACATTAATAAGTTCTAAAAAAAACACTTACCATGAATTTTAATTTATAAAATTTTGGAGCCATTGCAATAGCTTTATTTTCTTCGAAAAATCGCTAAAACGATGTTTTTCAACATTAAAACGTAGTTTTATCCCCTAATTAGCAATGTGAATTTTATTAGACCTACAGAGTATGAAAAAATGGTCATTCTGAAGATTTGACAAAATTCACTTTTCAGATTGATTTTTCTTTTCAGGTTGATTGAACTATCTTGAAACTTTTTTATGATACATTGGGGAGATGGTAAATTCAACACTCTTTCCAACGGTATAGTCAAATTTGAATTGTACCAGTTAATTAAGGGATTTGTGGCCGTTTTAGTGAGTTAAGGTCGAAATTACTGGAAAAATCTCAAAATTTGAATAACTCGAAAACTTAAGAGTTTAGAAAAATCCCTAAGATGAACTTTCGATCTGAAATTAGTTGAGGAATTCGCGCGTGAAGTATTCCAAATATAACGTGAGACACCCTGTATAATTCCTCGAAATTTTTTGTTTACGTTTTAAGGTGTCACGTAGATATTCCAGAAATAAAAATAATAATTAAAATTTTTTTAGAAAAATCTGCATATATATATATATATATATATATATATATATATATATATATATATATATATATAATTTTTTTTATTTTCGGAATCTACGTATCTTGAAACTTGAACCAGTCAATATTGAGGGGGGTTATACTTCTTTTTTTTTTTTTTTTGGTTGGTTACGAAGGTTCATTATTGATAATGATAAGCCAAAAGTAATCCACTTATAGTGGCTTGCCATAAAATCGATAACTAACCACTTTCTTTAGCTTTGTTTTTGAATTTCAAATTTATCAGTTAATAAGATACCTAATCTTAATAGGTACCTAAAAGGTACATAATTGAAGCTTTAATCTAAAAGAAATAAAGGGGAGTTGTCGCAATAGCCTATGACAACTACACACGGTTCAAGTACATTGTAGGTACAGATAAATTCAAATTAAATTGTTCGACAAATTGAATCTCATAAGTTAAAATAAACTGTGTCATGCATAAACGTTCGTCAGTGAAAAACAAAGGACAAAAAATTAATTCGTATCATTTATTAATAGTAGGTAATAGAATATTGTTCTGTTATTCTATTTTCAAGTTGATTTACGCTGGTGGATTTTTTTAAATGAATTTCAGAAGATTTTTGAAGAATGCAATACCTACCAATAACTGTTGTCTTAGGTACTTTTTTTTTTTTTCAAATCTTTTGCATAAGCATAAAGAAATTGCGAGTCTAATAGTATTGTTATCCAATGAGGTCGATTTTATTGTGCCATTAGGATAATATTTATAAATGAGTATCAATGGTGGTTTTCAAACAATCGCATGCAAGGGTAGAATGTGAAGGATTTAACTCAGGTCAGCCAACGAGAAGTCTACCGTTTTTTAGTAGAACCTTAATTAAACATTTTTCTACAATATATAATCTATCCAGATGTACTTTGTATGAGTAACCCCATACAGCGGCTCCGTAGTGGAGCCTCGATTGTGTCAGACCAAAATAAAATTGCCTCAGGGTCGGTTTATTTAAGATAGTAGTGTTTCGTGGGATATTTTTCAAAGTCTCTCTGCCGCTTTTCGCATTGTTTAGTACTACTATGTCATGCAATTGTTCATAATCACCCCGAGATCGCATTTCGAATCCTTGTTCCATAATGTGTTTTTGATCCCTGTTTCCATAATGTATTTGGTCCAGTAGTTCGGAATAAAACCTTCTGTTTTTGCCGACGGGCGGTTATTTTTTCCATTTTTGGATTCTATCTACCCTTCTTAAAACATAAAACAATCCTGTCAGATTTTTGTTTTTGTATGCGAGTGGCGCGTTATGACATCTTGGGAGCTCTTATTCCTCTGTAACTATTTGAAACTAATTCGTCTTTTGGGTCCGACAACTGTATGAAACGTCAAAAAGAACGGGAAAATTATGGCGGTGGGCCAGCTTACTTACCTAACCTTGGGGAAGAGAGTTTCGTTGTGCAAAAACTGTCGTTGGAAACGTTTTTCCTTCCCATGTTAACATCGCGGATTCCGCAGTTTTCGTATACATGGAGCTCGAAGTACTCTGAAAACGTTTATTATTTGAGTAAACGAATACGTAGAGGTAGGAAATGGTTTCCGTTTGAAGGAGACGTACACCGTTGGATGCGTATTAAGTATGTAAGTGAATTACTAGGGCAGGAGGGCGAAGGACGTAAACAAATTAGGGAGGTCCTGGCCGAAAGGGTATGGAATGGACCAATAAACTCTGCTTCCAAGACAGGGCTTTTCTTTTCATTACACTTCACATAAGAGAAACATTCTGGGGCCAGAAAAGTTTTTTAAACTTGGAATTTCTCCATTAAGTTCAAGTTTGTGAATAAAAAATGCTGCAAATTATTACTCAAAGGTTTGATTACTTCTTTTTCTCGAGTTCATAAACTTTGAAATTAGAGCAACTTTTGACGTTAACATTTTTAACTTTATTTATTGCTATCTTGCTAATTTATTACTATCTTCGACCTTTTGATTCATTGTATCTGAACACATATTTCAAATGGAGTAGGGAAAATAAAATTGATGCAAAATGACAAATTAATAGAACAATAAAGCTTTTATTTTATTATGTATGAGTAACAATAAATTACCACCACTCATTTTCCATGTGACTTAGAGACTGACTTAGAAAAGAGTCAAGTAAAATCACAGTAAACGAGTAATAAAACTCAAGAAATTTTCCTGAACATAAAAAATTCATTGTTTGGCGAGTTAACTTTGTCCGAACCATGCCAAGATTCTATGTGCCGGCGAAGATTGAATTTCCTCTTCGTTTGGTAGGTATGTGCAATGGTAACAAAATAGCATGTTGAA
Source organism: Adelphocoris suturalis (assembly GCA_030762985.1). NCBI lineage: Eukaryota > Metazoa > Arthropoda > Insecta > Hemiptera > Miridae > Adelphocoris > Adelphocoris suturalis. The sequence continues at coordinate 105,723,353 of CM061040.1, read as the reverse complement.
ACGGAGGAACATACATGCGGAGGAATATATAATAAAAGTAATTTAAACTACATTTATAACATATAATTAAAAGTACATAATAAACTAAACACGCATGTCAAAGTACTGTAATCTAAATAGAATCTAAACAGATAAGTGATAAGACGTGTCAGCTGTTCGGTTTTTACCCAGCGGGGAACAAACGGAGGGGAAAAGGCAGTAGGGTGGGAGGTGCTCGCGTGGGTTTTGGAACGTCTCGTTAATGGAATTTAGCGATTGCCTCGCTGATTCAAAGATTCGATAACAACGCATGATTTCACTATGTTTTCGCTCCTAGAAATCCGAGGACCTTTTTCAAAGTTCTAGTCCTTAGGGAGAGCGAACGGATTAACGTACAGCGTTCCGGATGGTTTTATTTGATTCTGTGGGATAATATTCATTAATGACAACCAAGAACGTTATTTCTACCGTGAACGTTTTCGAAAACACGATATTTTATTATTTTAGCCCTTTATTCGTAACCTTTAGGATTGATCAAAACTGATGCCGATTTTACTGTCATATGCATGGCTGATGTATGATTTTTGATCCATCTTTCACGAAATTTTGCCCAATAGTTTCGGAGAAAAGCTTCGGACAGCGTACGGCAGACGGATGGAATGTTTCAAGTCAATTTTCGGACTCTAGGCATCATGTAACGTAAACCGACAATTTTTAGAAGGGGGGATGACGATTTTTTTTCTTGGTCGATAACAAAGGTTCATTATTGAAAATAATTTAAAAAAAAGAAAATAATAATCAACCCACACCTACCTACGCTCCACTAGTCAGTCTATAAGTTACACACACACACACACACACACACACACACACACACACACACACACACACACACACACACACACACACACACACACACACACACACACACACACACACACACACACACACACACACACACACACACACACACACACACACACACACACACACACACACACACACACACACACACACACACACACACACACACACACACACACACCACACACACACACACACACACACACACACACACACACACACACACACACACACACACACACACACACACACACACACACACACACACACACACACACACACACACACACACACACACACACACACACACACACACACACACACACACACACACACACACACACACACACACACACACACACACACACACACACACACACACACACACACACACACACACACACACACACACACACACACACACACACACACACACACACACACACACACACACACACACACACACACACACACACACACACACACACACACACACACACACACACACACACACACACACACACACACACACACACACACACACACACACACACACACACACACACACACACACACACACACACACACACACACACACACACACACACACACACACACACACACACACACACACACACACACACACACACACACACACACACACACACACACACACACACACACACACACACACACACACACACACACACACACACACACACACACACACACACACACACACACACACACACACACACACACACACACACACACACACACACACACACACACACACACACACACACACACACACACACACACACACACACACACACACACACACACACACACACACACACACACACACACACACACACACACACACACACACACACACACACACACACACACACACACACACACACACACACACACACACACACACACACACACACACAACACACACACACACACACACACACACACACACACACACACACATTTTTTTTTTTTTTTTTTTTTTTTTTTTTTTTTTTTTTTTTTTTTAAAGAAATCTCCCCTCAAAGACGGAGGGGGCACGCCATTAAGAAAAAGAAACGAAAAAACTAAATTAAAAAGTGGGGAGGACGCCCAAGTTTACCCGACGCCGGCCCTAGGGATTAGGGAAGTAGAGGAAGATGGAGGAGGGAGAGAGGGATGAAAGGAAGTGCCCCTATAAAATGACCACCAATTGAGGTAAGAGCCCCGAAGGACGCGGGTGGTGATACCACGGAGCACTCCTGCCGAGATGCCCAAATCGAGAAGCTCCGTGGCACTTTTCCCGCACCACACCCCACGCCATGACACGGTCGCGGCCATGACCTTGATGTTATTAGGCGCCACTCCTTTTAGCTCAAATATCGCTTGTCGCAGGTCGTTTCTATCATTATTTACTTTTGTTAGCCCGCCAGGTCTGCTCCATGTCCACACTGCCACTGACAACCTGGACATCCAGGATTATGGCAGACCCATCGGGCTTGATGGCAACGATATCTGGCTTCTTGCCCCAGTCACTCGGCATGTGGTATCCTGCTATCTGCTTGGCAACCGCATCATGACGCAGAATGCGGCCACCATGAGTCCGTGGACACTGCTGCACTACATGATACAGGTTCTCATTTTTACCCCGACAGGCACGGCAAAGGGTATCTACAGTCCCACGACTACCTCTAGAACACCTCACCGCAGTGGCTAATGTTGCCACGCGGACGGCATGAAAATGTCGGTAGTCGCAGGCCCCAATGCCCTCTGAAGCCCATTCAACCCACTGGGAGGAAATGGGGGATTCAGAGCACTGTCGGAGTTCTTTACCATCCACTGAATCATGCAGAGCAGCAGCGAACTCAGCAGATGAGCTGGGTTTTGGAGCTGTTGGAGTTGCTCGATCGCACCACAACAACTGCTGTCTGACAAAATCAAGGTCAGCAGCAGTGCGGGCGACCTCCCAGCTAGAGCCCCTTAGGGCAAGCAGGCGCTGGCGGCGTAAAGATGGGATAGCGGCCGAGAGAGAGACAATGCCGAGCCCACCGGCCTTGACCGGTGCATGGATATAGGCACTTGGGACACCAGGTGGAAAGCCTAGCCAAGAGCGCACAGCAGAGCGTACTTCACGATCTAACTCAAGCAGCCTCCCCGCAGTAAGCCTGCCAAAGACTAACCCATAGGTTAGCTTTGGCAGTAAGTACGTGCGAAGGAGGCGCAGCTTCTGCTGTGGCTTCAATGGAGCCTTGGTGACACGAGCTAATGCTCCACCAAGGTCCACACGGCTTGCGGCTATAGTGGCTTCCCCCGTTACACCCTCATGAAGTCGACTCCAAGGTACCGCCAGACCTCCAACACGGATCGGGCAGGGATGCCCCTGGAAGTTTGTCCTAAGACAAAACACGTCCTCATCCACTACCTTCTTCTGAGGATTTGCCTTATGCTGGCAAGCCCGTTTTCCCACCTGACGGGACCAAGCAGCTTGTCCAGACAATCCTGACCCACAGACGTGGGACACACACACACACACACACACACACACACACACACACACACATGAGTGACATGAGTTATAATGAACTTGATTTCTTGAAGAGAGGACTTTGGCTCTGAACTAAGAAGGTCCGCGGCTATGAGTGGTAGGGGGTAAAAGACCAAAGGAATATGGCGGTTGACATGCCTTTCCCCTTGTTGAGACCTTCTCTCAATACCTTCTCATCAATACTGGTTAAAAATGAGAATTATATTGTTGATAAATAAATTATATAATAAAGAAACAGACAAATATTTAAAAACGCTGCAAATTAGTACACAAAGGTTCATTATTTCTGTGTTAGATAACCTTTCTAAGCAGATCATTGATATATAATTTTTAAACCCCGTATGTAGTATATGATCAGAACATAGCGCATCGTCCCTCCCAAAAAGGTTCACACCTTAACAGTTCTAAGACCCCGCAATTTTACGCTTCACAGTAAATGGTAAAAAAAGGTTGATAGGTACGGAAAAAATGTTGGTTCAGAGGCTCGTGCCTCGTAATTTTTCCGAAGAGTCCAAAAGAAGCTCCATCTAAGTAACAACGCCGTGAGTCGATTAGGAAAGAAATTAGCCTCAGAGGTTCTGAAGCTGATCTGAATCCCCCCAAACTTTGTAATTGTATTCCGGATATCCAAAAAGGAGCTAATTTTATGTTTCAGCATCATAAGTCGATTAAAAAACAAATTAGGCTCAGAGGCCCGACAGCTGATCAGTGTGCACTGTATTGAGTTCTTGATATTACAAAGGAGGTCCATTTCAAATTGCAGATCCGTAGCTTGACTTCAATATGCCTGCGTAGATACAGGGGCATTGCAACGGGAAAATTAATGCAATTGATTAAATCATCTACATTTTGCTAGTCCCCCTGATCCCATTGTAAAGATATTTAAGTAAGTAGGTACCCACCAACTGAAAATAAAATAAATGTATAGATCATTAAAAACTCCTTAGCGGAAAATAGTCAATCAAGATATAGGTAACGTAAAACTTCGAAATCGATCATCTAGGAAATGGTGCTTGAAGTAATTTACATTAGCGCATGCGCAGAATGGAAAATGATTTGAAAAAATGAAATAGGTAGGAACAATCTACAGCCTAACCCATGAGTTCCCAGATAATATAATCAAAATCTAATGAAAACTGGACCTTGTTCCTGGGAGTACACTTACGCGCATGCGCAGGAGCTAATAATGATACAATAATGTTGAAATTAACATGGGTAAATTAAACCATCGTCCTCCCAACTATGCTAGGCACCAAATTTGAGCGAGATTGGACGACTAGGGCGTAAAAATATGATGCTTAAAGGAATTTACGTTTGCTCATGCGCAAAATGAAGTAATGATTTGAGAAGTATGGAATTAATAGTGGACCATCAACAGCCTAACTCGCACATTCCCTGAAAATTTGATCAAAATTGGATGAAAACTTTTGACATTAGGCTCGTTTAAAACTGAATACACATTCGCGAATGCCCAGTAGCTACTAATGATAGGATTATGTTGAAATTGCTAGGGAATGCTCAAATTAACCACTTCCACCCATCCTTCAAATTTGAGCGAGATAGAAAGACGGGGGCGTGAAAAAATAATGCTTGATGGAATTTACGTTTGCGCATGCGCTGAGAGAAGTATTGCTTTGGCATCAACGAAACTGAATGGGGACCATCTACACTTATCAATTTTACAAAATGTGCTCACAAATTCATCAAAATGACTAAAACTGCTAAAAATTGTTAAATTTGTATTTTTAGGAGAATTTTAATCAATACAAGTTTATCAACTGCGAATTAAAAATGTATGCACAAAATTATCCTGACCTAAATTTCATTAGGTAATATTTGCTGAAAATTCGATGAAAACCACCAAAAAATAAGCTATAATTCCCACATCTTTTTTGAATCGCATATTATTACTTAGAACAAGTGTTTTCCATAAAATTGGTAGTTAACAAGTTCTTTCCACTCAAATTACTCAACTTTCAATTCAGTGAGAGATAATAGGTATTTTGAAAGAAAATTGGCTCCTTCAATCATGCTGTATGACTGAAACTTTTAACAAGTATCATGTTTTACCGCTGGTTTTTGTGCTTGAAAATTACCAAGGCAATTTTCAGCGAGAGCCGACATGTTTTCTATTGATTTTCACGTATAACCAATGCGTTACGTAACTCCCTTAGTTTTCATAGCAGAAACTCGTTTACCTCTATTTGGAATGCTCTCATTTTATCACATCTCATGGTCCTTGAGCCGCTGCAGTTAGTGTGAAGGAAAGCTAATTTATTACGCCACGTTATAAACTAAGTAACCTTTATATATGTTATAAACTAAATAACCATAATGAACTAATGATGCAAGAAGAAGGCACAACATGGCAGGTACTATTGAGTAGGTAGTAGGTACTTGAAAGCAGTAGGTACTAGCCGATGCATAGACCTCTGGCCAACTGATTGGTTCCTAAAGCTGATTTCTATAGTGTTTTTTTTTTTTTTTTTTTTTTTTTTTTTTTTTTTTTTTTTTTTTTTTTTTTTTTTTTTTACAAAAGAATACCTATGATAATATATCCGATAAACCCATGTACCTGTGCGAAATGTAGAAAAAGAAGGACTAGGAGAGAATATCTAAATAATTAGGTTATACTAAGATGCCATACAACCAAATCAACCAATTCATAAAATCTTCAACCTGAAGAAACACAAACATAAGTCTGCCGTACCTAGCTCTAGGCGATATGACGAAAGAATAGCTGTAGGACTGCTGTGTACGAGACAAAGCGAGGAACCATCCAGATCAGCTGAGTGTGCAAAGGTATCTTATTTCTGTCCTAATAGACCTAGAAGGCTGAAATTTAGTATGAAGCCTCTATAGACATGACGTATACGACTGACAAAGTTAGGAATCACTCAGATCAGCAGAATAATCTCGGGACCTCTTTTCTCTCCTAAGAGACCAACGAGGCTGAAATTTGGTATTGAGCCTCTATAGGCCTGCTGTGTACGATTGACCAAGTAAGGACCCAATCTGACCAGCTGAGTGAGTTCGGGAGCTTATTTCTCCCCTAAGAGACGGAGGAAGCAGAAATTTGTTATTTTGCATCATTATGACGAGAGATAACATGATACTTACATGATTTTTATTTATAGTTGCAACAGAAAATCGGCAATAAGTTTTTTTTTTTTTTTTTAAAGAAGAACTGGGATAATATATAAAGAAAGAAACAGAAGGACTAAGAGAGAATGACTAAATAATTAGGGTGTACTAAGATTCCTTTCTACTTAAAACCAATTCTTAATATCTTCAACCTGACGAAACGCAAACATAACTCCGCCGTTCCTGGCTCGAGGCGATATGACGAAAGAATAGCGATATTCGAGAATAATCACGTATTCCCAGGGTTGTAGTAAGGTAGGTATATTTCAATTTGAGCAGAAAGTCTGTCACGAACGTTCCAACTGCTATGCGATACCCCAAGACGTGATCGGAATCCTTTTCACCAGCCATCCCACTTTCTTACGTATTTTCGTCGGAGTGTTATCCATCTTTTTTCTCATCGAAAACGCTTACCCAAAATCTCTTCCTATGTCTCGTCGGCCAACTGATCCGATCTGGAATAACCGATGGAATCGGATAAATGAAAACAATTGTAGATATTCAAAAGTCATCAAGAATTTCAGCAAATATCTCCATAATCGAGGCTACTGATTTGGAACATATACGTAGGTATTCTGTTGAAAAATATTTCCAGTCAGGCAGCATGATTTCATGAGCAAATTTTCGTAAATTATCGTACCTATTTTATAAAGTGACAATGTTTGGTAATTTGAGCACTTTGCGAGTAATGATTTTTAGCTACCAATATTATGGCAAAAAAACCTGTTCTAAATAATGCTGTGCGATTCAAAACATTTGTTTGGATATTTAGATTTTTTGGCAGTTTTTTTTAATTTTCAGCAAATATTATTGAAATTTTATTAGGTAGTACCTATATTTTTCAGCATTATTTTGTGCATACATTTTCAATGTTCCAGTTCATCGTTGATTAACTTCTGTTCTGCTAAAAAATTTAAATTCAACGATTTTTAGCCGTGTTTAGTGATTTTATAAGCGCATTTTTTGAAATTTTAGTATGTAATATATATATATATATATATATATATATATATATATATTATATATATATATATATATATATATATATATATATATATATATTTATTTATTTATTTATTTATTTATTTAATTATTTATAGTATATATATTATATTTATAATATAGGTATATGGCCACTTTTCAACACGGCGGACAAATTGACTCAAGAAAATTTTGTCAAACCGATGTAATTAAAATCCGCTGGAAAAACTTTTTTTCGTTCAAGAAAACGTTTGGGAACCCATCCCTAAAACGGCCGAGCTGAATTTTGAGTTTTTCAATTTTTTTCTCCAAGTAGAAGCTCTAAAAGTTGTTGCTAAGTGTCAGTCCTGTCACGCCTGTATTTGATGATGAAGTCACTCTGAAGTTCTCGTTGTTGGTTTTTCGCTTAAGTCTGGTATTACTTGCGGCAATGTCTGCTGAGCATAATTTTTCAATATAAGAATTTTTCAGTTTTTTACGGTTTTGATGGTCAATTTCATTCTCAAATATCTTATATTACATATAGAGTACAATTAAAGAAGATGACATTTCATTCAAAGACGGTAGCTACAAAAGAAGATCTTTTGGAAGAAGATGTGATAGGGGATCATTTGAAATTTCATTTTATAGAATACTTATGAGTGTTTTATGCAGTGTGACAGAACTGACTAACATGTGACAGAAATGACCGGATCTGAACTAAAGAGGGTGTCCAGCATAATTTAATGTATGCATTCACATACAATAAGACCTGAAAGGAGATCAAAGTACACGGGAGGTTCGTAGAAAATATTTTATTTATTACAAAATTCTTTAGAACATTTAAAATATTTCAACTATTGACGACAGTAGATGCGACCAACTGTAGAGATCAGTCTGAATCTATTCTCTTGCAGAAATATAAATAACTTACCTAGGAACAAGATTTATAAAGAGATTTACTGAGAAATGTGTAGGAAACTGAACTATAAAAAGGAACAAAACGCAAAAATATAAAAAATAGACAAGAAAAATTACAGGATAGCAAATTTGTTTAACATTTAAAAATTCTCACCTAATAGGTAGATCAAAAATAGAACACTACTGAGTATAAAGAACCAACAAAAATGTGTCATTGTCCAGTAAAACAAAGGGGAAACATCTTTTTTCGCTTCTTCTTCTTATTTTTTCTGCTGTTTCTTTCTTCTTCTGAGGGGCCATTCTGAAGACTGAAAATTGTAAAACAAGAATTAAGATGCGCAGAAAAAGGAAAACCTGGAAAATATATAATGCCCAATTATATATCCATACCTAATATCAAAGAACTGAAGTAGAACATGGGTTACTAACAGAAAAAAAAGTTCCAGTCTTCCAGCATGATCATATGAGCGAATTTCCCATAATTATCGTATTACACTTCAGTTAAATTAAGTTGTAATTTGAGAAGTTTGTGCGCAAAGAAATTGTTACCAATTAATTTTATTGTGAAAAAACTTGTTGTAAAAAATAATTTTCTATACAAAGATTTAGAGTTTTTAGATTTTTTTTTAAATTTTATCGACTTTTTAGCACACTTTATGATGAAATTTGAGTACAATTTTCAGCATAAGTTTGAGCTTCAATTTTTAAATGACCTTGGTCATGGTTGATAAACTTTTTTTGAGTAATATTCTGCTAAAAAATATAAATTTAACCATTTTTAGCCAGTTCTGTAATTTTTGTGATTTTTTAGTACATTTTTTGAAATTTGACCAAGTTACTGTTTTCAAAAAGTGTTGTCCAACAAATTCATCCTTTCTTTTGGAATTCTTAATTTTTGGCGGAAGAACGAGGTTTTTATCTCAATCCTATCGAGACTTGTCGTCTGGAATGACACATATGTACATTTATATACAAATAAAAAAGTGTGTAAAAATTCAGGAATCATTTCAAATGGCTCAAAACAGATTTTGATGAAGAACATTTTTATTTTAAAAATTTCGGAGTCATTCCAATAGCATCATTTTCTAAGAAAATTCGCTAAAAGCACGTTTCCGAACAGTCGTTACAGATTTCAATAACCCGTAAAAAAAAAGGATAAAAAACGGAAACCCCACTTTGAAATTAATTTTTTATTGGGAATACGAATTCTACAGAGGATTTAAAAGTTGCGAAGCTCATAATGTTGGTTGAAAGGAGCAAAAAGAATGAACGAAAGAACTGAATAAAAATCGTCATTCCTGTCACACACTGTCAGGTCCTGTCACGTGACAGAACTGACCGTGACAGGAATGACTTTTCGCACACTACTGTTCAGTTGGCAGTCATATTGGTTTTTACAACTGTTCTGAGTCACTGGTTGGATTCGTGCTCCATGGAAATACTACCTCCCCTGCTTAAAACGTTTTTTTGTAATGCTTAAATATGGAAAAAACAAGTGACAGGAATGATGAACAATAAAGGTACGCAACGGTTTTGCGTTTATTATACCCTGATTACGAGAAAAATCTGCTGTTGGACTTACCTACGGCATTTTTCGATGGAACTTCAAACTCAACTGAAGATGTTGATAGCAGCAGGGCGCTCCTCCGGATATTTCCCGAACCGCCACACGCGCCGCCAAAAAGGGGCTGCCCCTGAATTCAACGTTTGGGTGACAACACTTCCGAGCCTAATATAAATTGGGGAAAAAATATTCCTCGCCCACTTTCTGTTGGATTTAAGAGAGGGCATATGTAATATATTATCGGTATATCAGAAACATTCAGAAGTTCAGTGCTCAAAGTAAATATTTTAAAGTACAGTTCACCTTTGTGTCCTGGGGACACATGACAGAACTGACGATCCGCCCTTCATCACTGAATAACTCGAAAATTTTGAGAGCTTTGAAAAATATCATATCTGAGCGAGATAAAGAATTTTCGGGGTGTTAAATAAAAATAAAAATTTTGTGAATTCGAGCATTAGTACCAGCGTTATCGCGCAGTGACTCAATTTGTCCGCCGTGTTGAAAAGTGGCCATATATCTTTCCAGTTGATTCATTTGCAAGTTCTCAACTTCACACACGACCACAGAGTAGAAGAACTAGACAATGAACTAGGTACACGACGTACAACGAGTAGGTTGGGGTTCTAGGTTGTTCTGTGGAGACCCACCCGCCACACTTGCGTCTCCGTGGAGCTCACATATAGGGATCCTCCACCGAATAGTCTCTATAGTATCGACTCGGCCTCTTAACACATCGATGCATTCAGATGCAGTGATGGGAGTTGTTTCAGAGCGCTCTGGAGAACTCCCTCAAAAGCATTTCCTACGGAGCGGTGGAGTACTGTGATTGTTTCTTAATTCGGTAGGTGTGGCGTATTCCAATGGCGATGATAATGGTCTCGTGGCCCAAAGGTCGTGGGTTCGAATTCTGCTGCTGGGTCTTTTTTTTTTTTTTTTTTTTTTTTTTTTTTTTTTTTTTTTTTTTTTTTTTTTTTTTTTTTTTTTTGCTCGTAGAACTCCCGAAATATACTTCTAAAACGTCATTCTGACCTGCATGTCCTACTAATCTGCATTTTTACTAAGGGATTGATTACTTTCTGTTATGTATTTTTGAGATGCGAGCTTGCAAGCATCCAGACCACCAAACTTTATACTTCATTCTGACCTACAAGTCCACTAATCTGCTTTTTTACTAAGGTATTGACTACTTGATGTTATGTATTTTTGAGATGCGAGCTTGCGAGCATCCAGACCACCAAACTATACACTTCATTCTGATCTACATGTCCAACTAATCTGCATTTTTACTAAGGGATTGACTACTTGATGTTATGTATTTTTGAGATGCGAGCAAGCGAGCATCCAGACCACCAAACTATACACTTCATTCTGATCTACATGTCCATCTAATCTGCATTTTGACTAAGGGATTGACTGGAACTTTTTCAATTTTGGCGCTCAGGTCAGTTGATTTCAAAATGAGCAAATCGATGTGTTGGGAGGCTGAATCGATACTATCGAGAATGGCTATTCGATGGCAGTAAATATATATATATATATGTACACTACTGTGAAAAATTAAGGGATCACTGTCGAGAAAACTCAGTTTCGGATTCATGGTGGCTGGATATTAAAATACCTGTTCAATAAGACAAACTCTCATTTTTTGGTAAAAGCGCACCCAGAAAAAGCGCTTACAACAAATCCAAGCTCAATAGCATGGTCCAGTTCGAAGTAAACCAAGAACACGTTTTGTGAAAAAATAGATTTTTGCTTCTTCAAATAAATGGTTGCCCAATAGGCCTCTTTCAAGGGTTTACAAAAATTATCTAGCCCATTGAGAAGCTGAGTTCATGCTGATCAATTTTTAAAAAAAACTTTAAAAATGGTTTATTATTCAAGGGTTTACAGCAAAATTCACTGCAAAAAAAGTAAGCGATTTTTAAAAAATTGTTTTCAAAATTAAGGGATTACTGTGTTTTTTGTTTTTTATTGGAGTTTTGAGGGTTGAGCTGAGCTAGAGGGGTGAAAGTTGGTTGATAACATTACAACTGTCACAAAAAACCTTTAAAAGAAGTAATAATTATTATTAAAGATGTACTGTTCCCAAACGGTTCAAGTTCGAGAGGACGGATTGAAGAGAGGTATACCCATTCTTGCTTTAAAAACTATCCGCGCCATCCTGTCATTGACCGAGGACGCTATCTCAATGACTGGATGGTGCGGATAATTATTAAAGCAAGAAGTGGTATATTATCTCATTTTAATCCGTTCTCTCCAACTTAAATTGTTTAAGAACTATCCATTTTTATTAATTTTTTAAAGGTTTTTGTGTGACAGTTGTACTCCCAGCAACCGACTTTCAAATCAACCCTCAAAACCCCAATATAAAACAAAAAACACTGTGATCCCTTAATTTCGAACACAATTTTTTTAAATCGCTTACTTTTTTCAGTGAATTTTTGGCTGTAAACTCTTAAATAATGAACCACTTTTAAAGATTTTTTTAAAAATTGTTCAGCATTAACTTAGCTTTTCAATGACTTATACAATTTTTGTAAACCCTCGAAAGAGACCAGTTGGCCAACCATTTGTTTGAAGACGCAAAAATCGATTTTTTCACAAAATGTATTCTTGGCTTACTTCAGACTGGACTGTTCTATTGAGCTTGGATTTGTTGTAAGCCCTTATTCAGGATTTCTATTTACCGAAAAGTGAGAATTCGTCTCAGAGGACAGGTATTTTAGGATCCGGCCACCACGAATCCGAAACTGAGTTTTTCCGACAGTGATCCCTTAATTTTTCACAGCGTTGTATATGAAAAATCACAAACTTTATTAATCGGTTTAGAATGCTTCAAAACGGATTTCTATGGTAGAAATTTTCGAAACATTTGGTTTTATAATTTTTGGAGCCATTGTAATAGCTACATTTTCTACAAAAAATTGCTAATTCCTTGTTCTCATTTGACAAACAAGTGCATTCAAAACAAAATTATTATATTTTCAGTAAGCTTTGCTTAATGGACTTAAACTATTAACTATCGTACTGGTGTAGATATACAAACTTGGTGTTGTGAGGAGATTGAGTTATTGTTGAAGATCTTTCCAACAGTGAGAAGATCTCGGTTTAGGTAGGACGGGATCCAAAGGTGCGACTCGTTGGTTAAAGTTGACGGCTTATGCTCGTGTTGAACTGTTTGGTGCAGGTAAACCGGTCCGTGCTGTTGGACGAAGCCGTGATGTGGAACAAAACCTTCTTGATGAGTTAAGCTTTGATATTCTTCGAGGCGTGACGTCGGCAACTTGTGCGCTGTTTTGGTTACCAGCAAACCAGCTCGGCGGCGAAGTGGCTCCGGCAATGCCTTGAGCATGTTCATTGCAGATGGTTGCCCTAAATGAGAAATAATACGGTAGTTAATCTCTCTGCATTTGAATTAAAAGCAAAACGGCAGCAAGCGAGAAGCTTGCAGCCAGAGCAGTCACTAACGATGAAGAGAAGAGAAGTTAGCATTATTGCTCATGCAGCTGATCTGACTTCCCCATGATCACTTTTAATGGTCACCTGGAGGCTGTGGACCCATGTTTAGCGCTCTTGGAAGAACAAGAAAACATTGCTGGATGAATTAAAAGCATGAAGAGCCGCTCAGAAAATTTGACGAAAAGTCGCACAGTAAATTATTTAAGTACATTCCTGATCAATACCTCCAACATCGAATTTCACTGAAAATAATTGTTGATAAAATCGTTTGATCGGCGCCAAAATAAACATGATTTTACTCGGCGCGATCCTCACAGTTAAAACAGTGATCTCATTTCTATAGCTTGTTAAATTTGTATGCCTCGAGGTTTTTTTAGTCGATTTAGTTACAATTTTAGTATTTTTCCAGGTTGTTGCTCCAACTTGCAGAATAAAAATTTTGATTCGCGTCAAAACTAGCAATCTAGTAAGAAGGAAGCATGTGTTGAACAGAGCTAGGAACAATAAACTCATTTGTCTTACTTGATGGACAGTATCCGTGATAGTATTTATGTTTTCAGCCAATTAGCGAGTATTTTGCTGATTTTGATATCATAGATTTTATGCTAAATGTAGTTAGAAATATTTGTCTACACCTCGAGATGATTACCTAATCGAGAGGTCTTAGCTATTAGGAGTCGGCTGAATGAGATCATGTTCATTCAGGTGGTGAGCAAGGCATAATCTCAATAAACTCTTTTCATTGAACTTCGATTTTCAAGGTTTTGACCAGGAATGCAACTGATTTACCCCATCGTGCCAAACGGTGAATGTCGTAACCGTGATTCTAACCAGGAAGGGAGTATGGATGAATAGGTCCGTAACGACGTTGAAGAAGACGCATTTAAACTTCTTCCAGAAAAACGTTGGAAGCCAGTGGCTACATGTGGGCTCAATATATGAACAACGAAATCAAAAACGGAAGTTAAAAAAGAACATTGTCTAATTCCATGAAAATAAAGAGTTACTGTGTTAAATTGATTTCTCAGACTGTGGGTGCCAGGTACTTATAAAAAGACTTGAGTTATTTTAATTTTGTGCATGAAACTGGCTTTTTTTTTTTTTTTTCAAATTTTTCCAAATTCCATCAGCATTTCCCAATTACCTAAGTTGTATCTCGAAAACGCATTAGGATAGAAAATTTGTTGGAGGTGTGAATTTGTTACGCCTAGATTAGAAAGTAACTGCGTTGCAGTATAGCATAGTTTTGCCCCTTAATGCTTCTTCTATCTCAAACCTTCCGTTATGTTATATTGTAACCTGACAGTTCCGAATTAAAAAGTTGTCCGTGTAAAATGTGTCTCCGTTTTCTTTCTCATAAATTATATAAATTCCTTCAGGTTATGAGCTCTGCACTACTTCCGTTGCGCGAGTTTTCGTGAGTGAAATTGTTGAACGCGTCATAAATCGTCGTTCGTCGTTCAATTCAACATAATCTCACCATGGCCACCGGCGGCGGCATGCCACCTGTTGAGAAACTCAAAGGACGTGAAAATTATACGTCTTGGTGCACAACCATGCGTGCGGCGCTATTATTGGACGATTTATGGTCCGTAATAGCTGAAGAACCCCCAAAACCGACGGTTTCTACGGTTCCTTCAGACCCCACGAGGTCGGCAAGTCAAGACACGATCACAAAAGATCAGTTAGCCCTTGGTCTTTGGCATGGCAAAGATCAGAAAGCTCTCGCAAAAATGACACTTCTCGTCGAGCCTGTCAATTTTCCACACATAAATCGTGCAAGAACCGCCAAAGAAGCCTGGAATAATCTGAAATCGGCGTTCTCAGACTCGGGTTTGACCCGAAAAGTCAGTCTTTTGAAGCAGTTGGCGACCACGAAATTGGAAGATTGTCGATCAATGGACGAATATGTCAACAAATTTTGTCAACGTCCCAAAAGTTACGAGAAATTAACTTTGAAGTGCCAGATGAGCGGGTTGAAGTTTTGCTTTTAGCAGGCCTTCCAGATGACTATCAACCTATGATAATGGGACTTGAAAGTTCTGGAATCCCAATCACAGGTGATTCAATAAAAGTAAAACTGCTTCAAGATGGTTCATGTACATCCTACGATAGGTCATTTCGGAACGAATCAGCCTTCTACAGCCTAAATCGTCGTAATCGTAACCGACCGCCTTGTGGATTTTGTGGTCTTAGAAATCTCAACGAAATCGACTGCCGAAGAAAAAAGCAGAATCAAGAAAGTTCGTCAAATTCGAATATTTCGCATCGGAAAAACAATGAATCCTCTACGAATTTCCGAGATAAACATAACAATAACCATGGTAATACTAATTCGAACAAATCTTATCATAATAATAATAATAATAAAGGCTCTAGAAATGCTTTTATGGCGTTCCTCGCTAATTCCGACGTCATAGATAACGATTGGTACCTAGACAGCTGTACTTCAATGCATTTAGCTGGCAATCCCAACCTTTTAGAAAAACAGTCGAAACCAAGCAGTACAACTATTACCACGATCGACAAAACTGTGTTGGAGACAAAGATTGTCGGAAATACCCGAGTTCCAGTGATCGTCGATCATGTTGCCGATCAAATCACGGCTCATGACGTTCACTACGTACCGAAAATTGCCAGTAATTTATTACCTGTAAGCAAAATCGTAGATAAGGGTAACACGATGTTTTTCGACAAGTCTGGTGGTCGTGTTATGAATGAAGCTGGAGACGTCATTGCTACAGCATCCGAGCACAACGGCATCTACAAAATAGATAAACCACCATCGAAATCAGTCTCGTATATGGCTAAAGCATCCAGTTTACTGTGGCATAGAAGATTGGGCCAACTGAACCGAAATGGTATGAAGCAACTAGCAGACTTGGTAACAGGAGTCGGCACCAGCAACATGACTGTGAATTGCGAAGTATGTGCACTTGGAAAACATGCTCGACAACCCTTCAAAACCAGCAAATTCAAAGCCACTAAGCCACTAGAATTGGTTCATACGGACTTAAATGGACCAATGGAAGTTACTGGTATTTCGGGCAGCCGATATTTTTTCACTCTGGTGGATCATTACAGCAGATACACCACAGTATATCTCATCAAGAAGAAAAATGAAGTTTTCGATTTTTTCAAGAAATTCAAGGCAGAAGCGGAGCGCCACACCGGCCAAAAATTATTGACCCTGAGATCGGACAATGGAACTGAGTACATAAATCGTTACTTTGAAAATTATTTTTCTGCAGAGGGTATTCGGCACCAATCATCATGTGCCTATTCACCCCGGCAGAACGGCATTGCTGAGAGGGCGCAAAGGTCGATCGCCGAAAAAGCCGGCTGCATGCTTGCTGAATCCAATTTACCCAAGAAGTACTGGGATTACGCCGTAGAGACTGCCGTCTGGATGAATAACAGGGCACCTACAAAAGCTGTCAAGGGGATGACTCCGTACGAGGCCTTGACCGGCAAGAAGCCTGATCTTAGCCATATTCGAATTTTTGGCTGTGAGGCTATGGTTCAAGTGCCAAAACAAAAGAGGCTAAAGTGGGACTACAAGTCAAAGAAAATGCTCTTCATTGGATATTGCGATGACGTCAAGGGTAGATCCGGATGAGGCCTCATCGATCCGGAATCGCACAAGCTGACAATCAGCTGAGATGTCATCTTCTTAGAAGACAAGCTAAATTCAACTCCCAACTGTGTGCAGAAAAAGGAAGCCACATCATCGCTAGTCCAGATGCCAGTATCGCAAATAGACACTCATCCTATAGTTGAGCTAGATCTCTCATCCGGAGAAGATGACGATGACGACACCCCGACTCCCTCTCCCAGCCCTACACCGAAACATGAAAAAACAAAAAGCAAGCAAAAAACCGCATCGAACGCGTCGTCCGAGAGGGCGAGTGATGGAAAGACGCCCGTCGCATCCAACAGCGATTCAGACAGTTGGAAAACTCCTGAAAAAGAGCCAGATTCATCTCAAGCAAACGTCCGGCGATCACAGCGACCTCCCAAGCCGAAGAGAGATGCAAACTATTTCTACACCTTCCTAGCTGAACACTCCATGGGTGACCCAGAGACCGCTGAAGAAGCCCTGTCGTCCCCACATGCAGCTGAGTGGAAAAGAGCCATGCATGAAGAGTCACAAGCACTAATGAAAAATGACACTTATGACTGGGTGAAATTGCCGGCCAACAAGAACCCTTTGCGAGCGAAATGGATTCTGAAAACCAAACAGAACGAGGGAAATGAAGAACCCCGCTTCAAAGCTCGTTTGGTTGTGAAAGGCTGCTCTCAGCGTCCAGGTATTGATTACGAGGAAACATTTTCCCCCGTAATTCGGCATACATCACTCAGATATCTATTTGCTCTGGCTACAAAGAACAACTATGACGTGTCACATTGCACAGCTTACCTTCATGGTAACTTGGAAGAGGAAATTTATGTCGTACCCCCACCAGAAATCACGCCACCCAATAATTATGAGAAATTCTGGCGTTTGAAAAAAATCTGTCTACGAGTTGAAACAGAGTGGAAGAAATTGGTACGCTCGCCTGACCTCAACACTGGTTAAACTTGGGCTCACTCAATCAAAAGCTGATCCATGCATCTACTACCTACGATCGAAAAAGAACACCCTAATCATCGCCATTTATGTCGACGATTTGCTCCTGTTTACCGATAATTCCAAATTGAAAACTCAAATGAAGAAGAATTTGGAAGCCCAGTTTGCTATGAAAGATCTGGGAAATGTGAGCAACTGCCTTGGGATGAAAATAACTAGAGATCGTGAAGCTGAGAAACTTTGGATTAGCCAAGAAGACTACACCATGAAAATCCTCCAAAAATTCAACATGCTACATGCCAATCCAGTGAGCACCCCCATGGAAGCCGGAATCAAGCTAAACGAGACCGATCCCGAGGACGAATCAGCCGAAACCTGCACCATAGATGTCCCATACCAGGAAGCCATCAGAAGCCTTTTGTACTTGGCCCAGATTTCTCGACCTGACATCGCTCAAGCGGTAAATTTACTAAGTAGATTTAATAAAAATCCGAAGAAAATTCATTGGTTAGCTGTTAAACGAATCTTTAGGTACATTAAGGGTACATCTGATTATAAACTTGAATTCAACAAAAATGGTAATTCTGAACTCGAGTGTTATTCTGATTCCGATTATGGCAATGAAAATGATGATAGATTTTCAATAAGTGGGTGTTGCATTAAATATTTGGGAGGACTAATTTCCTGGTTTAGTAAAAAGCAAAATACCATTGCACTAAGCACAGTACATGCCGAATATCAAGCATCAGCCTTTGCTGTCCAAGAAGTTTTATGGTTGAGGGTTCTGTTAAATGAAATTGAAAATTTGAACTTGAATAATCCAACTACCATCTACTGTGATAATAAAGGTGCCGTCGATCTCTCGAATAATAAAATTAGTCAGAAAACCAAACACATAGATGTAAAACATCACTTCTAGAGAGACCACGTTAATAAAAATGAAACTAAAATTATGCACATTCCAGGTACTGAAATGCTTGCCGATTTGTCAACCAAACCTTTGGAAAGAAGTAAATTTGTGAAATTTGTTGAACTTTATGGCTTAAAAGCGTAATAAAAAGAGGTGTTTTTTTGTCGTAAGATATTTATTTGAAATAAATTATTTATTGTCAATATTATTATGTCAAATTATTATTATTTATGTCAAAATAGAGTCCTATTGTTGCAACTCTTGCTCTATTTAAATACACACACAAAATTGTCACGTTCTGCAAATTGTCTAAATTAAAACATCATATATTGTAACTTGTTGAAGTCTCAAATAACTGTGAACATCTAATTCTATACCATATTGATAATATATACCTACGTGATCATTAATTTAAAAAATGGTAACATAAACATTAGTCAATTTCTAGTATTCGCATATTTACAACACAATGAATGTTTAATTTATAATGTTCCTATCATAAAAATGTTTCAAATTGTAAATGATACTGTTGAATTTTAACCACAAATTCAAGAGGGCGTGTTGGAGGTGTGAATTTGTTACGCCTAGATTATAAAGTAACTGCGTTGCAGTATAGCATAGTTTTGCCCCTTAATGCTTCTTCTATCTCAAACCTTCCGTTATGTTGTATTGTAACCTGACAGTTCCGAATTAAAAAGTTATCCGTGTAAAATGTGTCTCCGTGTTCTTTCTCATAAAATGTATAAATTCCTTCAAAATTGCGCTTGACGGCGTTTCAAATATTCAATTAAATCAAATTAAATTTCGAATAATTCAATTAAAAACACATGAAAAATTGTTTAAAGGCTACAATGACTGATGAGTGCCTATGTTCATTGCTCCAATTAGAAGGCGAAATAGATCTTGTCGAGAATCTTGACATAGGAGACATGTATAAGCATGGGCTAAATTGAAAAATCTGCATATCCACTTCCAACAAAAACTAAACCTTTTAAACACTAATCGTGTACCGATAAATGTTTTAATAATAGTGTTTTTCTTATTATTATTTCCTAGTTGTAATTATTGTTCCAATTCAAAAAATATAAATATATATCTGGTTTACTAATGAGCAAATCGCTTTGTGCTTTTAATAGCATACGGAAGATTTATCAGGACATTTACACATTCTTCAAGTTTTTTATAATGACCATAATTATATTCCTAATCTATAACTAATGTTGCGGTCTTACTACAAAAGATTCACGTTATCAAACTTTAGTATAACAACTCGTACATGAAAATGGTCTCTCACAGAAATGTTACTTGTATCAAATAGGTAGCTACTTATAGGCAATAGATATCAACTGTAGATAGCAGGTATAATTTATAAGTGACAAGCCTAGTTTTCCCGCTCTCATCGTTCGCTCGGTATGGCTGTATAGATCCGATGGTCTTTACTGTTAAGTGGAACTTGACTTGACTGGATCAGTCCGATGGACTGATGATTGGAAACGGTGGACCACTAAGGGAGAGTTGAAATATGTCGGAGATGTTGCTCGCTTCGCTCGCTCTCTGTGAGATGTATAGATGCGATGGGACATAAATAGTCCATCCCGAGTTCGTGGGAAAAACCCCGCTGATATCCATCGTGTATAGGGGATGTTGCTGGCTTCGCTCGCTAGGGGTGGGTTTTCTCATTCACTCGGTGTGCGATGTATAGATGTGGGAATAGTCCCCATACCTTCGAGACCTACAGCCCATGGTTCGAGAGGGGATGGAAAATTTGAAAATCGCTTGCAATCCATTTCTGTAGACAATCCCAAGGGAATAGCAAAAAAAAAAAATAATAATAAATGTATCTTATAAAAGTGGCAAAACGAAAATAATAAGTTGCTGTGTAATAATTTGCTGTGTTTTCTATGTGAGGAAGTTATACTACCCACCCAACTGGGCAGACTTTTTTTTCTGTTGGAAATGACTATCAAACGCGGCACCTTACATGGAACCACGAAAAGTGTAGTTTTAAGAACATTTCAGTACTAACAGAACTGTCTGATGATAAATGTTTGCACGTATTTGTTTTCCCGGTCTATTATTCTGTTGAAGTGTCTTTCAAACGCGAGAGGTTCCTTCGTTCAAGAGGTTCTAATAAAATTCATTGTACCTACCATAAGTTTCGATGGAATAGGAAGAGCGCTAGCTCGAAAATCAACGTGTTCGTCCACATTTTCGTTCACTACAATCGGAAAAAAGAATTTCATGCCTCGAAACTCAAATGGGACCGCATTGGAACATCAACAAACATTTTAAGACCAACCCGAGCAAAAACCGTCGAAACGTACTGGGTCTAAGGCGGAAAACTCCATTGCGGGGATAGAATTTTTTCCGTCGTTTCCCTCAGATTCTCGCTGATTTTTCCGCGAATACAGCAATTTACGGAAATTTTGACGGCACGATCGTATTCTACGAGCCGAGGAACGTAACTTTGTCGCTGACATACGAAGTGCTCTAAATAAAGGGCTCGAAATTGAGCTGTCTCAGTGAACCTCTATTTCAACACGTTTTGGAAATCCCTATGACTACAGAAGGTGAGCACGAATTATCGCCAATTTATAGGGCTCCTTTTCGCCCTCCTCACCCTTATCTATGACACCCTCCTCCTCGGATTCGGGTCGCTATCTGTTTTCCCATCCTCCTATATCATTTCGCTCACTCATCTTTCCTTATCTAGCCCACCTTCTAATTTTACCCTCTCCCGTCAAATTAAAAGCTCTCTCACGCCTATCCTAATTGTCGGACCGGGCCAATTTTTTTCCTTTTTTTTCTACAGCAATGAAGAAGGGTATGCTCTATCAAACCCACAAATTTCATCCCTTTCGAAGGGCCGTAAGGGCTACTTGACGCATAACCGGCGTTTTTCTTCTACACACAAAGGCACTTTCCGATTAATCACCTTAGTTTTGACGTAAAAACCGCACCTGCAGAATTCAACCGAATCTTGTCCCGGTCGTTGAGTGGTCTCCCAAAATTAGAGGCGCACTTCCAAGACAAATGGCGGAATTCATAAACGAAGCTTGAGTGTGTGTGTGTGTGTTCACTCACACTCATCTTAATGAAGGGTCACTCTCCACTCACATCGCAGTTGATCATAATTTAGTTGGGTGGTTCACCCAGCAGTTAGGGGGACAGTCAGATTACACGAGTTTGACAGTGCACTAAGGGGACACTCAACGCTTTTTCAACTCAAGTTGGTAGCACACAGCCAACACATTCTACCTGCAAACACCGACTGGCTTCTTGAAATATCCACTCTTCAGGAGCAGTTCAGAAACAGGTGGACAAGGTTCCTCCTAATTGGTCTTGACATTGGTTCCGAAGAAGCAAGTTTCCTTCACCTTGCCTCGATATTCAACAAGACTGTGTGTTTCATCTGCCAGCATTCCGATCGTTTCCAAGCTATCGCCACAGTCAACCATCGTCATCTCGCCTAATGGCAAACTAGGTACCTAGTAGTAGCCGCTCTAGTCAACTAGAAATCCAGAACACTCGCAGATCATCCAGACAACGCCGTTCACCTCCTTTCCCAGAGTCCTACTACCTCAGGGCGCTGAACTTAATAGACTTCTTCGTTCATGTAGGGGAGACTATTGTGTAGTTCTATCTGTGAAATGACGGGGTGTTACAGTTCAGTAATCAGTTTCTCCTCCCTTCTTCCCCAAGCCATTGTTCAGTCCAAGTCATGTCGCAGTCCCAGTCGGTTCTCTCCCGACTCAATCTATTTATCTTATCTTTTCATATAAATAAAGTGTTCAATTATTTATACTAATAGTTTCATTCCGGTCTCCTCGCTACAACTTTGTTTGTCCAAACGGTTGCACAGATTACCGTGCAGGTGGCCGCAAGTTGAAGAGAAAGTTCCAGGAATTGTTTTAGTCTATATGACAATTCTCTAGACTTACTCCTTCATGGAGAACTCGGCGTTTCCTATCGACGTCGCCCGGTTATACAACTTTGTAATTAAGGAAAAACCTGACATGCATCAAACTTTTCATGTCAAACACGGATGGGATGGGTTCACACGTAAAAAACATTCCATAATAATAAATTCAACGATACCAAAACGAGTTTGGTGGGTTCAGCCGAGCAATTTTTATTTGAAAAACTATATATTCAAAAATTGATATTAAAAACTCCTTTTTGACTGCAGCAATGTTGGTTGGGAAGATTTTTAACGTAACTACGGTTATATTGAGTACAAAACGGGGACGCGTGGTTGAAAAATCAATTAGGCACAAGTTGAAACTTGACTGCTAACATTTGGAGCCTTTTTGGGACAGCTGGGTAAAAATAATAAGGTACTCCTGATTCCTGAGGAGTCTTAAATTGTCTCGAGTACAATCAAACATTTGTGAACGTTATAATCCACGTTTTTACGAATTCTTTCTCTATTTATAGCGGTTTATTGTACATCCCATCATTAGCTCTGTAGCTAATTTGGTTCCTATTCAACTTGAGATGCTGAACATTGGAATGGAATCTCTCTGGATGCGGTAGAGTATAATTACAACTTAAGGGCCCATTTAAGTTACTGATACGCGGAAAAAATGTGCCATACCCAACTTGGCAGATATGTTTTTGTCGTAGTTGATAGATATTGCACCAAGGAATCGAATGAAACCTCCAGAATTGCTATACGTTTATCTCCTCGCTCTCACTCTAAGGGCTAGAACTTTGACAGAAGCAATATCACCAATATGAGTATGAATCGGAACCGGTGTGATCATAATAAATAAATCACTTTATAAACAACGACGATCGTATCAGCTGATTTAATTCCAATGGAATTCTCTTCTCAAGATATCGAATTTATTATAACTTGTCACTTACTATTTTAAGTAGGTGGAGCTTACGTCCATATCAATATACTTGGATTCTATGTACTATTGTACTTTATCAACTCTTGTTGAATCCAGAGGGTCTAGTAAAATATAGATGTTATATTGAGTTTACTTAATTTCTTCTTTATGCAGTTATATTGTGATAATATATTTATACTTACCATAGACAAGTGGTATCTAATACAGAAATCATAAACCTATGTGGAATAAATTTTCATTCATTTACTACTGATTATGTTGGAACAAAACAAAACATTGATGTGTCTAATAGTAGATATTTTCCCACTTACCAGCATCTGGGTCCGTGAAAATGTTATCATTGAGCTTGTAACGAGTAACTTTCATTTCAGACATTGTTGTAGAAATCTCACAAATGCATACTGAGTCCGATGGGCAGCTGAAACCCATTATTGATTAACCATCATTCCCACAAATCGTTCAGCTACGTACACAGGTATTCAAAATTCATCAATAAGGAATATAAACTAACTCCGTCAAGCTCATGACTTTTTGTGTGCCTATTCGGGTTATCTGTTATCCGGCCATCCCTTTAATCCGTTAGGACGATACAAACATTTTTGGGGGCGATATAAATTCCTCAAAATGTGCTATAAGGATAAGGTCGCATCATCACTTCTCAGAACATCAGTTCTCAATTGATTACCTACTATCCTTACCCTTTATCCGAGTGCATCGACGGTAATCCATCGTCCGTGACATAAAAACACGAAAATCTACAACCTTAAGGTCGTGTCCGACCTGTAAATATAATAGTTTCTCCTATTAAACAGATAGTAGCCGGCCGAGCTTCACCAAGTAGAGAAAGTTTAAACCAAGAACCCTGGAAACGGAAATCCCTGGTGGGACCAGCATATAAATATGGTGGTATCTCGGTCAGAGTACTCCCACAATACTTTTTCTTCTCTAAAAACCTCATCAAAATCTCAAGCTACGGTATTATAGATCCGGCTCCCCAAATTTGTCAAGCTACTGACAATCTGTCAATCATATTAGGCAAGCTACGGTGTCACTGCTTCCGGAAATATTGCGTGTTTTCGGCCACGATGTCACCGACTCTGGTATGGTTTACTATACAAATACTCTTCAATGTTACCTATCTATTGTCTTCTATTTGTATCTATATGAGGAATAAGGTGATAAAATAGGCACACAGATGTAAAAGGATTAGTTTGATGGTTTATTCAAAGATTAAGTGTTGTTCCAAAGATCCTACGGGAGTTTTTCTCACTAACCTGAGAGGAATTTACCAATAGTTGGTTTTTCAGTTTGAAAAGAAAAACCATCGCAGGATTTTTTGGATAGAGGATCAATCAGAGGATTCGCAAGAGAGGATAATCAAATAGGTATTTAGAATACTAAATGTTATCATACATGTGTAATTAAACTGATGAGATATCGTACCTTGATGTCTGAGCGTCAGGAGGCGAGTCAGTGGGAGGAGGCGGCTCCTCCTTGGGAGCCAGCCCCCCCTTCCTTCCCGCTCTCGCTCTTCCCCCTTCACACCCTCCGACCCAGCTGATCGCTGATGTCTGTCACTGATGGCCGATAGATTGTGTAAGCATGCAATCAGTCGTCACAGTCCTCCCCCTCCTCCACCACAGCGACCAGTCTCCAGCATCCCTCATATCCTAATTTCCATCTGCGGATCCTGGAGACTGTTTGGATGAGGGGTGTAAGAGGTGCATTTTTACATGTGCAGGTTGTTGGGTTGTTGGATGAGGAGGTGGTGGGTGTTTTGGTTAATAGGTTGTGCAGTCCTACGGGGTTCTAGGCAATGAGTACCTACTTCATTACATGCTTTCCTAGATGTAGTACTTATGATTATTTCATGTTTTTGCTGGATTGTTCTCGTTTCTGGATGATGTCGTTTGGTGGTGGTGTTTATTAGTGGGGGAATATGTTTGGATTACTCTAACTTGAACCAAAACCTGCTTAAAATTTTCGAAATCTGACCCATAGGGGGTGTTTTGGGAGAGGAGAAGGGTGAAATGGGGTATCATGGACAGCAGTAAATAAACTGGAGACTGGTTATTTGAAATATGTTCGGGTTACTCCAACTTGAATCGAGACTAGGTACTTGAAATTTTCAAACCCGACCATTAGATTTAAAAGGGCGGGGGGGGGGGGGGGCGAAATGGGGTTATCTTGGACATCACTGAATAAACTGGAACTGATTGTTATGAAATGTTAGAAATACTCTTACTTGAATTGCAGATTACTTCAAGTTTTCCAATCTAACACATAGGGGATTTTTGGGGAGGGGAGTGAGAGATGGGTTTCATGGACATCACTGAATAAACTGGCGACCTGATTGCTGCTAAAATATATCTGAATTACACTACGTGAAATCACAGGCTACATGAAATTTTTCAAATCTGACCCAAAGGGGGTGCTTTCTTAGAGAAGGGTGGGGGGGGGGGGATTAAATATCTTGGACATAACTGAATTAACTGAGGACCTGATTGTTTAAATATGTTTGGAATACTTGAATCACAAACTACTTGAAATTTTGAAATCTGAACCATAACGGGTATTATGAGGGAGGGGTGGGGGTAGAATGGGGGTATCTTGAACATCCTGAATAAAATGAGGACCTGAATGAGAAAATATCTTTGGATAACACTAAAAAACCACAGCCTACCCAGAAATTTACAATTCCAACCCATAGAGGTGTTTTTGGGGGAGCGGGTTTGGAAAGGGGTATCTTAGACATCACTGAACAAACTGGGTATCTAATTGCGCGAACATGTTTAGATTATGTCAACCTCAATCACAGGCTATTAAAATTTTTTCTAGCCTCAACCGTAGAAGGTGTTTGTGGTAATGAAAAAAAGGGAGGGAGAAGGGGGGTAGCTAAATAGAATAATTTGTTCGTCACCGAACGAAATGGTGATCTGATGTTCGAACGAATGAAATTGGATTTGTCTGAACGCCCTTTTGGATTACCTATCAAGAATATTTTTAATCCAAAATATAGGGGGTGTTGGTGGAAAGAGAGTGAGGTTGATCTCAGTAGCTTGGTCCTAATAGGTAATTTATAAGTAAGTACTTTAAGTAAGGACTTTTTTGAATCAGATCCGTAGGGGTGTACAAAAATGTGATGAGGATGCGTATATGCAAGTCAACCTGTGCAACGCACGGGCGAACCAGCTAGTATTTCATACATGAATTATAATCCATTTCTAAAAGTGGTGTTCTGTATTTGATTGCTAAACGCAAAGTGAGTGTGATAATTTCTCCAAAAATGCTCTTCCCAGTCAATCTGGATTTTTTATTTGAGGTTGCTTCAGTTTTGAGTTTTTCTGCTCGAAAAATGATGGTATCGTAAATTCACTAGGTAATAGTATAATAGAATGTTAAAGTTTGTTTTGCGGTTCCCAATAGTACTGTTCAAAGAGGGAACAATGAACGAGTAAGTTCTTAAATCCTATTTTATAACAGTTGATACCATAAGTACCTACTGTCATAATGTTTCCTTCCATAACATTCTCTAAGTGTTGGGAAATGTACCACGAACGGATTCCTATCATGTTCGCTTTATTTGTATTCTTCTTCTCTCCAAGTCAAAGCATTCAACGCGGTAACAGAGGAAAACGAATCCTCAACGGTTTGGAACTTCGTGCGTATGATTCTGGCTATTCCGCCACGCAATACTTCGTGTGGCTCTCCAATACGCATTTCTGTGGGTACTCTGATTCTGCAAATAACTTGTTTCAAACCATAACTTTTAAATCCTGGAGAGCCAACAGAGTGGGATATTACTCGGGCTGTGACGTTAATCCTCAGTCTTACATGTGCGGTGGGGCCCTGCTGACGCCGACGATCGTCCAAACAGCATGTCACTGTTATGCGTCTGTTCCATATGAAGCGACTGACCACCCAACTGAACAGCGGTACATACCTGACAATGCATTTGAACAAAGCTCGGTAGCATTCATCGGTGCAACCTCCACTGGTGATATGGAGAACAAGAAGGGTTACATATCAAAAATGTTTATCGTACACCAGAAATGCACAGTGGGAGCTCATCAAAGATACATAACACACGACTATGCCGTGGTTGTGTTGAAAATTGCCGTCACTCCAGACCCGATTTTGTATTTTGCCCCCGTATATACAAAGCAGGTCATGGTAGATATTTGGTACTCTCAAATATCCAATGAGAACGTCTGCCTCTTCATGGGTTACGGTGCCTATCAGGGTCTAAGAGACCTCGAAAGTCCTTCAGTTCTAAGGCATTGTTGGGGTGTGATTAAGAATTACGAGTGGTGTTACTACTCGGCTGGAGGGGGCGTTCCCAACTATACAGATACAAATACGTGGTACTGCGCCACCTCACTGCCAGAACATCCAGGATTTCCGTACAGGGGGGACTCGGGCACCCCCGTTACCTCCAACAACCAGTACATCGGTTTCGTGACTCAAGGAAATTTAGATTTGAATGTCCCAGCCTTCGTAAATGACCCTGCACACTTTTTCCTTACAAACAAGACCAAGGTTACAGCCACAGTCTTCAACCTCTGGCAGAACTCCTTCCAACTCCGTCCTGATTTCGAAAAAGAAACTGAAGAATTAAGTAAATCGAAGCCCGATTAGTGATCGCTGCGAATAAATTAACTTCTTAAAGGGACAATCATGAACAGCACTCTTCAGCCAAGATACCACGACTGAATCGCTGTTGGATTCTGTTAGCTCTAATTGGGCCCAGATAGACAAGACAAAGAGATTAATATTATATTAATTTGTATGAATTAATAGGTGTAATTTTAGTCGACAAAAGTATTGATAAATTAATTTTCTCTACACCTCCTAAAGCTACCTACTCAACACAATGATGACAACGTTTGCAGATGTCAAGTTAACCAAGGCGTTTTTTGTTCTACCTACCTCAAAACGTACAATTCAACAACTAAAATTGAAACTAAGATTAAAACCTAAATTACATTTGTTTGAGTTGTGACTAACTTTACCAGTAAAATCCTGGGCCGAGACAATCAAAAGCTGGAGCATGACTGAAACAGTTAATAGAAAACATCACTTATAATTACCTATCTCCAGTTTAACTTTGTAAGTACCTACTCGTACCTCTCCCTGCCTTATTTTTTTGTGAATTTTTATTTTGTGGTGCCAATTTTGCCAGTTTTCAATCTATTTCTACGTTTCAGAGAGTTTTAACTGGAAGTAGCAGGCCTCATATTTTTATATTGGCCAACCACTTTTCAAACTTGGGTAAGATGGGTCGACATCCAGGTCGACAGATCTTAGATTGGTCTTAGATCATATGAATAATTCCCGCGTCAAGTAAACAACCTAAAAGGCAAAGGTGCATGGAAAATCACATTGGTAACCAATTCATCTTTAAGGACGGCTAAATCCCGGTCTCTGTGCGACTATAGAAGCTGCAATGGCTGTTTTTAATGCCACCGGTGGACAAAGGTAGTGACACACGTCCGCATCGGACGGATCAGATTTCAGGATTCGTAAAGCTGTTTAAATTTTAGCGGGCACACTTATTCGCACCGTATGCATCGGAGACCGGCAATACCGAAGGGGATTCCGAAGATGGCACGGAATCCGACTGGTGCGGATTCCAACGAGTTTCCAAGAGCTTTCCAACGAGTGGCGAACGATTTCTGTGCGATGAAAACTACGGAAGTTCCATTTCTCTAGCAACGGATTGGTTGTACGTGAACATCATTAGAAATTGTGACATATTTTTTGCGTCACGAAAATTTTTGGTTGACCCCCCAGAGCAAAGACATATCCATGTCAAAAGGATATCTCTAAGCTAATTGCAATAGGTAGGCCTTGCGCCAACCTTCGATGGAATGTGCACAGCCCATGAAAAAAAAAAAAAAAAAAAATCCGTTCCGTCCGATGTGTGCCGTCCGTACGATGTGGATAAGCGTGTCTCTTAACTCAAACAAACGTCAGGAGATTTAATTCAGTTCAACGTTACTTTTCGTTATTCACCTGGCGAATAACTCGTTTGAAAATCTAGTGCTGAACCCTGTTATTGGTCACGTCCAATCAAAACTTATCAATATAAATTAATAAAATCGTAAGTATGTCTGTCTGTACATCGATTAGAATCATGAAATTTTGCGTTTATTTTCCGTTCCATGCTATTTGTAGACGATTGGTACCATTTTCTCAATTTTTCTCTGTGTCTGTCCGTATGTTTGTTAAAACCACAGCCAGTTTTTGGGGGAGGGGGTTTGGAAAGGGGTATCTTTGACTTCAATGAACAAACTGGGGATCTAATTGCGCGAACATGTTTAGATTACGTCATCCGCAATCACAGGCTATTAAAAGTTGTTCTAGCCTCAACCATAGGGAGGTGTTTGATGTAAGGAAAAAAAGGGAGGGGGGAGGGGTTGGTTAAATGGAATAATTTGGTCATCACCGAACGAACTGATGATCTTGAGTATGTTCAAGTCATCCTGTGCTACGCACGGGTGAACCAGCTAGGGTAATCTAATATTAGTAGGAAACCATGAAGACCCGTCTACACAATGACCTATGCCGGCCGAGCAAATTTGTATCTGCACTGGCGCAAGACTGGGGCTGGCCAAGCAGAAAAACTGAGGCAGTGCCAGCCCACCATCACACCGTTAGATTTGGAATGCTACACTAGCGCTACGAGTGGGTCTAGTATAGTTTTACAATGTCTTTGGTTTTAATGGGCGTGATTCGGTTTGGAAGAGCGTGGTTGTCCTGTCCCACCATGACTCATCTCCTAGTCTCCAAACTATCTGTTTGCCTGTCTGCCCATGGTATGCAGGGCCTAACCACTCAACCGATATCGTCTACGAGTGTATTTTCTTGGTCTTGTCCGAAAGGGTGCACAAACAATTTTAAAATGTTCTCCCCTCACCCGAACCGTGCAGTGGGGTGGGACCCTCGTTTAATGTATGTTTTTTGGCTGAGCACAAGATTTCTATCGGCTGCCATATTAACATTTGCTCGGAAGCACTTCGTATAGCAGTAATAAAGTTACGTTCCTGGACCCAAAGAACACGATGGTACCATCAAGATTAAAGATGCTGTATTCCTGGAGAAATCGCCAAAAATATATTTAAAAACTAGCTGACCCGGCGGGCTTTGTCCCGCCTAACATATTATTGGTACAGTCATGGTTACAAGTAACAATAATTAATTCATTAAATTCATTATTTAATTGAAGCGAAGAAAATGTTGAATATAAAATAATTTCAAATAGTACGAATAAAGAGTGAATAAGTACGGGTATTTGAATTAGTTTCCATTGATGTACAGCCCAACCTTTCGGAGACCTTGAAAGATACCTCGGACACTGTAAGCGATCATTTTATTCGTTTCTCGATGTCCCAGAGAGGCTCCCTATCAAATTTCAAATTCCTAGGTAGAATAGGAAAGAATTTAGCTGAGTCAGCTGATGTGGTTAGAACCCGTCATTGCATTCGTTTCAAACGGTCCTAGAGAGGATCCCTGTCAAACTTCACATTCCTAGGGTGAAAAGGAGATAATGTACCTCACTCAGCTGATCAGTTCACTGTTTCTCGATTTTCCAGAGATGCTCCTTATCAAATTTCAAATTCCTAGGGTGAATATGAGAGAATTTAGCAAAGATGTAATACCCAGAGAGACCTCGTCCAATAGCGGATTTTTAATCCGTAGCGATATCTTGTCTGTTTAACCATACTAAATCCTAAAAAGGTTTGAAAGTAGCCTATTTGTGAAAATAATTGAAGAATACACTTTTCCCGACTGATATTTTGAAGAGTGGGATGGACTAAATTCCTCTTCGGTTAATGGACTTATCTTCTTACTTATAGGGATTCCCATATTCAAAAGAAGTTGATTTCAATTGCGCAATGCGCAATTTTGCCATTTTTGAGATCCTTACAAAAAACATTGTTTGAAAAAAATTCCTTTTGACTCATAAATAACGATTTTAGTATATGGGGACCAAATATATATATATATATATATATATATATATATATTACCGATACAATTGATAAGGCCTCCCTTTGAGCAAAGGCGTTTTGAACATACAAGAGTTTGGGAGCATACTCCACGACCTAGAGAACAAGTTCAACAGCCACAGAATGAACAATACGAGTATGTTGAACCAGATAACAGAAGTGTGGACAATCAAGATTCAGCACATGCCTCACCATCTTCATCTGAAAACGTATGCAATTTGTCCTCTCGCCCTTTGAATGAAGTGGAGACAAGTTTGTTATCCAGAGGTCTTACTTTCACCCCTACGCCACGCCCAGACCATATAAAGCTCCATGAAGATATCCAAGAGTTCTGTTGGCGTTTGAGGTTGAAATATTATTGGCACAACAACGCGGATTCAGAAGAGAACGGAGAGGCACTACATCCATCTCTTCAAAAATTCAAGCCTCCCTCTGACTTTGATCCGAAAGCCCTCCCTTCAACTAGACTGCCACCCACGCACCCACTTGAGAGGTACATCTACACACTGCTCCAACGAACTTCATGTGCCAACTTCTTGAACTCTCTCACCCCACGGGATAACCTGACTAAAAATGAACGTCAGTCCCTCAAATCCTTGAAATCCGATACATCAATAAAGATCATGCCAGCTGATAAGGGTTCAACTGTTGTAATCATGAACACTACAGACTATGATCGTGAAGCAATGAGACAATTGTCTGATTCAAGATTCTATGAGCCAGTTGATAACGACCCAACACCACGATTAGCACATGACCTCAAGAGATACATTGAAATAAATGGAAGGAGAGAAGGACTAAGTTCCAAAGACATTAACCTTTTGGTTCCGAATGATCCACAATGTCCTGATTTTTACCTTCTCCCAAAAATCCACAAATCATATAATCTCCCAGATCAACTTCCTCCAGGTCGACCAATTGTGGCGAGCTTTGGCTGTGTAACAGAACGGATTTCAGATTATGTAGATTCCTACATTCAACCTCTTGTGCAGTGCCAGTCCTCTTTCGTCAAAGACACACATCATTTTCTGACTTTGCTGAGAGAAACAAGGATCCCTGAAGACGTTATTCTCGTAACCATAGACGTGAATTCCTTGTATACTGAAATTCCTCACGATGAAGGACTAAGTGCCCTCTCCCACTTTTTAGAGGAGCGGTCAGAACCAAGGGTTCCGTCCACAAACTTCCTTGGTAAACTTGCAGAGTGTGTTCTGACGATGAATGTTTTTAAATTTGGCAACCAATTCTACCTGCAGAAGAGAGGGACTGCAATGGGGACTCGAATGGCACCCTCATACGCTAATCTGTTTATGGCAGATTTAGAGACCAGATTTCTCGCATCTAGAGAGAAGACCCCGTTAATGTGGAAGCGGTTTATAGATGACATTTTCCTCATATGGCTACATGGTGAAGAGGAACTCGAATTGTTTCTCCAAGATCTCAACTCCCGCTTTTCTGTTGCATTCACTTGGTCGTACTCAAGATTAATGGCTACATTCCTTGATGTGGAAATATTGGTGATTAACGGAAGCCTCACAACTAGCGTGCATGTAAAGCCCACCAATAAGCAGCTATACCTACATTACGACAGCTGTCATCCTCCTCACACAAAGCGATCTATTCCAAGGGCTTTGTCAGTTAGAGGCCACGAAATATGCAGCAATCGGGAAAATCTGGGAAAATATTTGTCAGTAATTGGTGACAAATTGATCGAGAGAGGATACCCGAGACGAATTGTCCGTGATAGAGTGGTTCCAGCTCATGTCAACTACCGGCGGAGAACACGACCGACATCTGACAGAGTTCCTCTAGTCACAACCTTCTTCTTTGGGATTCAGAAGATGAATGGGATCCTCCGTGAACTACAACCAATTCTGACTTCCAGTCCCCTGACCCGTGATTTGTTCAAGGATATGCCTCAACTGACTTACCGCCAGGGAAGAAATATAGGAGGAATACTGTCTCATAGGCATCCACAAGTTCAGCCTTCAGAAGTGCAGCAGCCTGGTTTACACCGATGTGAACGTCCACGGTGCAAACTGTGTGACATTGTAATTGAAGGCTCTCACTTTACCTCTCCCAATACCTCTCATTCCTACGTATGTAAAGGGCACGCAGAATGTCAGTCACGAATGTGTGTCTACCAGCTGATCTGTAAGCAGTGCACAGAAGATCAACACAGAGGCTTCTATGTTGGGAAAGCAACTCAACTAAATTTGAGAATAAATAACCATAGAGCTTCCTTAAACCAAGATCGACCCCTGCCATTGAAGCTGCATGCGAGATCGCACAATCCTACTATGACGTTCAACGAATGCTTCGGAGTGAAAGTTCTGAAGCAGATGCCACAACCCACGAACGACAGACTGCTACAGCAGTCTGAACGGGCTCATAGGTGGGTATTGGGATCAATGAGGCCTCCTGGTCTCAATCTAAACGATTGAGATGTACTGAGCTAAAAGTAATGAAGCCATACTTGCTTACACGGTTACAAGCTTCCAAGAAACAAGAAACGCTCCAAGTCCCATAGTTCAGAAAAAACCATTACTCATCTAATTTTGAAAAAGATTTACTCGAAATATCAAATCACTCTTTCACCTTTATACTTGTCAAATTTCTATCATTTAAGTTCATGTAATATATAGTTCAGTAGAACAATCACTAATCAAGTGCATATATATATATATATATATATATATATATATATATATATATATATATATATATATATATATATATAGAGAGAGAGAGAGAGAGAGAGAGAGAGAGAGAGAGAGAGAGAGAGAGAGAGAGAGAGAGAGAGAGAGAGAGAGAGAGAGAGAGAGAGAGAGAGAGAGAGAGAGAAAGAGAGAGAGAGAGAGAGAGAGAGAGAGAGAGAGAGAGAGAGAGAGATGATGATGATGATGATGATGATGATGAGGGGAAGTGATTGGGAGAAGAGGAAGTTATTTTGTAATGGTTACTTCCCTACTAAGAAAATAGATTATATTATGTATGTGCACAGGTTATCAGGCAGCTAAATAACCCTTTAGATTAATTACCAGATCTAAAGGAAGATGATAAAATCTCCCGAAAATTTGGTAAGTAACCTGAAACTACCATTTGACCGGACTATAAGTAACTGACTTTTAAAAGTTTAAGAAGTGGCTAGCCAATAACTTATATGAACTTACATAATCTTATAATGAATTATAAGAATGGAATCGATACTCTTTTTTGCTTATGTTTAATAATGAACCTTTGTGATCGACCAAGAAAAAAATTGTTTATCCCCCTCAAAATTTGTTGGTACTCGTTTCAAAAAGCGTAAAATCCAAAAATCTAATTAAAAAATAAAAATCTGTTCGTCGGCCGTACGCCATCCGAAGTTTTTCTCAAAAATTATAGGACCAAACTTTAAGAAATTTGGGTTGAAAATTATATTTTGGCCGGGGATGTGCCAGTAACATCGGCATCACGTTTGATCAACCCTAAAGGATAGAACCTATGCTGTAATACTCAAAAATCGAGGTCTCAAAAACTCTTGATGTACCTAACAGTAGGTAATGTAATGTTTTTTCTTTTAAATCTTATTTACTTATTTCATTTATTATTATTATTATTTCTTATCAAAAATCGTGAATTAAAGAAGAATATGATAAAATACATACTCGTATTCTGCGTTTATCAACTTTTAGTTTTATTCAAATTTTAGTATCTTCTGTGAAATAAGAAGGGTTGAGTAGGCATGCCAAATAATCAAGAATAGGCATCAGTTAGGAGAGTCTGAATAGTATAAAAAAGTAATTTTAAGTTACGATTTTAAAATTAATTCTTTATTCGTCTGATTTTTAGAGTTTCAATTTATTAAACCCAATTCAAAAAAAATCAAAAAATATTTTTTATAGAGATTTTTTTATTAGGATCTCTCATATCCTTCGTGTATAAACAAATCCAGCGTACAATTATGACTACATGGAACACGTTCTTTCATGACGTCATTATGTCAATAACGCCATGACTGTTAATTACACAACAATATAAACTTATTGAGAAATTACTCACGTGTCTTTTTCCAAACAAATAGCTTCGGATACTTCGATTATGTTATTGCTCAAAACAGAGCACGTCCACTGAGACCAGAAAGATGTCACGATCGGCGCTTTTGTGGAAATGGGGCCAGTCTCTTCACAAAACTGAAACGTAGAGAAAGCTTTTTCTACAAGTTACAAAGAAACACATTATTATTTTTGTAACACAATGTCAAGTTCAATCGTAACTACTTAAACAAGTACATTACTACCAAATATTACGGTTAATTTCTCATTCTAAGTGGAATGTAATCTATTCGTTTTGAATTGTTGTTCATTACTTTAGTAATAAACTTTTGTAATCGTCCAAGGAAAACAATTTTTACCGGTATACGTTCCAAGATGTGTAGAATCCAAAAATCAGTTTAAAAATCCATCCTTACGCACACAGTAACGCCAAATGGCCTATTTTGGGACGAAACGTTGAACTATTTAAATATGTATGTTTCTGAAGGGGACTGGGGGTCTCTGGTTCTCGCACGATGAATGGAATGAAATGGGCTCAAGACCGATTCACCCACCACACTCATTGGGTCTGAGAGTGAAAATTGGGTTTGAAAAATGGTGTTTATAAAAAAGTCCAAAAGCCTCTAAATTAAACTAAGAACGTATTTTCTATTACAATAGTTTTTTTTTTTTACTACTAAATCTATGTATTTCACTTTTATACATTATCTACATCTATTAAAATCTATATCTATAAAAATCAAATTATGTATGTTTGTTTGTCCTTTATGCGTGACCTCAATAAATTATAAACTGAATTTGATGATGTTTTTTACAGCATGCTCCTTGAACACCAGAGAGAAAGGTAGGCTATATTACAATCATCTAGATTTACTCCTTCATCGAAAACTCGGCTTTTCCTAACAACCCCGGATAAACAACTTCGTAATTAAATAAAAACTGAGCAAGCGTCGAAATTTTCACGTCAATGTGGGTTCACGCATACAGAACTTTCGATAACAAATTCATCGTTACCAAAACGATTTTTGTGGGTTGAACCGAACAGTTTTTGTTCGTAAAGATAGATCTTCAAAAATTGATATTTAAAACGCCTTATTGACTGCAGCCATGTTGTCGGGAATAATGTTACTGTAATTAAGGTTATACATTATATAGAATCACTCTAATCAGAACAGTGAACTCTGCAGCTAATTTAGTTCCTATTCCACTTGGGATGCTAAACTTTGGAACGGGATCTCTCTGGGTCTGGTAGAGTATAATTACAACTTGAAGAATCAGAAGAGCCTCTACCTCAGGTCTGCCTAATTTGGTTCCAATCGAACTCAAGATACTAAAAATTGGAACGGGACGTCTTTTCGTGTGGTAAAGTACTAATATTACAACTTGAGAAACCATCCTAATCAGCTGAGAGGGCTCTTTAGCTCCTTTCTTTCTTATTCAGATTTTCAGGTTTACCTATAGTGCGTTATTGAACGAAGTCTCTCTGGGCATTACAACTTTGCTAAATTCTCTCATATTCACCCTAGGAATTTGAAATTTGATAAGGAGCATCTCTGGAACATCGAGAAACAGTGAACCGATCAGCTGAGTGAGGTACATTATCTCCTTTTCACCCTAGGAATGTGAAATTTGACAGGGATCCTCTCTCTTTCATTTATTTATTTTTATTTTTTAATTAAATCAATCTATTCACTTTAATACATTATCTATATCTATTAAAATCTATATCTATAAAAATCAAATTATGTATGTTTGTTTGTTTGTATGTCCTTTATGCGCGACCACCGATTTTGAAGCTGTTTTTTTACGGCATGCTCTTTGAACACCTGAGAGAAAGATAGGCTATATAGAAATTTTTTTCTACTCACCGCCTTTCAGCCTTAAAATCACCATTTTATTAAAAAGCCGCCTTTGCTTCTGCCTCATCTGGAATGCTTCATTTAACAATAACTTATTCAATTTAACTATTTTACAAATTCAACGATACCAAAACGGTTTTGGTGGATTGAGCCAAGGATCTTCTATTCGTAAAGATAGATTAGATAATCAAAATTTGATATTAACAGCCCCTGATTAACTGCAGCAATCTTAATCGGGAAGTTTTTTAACCTAGCTAAGGTTATATTGAGGTTGAAGACACCGGAACGCATTTACCAGAACCTACCTATTGCTTAAAAAAAATACATTCCCAAAAAAAAATTTTTTTTTAGTGAGTTTAATATTTTCTACTGTTTACCCAAGGGAGTTGAAATTTGATAGGGTGGCCCTCTGGTACATCAAGAGACGAATAAAATGATAGGCTCTTTCCTGATCCGCTGAGCGAGCTAAATTCTCTCCTTTTCACCCTAGGAATGTGAAATTTGACAGGGAGCCTCTTCAGGACTTCGGAACGAATGCAATGACGGGTCCCAACCAGTTCAGCTGAGTCAGCTAAATCCTCCCCTATCCATCTGGGAAGAAACAAATAAAATTATGGGCTCCTTCCATATCAGCTGAGTGAGCGAAATTCTCTCCCTTTCACCCTAGTAATGTGAAATTTGACAAGGAGCTTTTCTAGGACATTATAAGTCGAATGCATTGACTAGTTCCAAACAGATCAGCTGACTCAGCTAAATTCTCTCCTATTAATCCTAAGAATTTGAAATTTAACAGGAAGCCTCTCCAGGACATTATGAGACGAATGCAATGTCGGGTCTCAACCAGATCAGCTGACTTAGCTAAATTGTCTCATATCCACCCTGGGAATTTGAAATTTGATTGTGATCACCTCTTGAACATCGATAAACGCATAAAATTATGAACTCTTCCCACAAACCATCACTTACAGTGTCCGGCGTATCTGTCAACGTCTGCGAAAGGTTGGTCAATTTATCAACAGAAACTAATTCGAATACCCTTATTCACCCTTTATACGTTCTACTTTATTACTTATATTCGATGTTTTCTTTACTTCAATTAAATAATGAATTTTAATGTATAATTTATTGTTATTTGTAACCATGACTGTACGAATAATATGTTAGGCTGGACAAAGACCATTGGGTCAGCTAGTACTTAATAAAATTATTTTAAATAGAAACTTCAAGGTTGGGCAACTTTGGGTACGAGCGGGATTATTTGAAGAAGAGCCAAAACATAAACAAAGGTTTTTAAGCATGAAAACTTATTACCTTGCTCTTAGAGGGTCTAAATTAAAAAAACCATTTAAAAAAGGCTGTGTACATCCTTGTCTGTAGGTATTTTGATATAAAACTAAAGGGAGTTTTATTCTAAACCGCTTGCATTCAACTCAGCACCACAGTGAGACATTTTCATGCCTCCATGGCAATATCGTACAGGAAGGAAAAAGTTCGTCGCTATCACGGCAAAACATTACAAATTTCAGCACCGCAGATCGACTATGGAAGAAACTAGCCTCAGGGGTTCTCCAGCTGACCTGTGCGCCTCCGTACGTTGCAAAAACTTTCAAAAGTTGAGCACTGTAGGTCCATTAGGAAAAAATTAGCCTCAGGGGTTCCTCAGCTGATGAGTGCCCCAACTCGAGTAACTCCGTGGCACTTTTCCCGTACCAGACCTCGCGCCATAACACGGTCACGGTCACGACCTTGACCTTTATGTTATTTACCGCCACTCCTTTTAGCTTGGACATTGCTTGCGGCCAGTCATTTCTGGAAAACATATCTTGGCCCCACGACCAGTATTTTTCAGCTCTGAGTCAACAATATCATTATTCACAATGGGCTGTCATTCTGGGTCCATGGCTTGGTCTTGGGGGTGAAGTTTCACCTCCACGTTCCACTCAAGGGGTGGAACAGACCATTGCTCAGTCTAATCATGACGTAATTGTTGGTCAGTATGTCTTGCCTTTGCTCTTCCATTATCTGGGATGTTTTTGGCTATAGCAGCTGAGTCTACGTCCAACAGTCTTCTGAACCTTATCGTCCTACTAAACATTTTGAAATGAAGAATGCGATTCTTTTCGTTCTTGAGATTGTGCCTTCCAATTGGTGTTCTATTGCAACCATGATATTATTCGTTCTGGTGAACGGTAAAAATCACGCTTTGGTCTAGTCTCATCAACAGCATACTCTTCACAATGAGAGATCGGATGTACTTTGACAGACCTATACAGGTGTTCACAAGTCTTCTATAACGACGACAGTGATGTTCTTTCATCCTACCGGCCATAGTCTGTTGCTTGTATTGTTGGCTGTTTTGCTCTAAGTGAAACATTTTTGTCACCTATTATATGGTTTTCTGGTCTTTTTGCTACATGAAATGACATGCATCCAACCTCTGTCTGTGGTTTCACGCATATGGCCTCTTCACCTCTATTTCCCAGCTGGACGTCCATCTCCTCGCCTGATCTTCCTTTTTTAACTGAATCTTGCTGTTAACTGGTCTAAATTGAGATTTGGAAGAGTCTGTTCCTGAACAGCAGATTGAAGATGCTCAACAGTTAAGAAGGCCTCTCTCATTCCAGGAAGCATTGAACATGGTCTCCTTATGGGCATTAGCTCCATTTTCAGCCCAGCATCTCCTGCTCCACTATTGCCACAATGTGGGGGCTGAGGGGTTTTTTTACCAATGGTTTTTACTCCAGCTGGTGCAGTCACCTTTCGTTGGCTAGGCCCCACTGATAATTCAGGCGAAACGGTTGTTGTGATAGCATTGTTCTGTACAACAATATAATAAAAACAACGTGGTTGACATGATTTTTTCACATTAAAAGATAGGTATATATTTTAACTCAAAATTTTTAACCTCCGTGGCTGTCCCACTTTCAGGTTTTCAACAATTAATTTGGTTAGTGGCCCTTTCCCATAGAAAAGGTTTTTCCCCAAAAAGTAGAATCCTGATGCTTAATGAATCCTATAAAAATTATGTGATTGGTATCAACAATATAATTATTGTACCCTGTGAAACTTTGTCCCAGACTCACAGCGTAACAACCGTGGCGGATTTTGAAAGTGCTAGGTTAATTAGTTTGTGAAGAGAATTTAGAAGTAGTGGCAAGACTGCTTGGCCTATCAAAAGCCAGCCTTGACCTCCTGGGGCCATGGGTTACCAGCGAATCATTGGAGAATTTGTGTGGTCTGTGTCGTAAGATTTTGTGTGTAACATACGAGTAAATAAATAAATATATAGGTATATAT
Source organism: Adelphocoris suturalis (assembly GCA_030762985.1). Taxonomy (NCBI): domain Eukaryota; kingdom Metazoa; phylum Arthropoda; class Insecta; order Hemiptera; family Miridae; genus Adelphocoris; species Adelphocoris suturalis. The sequence continues at coordinate 105,682,352 of CM061040.1, read as the reverse complement.
ATATAGGTATATATATATATATATATATATATATATATATATATATATATATATATATATATATATATATATATATATATATATATATATATTTTAATAGATTATATATATATATATATATATTTTTTTTTTTTTTTTTTTTTTTTTTTTTTTTTAATCTATCTCTAACAAGATTTGTAGTGCATGTGAGCCTTCTTCAGAAATAATTATTAGAGTTAGATTATACCCATTACCTTTGCTGTGATATTCGTGTGAGATGGTGAATTTAACCTCCATGTAAGAAAATGTGAAACTTCCGTGGCATCCCGTCGCAAAAACTGTATGGTTATTGATTCTTGTTACACCTAATTACTGCCTTACGAATTCCCCTCAGTCAAAATATCCTCTTCAGAGGACATTTTATAACTCGTATGCAATTAAAAAATTACTTGTACTGTGCTATTGAAGAACTGGGTTTTTAGGGTAACTTACAATGTTTCAATTTTTCAGTACCTACGGCTCTTTTTAAAATTCAATAAAACGGGTGTTCATTCATCTGTTAGGTTTTTAAAACACATTAGAAGTACTCTTAAAATCAAAGCACTGAATAAATTGGTACGATTATGAGCTATGCGATTATGAGTGTAACCTCCAAGATTGCATAAAATTTAGATTCAACTTTAAAAATAGAATAAATGAACTAGCACATTTCTGATTTTAATGCTAAGAAACACTCCCAGAACACTATGGAATTTGTTTCAGATTTTAGCATGGAACATGCTTTAGCCTTGGACTAACTAGCGAAAAACGTTACGCTGATGTGTCAGGAAATTTTTTCTTTTGATTTTCATGTACAACCAAGCCGTTGCTGGGGAAATGAAACTTCTTAAGTTTTCACCGGACAAAAATCGTTCTCACTCGTCGGAAAGCTCTCGATGTACTCGTATCATTTCTTTCGTACTTGTTCTTCTATTCATGTAGTAGTTTTATATTTATTTGTGTTATAAATGGATATAGTAAAGAATGCCGCTTATTTTGTAGTCACTTGGTTGAGAAGTTAATCTTGGTTGTAGTAATTGTAGACGCGCACCATATGAGAAAATTACCTGCCTAGGTACTCTGTTCTAATTTCGATTAGTAAAACATTTAAGTCGTAGTTTTAAATGTATTTACATTTACGAATTAGCGGGTAGAAAGCATGTTCCATGTTTAACCATTTTAGCCGACGGCTCAAAGTGGAAGGCAACCGGGCGGTCCTGGGGGGCGGAGCCCCTTACTTAGTTGATTTTGGAAAATCTTGATGGTCAAAATCACCCGCAGTTTGAGAATCACTCATTTAGCTGCTATGGCTGTAAAACCAACAACCGAGTGCCAATTGTTATTGGCCGCTGAGTCCGCGGAAAATGCCATATTGCCATTCCGATTCGCAGAACATATATCGGCTGTAGTGGTAGCCGAATGATCATGTCGAGTAGTCCATTGGAGGTCCATTATTATTTATCGGCCCATTGCGAACAAAGTTTTTGTGCACGTATAGATAAAAACCTCTTTTTTCGTACATCGGGCTTTTTTAAAAAGGGGGAGGGGGGCGGGAGGGAGAGAAAATAAGAAAGGTTGTGATAAAAAGAAAATGGGCCGGCTCAGCACCCCACGATTTAACGATTTAAGATCCTTCCACTCTCCGTCAATTCACTTCGTAGAAATCATGTTAATGTTACATACAACTATTGATCTGACGGTAATGAAAGTTTTAGAGGACTGTCTAGGAGATAACCCACACGATGCCTGAAAATTTCATCAAAATCAAACTAAAACTTTGTTTAGTTATGGGCGTGATAAGGATTTACCACCGGCAGACAGACACAGAACCCAAATTTATCAGCAGCGCTGAAACTCAAAAAATATAGACCTGTACTCACGTAGTTAATGTACATGTTAAGCGCGTTTTCTTCTTACTTGATTATCGTTTCACAACGAATGACGAAATAAGAATTTCGGGGGGATGTCGAACGCTTGAACTTAGCGTAAAAAGCTCACTCAGCTGTTTCGGGTGGTTCGGCTTTGTGAAAATTATATATTCACCCTGTCTATCTGTCTCAAAGATGCTTCTCGTGAGCTCCGTTCCAAATGTCAGCTTTGCAGGATAAATTGTGTAGAAATTAGCGTTAAGAGTTGACTCAGCTGATTGTGGTGGTTTGGCAAGTGAAAATCTTATTCTACCTGAAACACAGAGGCACCGTTCCAAATTTTAGCGTCGTCAAATAAATAGCATAAAAATTGGATTTATTGAATCACGAATTCAGTTCACGCTGCTGATTTTCACTGACGGTTTTCGCAACCACTTTTTTGAATGATTAGCTGATCATTTTATTTATTTATTTATTTACTGAAACGGGCTAATAGCCCTATAGCCAAAAGAAATAGGTACATGATTCAGTTGGCTATAAAGTATAAAAATGTCAATAAGTATAAAGTATAAAAATATAATTAACTGACTGAAATGAAAAATCATATTGAACGGCAATGGTAATATAAAGAGAACCAAAATTTAGACAAAAATAACAATATATATGTACTTTTGCTGACAAAAATGAAATAAACTTCTTCTTAAATACGGGAAAACTATTTAGAAAAAACATCTGCGTCTGCACTGTGACTGGAAAATAAATTAAAGAGGTTCTCCATTCAGTAAATAGGGTTGATAAATGAGTAATTTGTTGAGGCAAATGAGGCAGAAAATAAATCAGAGCTTCTAGTTCTAAAGGCAGGGGAATAAAAATGAAATTGCTCAAACAAAGAGAGATCACTCGGTCAATACAACCGTTCAAAATTTTGAATAAAAAAGACAGGTCGATCACAGGCCTTCCATTTTGCGACCGATCCCCTCTAATTCCGTCCACCGGTTCTCAAGTTTTAAAGTGTTTCTACAAGAATACACATACATACATAAACAAACCAAATTAATACTTTTTTTTTTTTTTTTTTTTTTTTTTTTTTTTTTTTTTTTTTTTTTTTTTTTTTTGTGGAACGGCTATCTAATACAGAAATAATAATAAATAAATTACAAAAGCGAATTAATTTGCAGCGTTTGAACAAATAGGTAGTCAGTTATCAACCGCACAACCGCCTGGTCTTGTGAATCATTGCCTACTAGCCTGAGAGCTGGTTATGAAATCAGATATATCTTTAGTAATAAGGTTTGACAATCACTATTATCCCACCGGTTGCCTTCCGATGCAGTCAGGATCACAATGAATGACCGCAAGACCGTCCAAGTTCTTGGCAAGGCAGTTAGCAACTCCACAAACGCTGTGAGTTGTACAAATGGATTTGGGCATTGGCGCACGGTAGCACGTAATGAATCCTGAAAAAATATGGAAGTTTTCTTTGACATCTCTGTTGACTCTATTCATGGAGATTCAAGAATCTATCAACTTTCTGTAAATGTGGTAAATTATTTAAAAAAATTTTCATCATGTTGAGATGGAAATTGGCGTAGAAATGCCATCGAAGCTACTTATTTGGTTATTGACAAAATCGCTATTTGGATTTGTTAGGAATGGGTAACTACTCTATTTCAGCATATTTTTCCTCTTGAACATATTGTTAAGAAATCATTACAGGGACGTCCCTATTATAACCTATTAGTATGGATAAGGTGCGAGGAACTACCCCCTCCACTTCCACACTCAAAACCATAATAATGTATAAACTGCTTTTTTAACGAAAACACCGCGATATATCTGTATCCCGCCCTCCCCATGCCATCAGCATGCCAAATATCATCAACAAAACAACCCCTAACTATATGAATCACACCAATAGTACTCTCTCAAGCCAAACCGACAATAGTAATGTCACGTTCCTACAATGGAACGCTCGTTCCCTTGTATCAAATAAAGCCAGTCTAGAGCATTTTCTATCGGTGACACCGGTTACCGCTGTAGCTGTGTCAGAAACTTGGTTTCGCCCAGATAGACAGTATCGTTTCTCTGGCTATGACTTAATACGTCACGATAGGAATGATGGGAGAGCAGGATCAGCACTACTTATAAGACAAGGTATCAAATACGAGCAGTTGACCCTGCCAATACAATTAAATGGCGTTTTCCAGGTTGGTGCAGCACTGCATTTAGCCAACATAAAACTAGCTATTGTTTCAATCTATAATGTTCCCGGTAATATGGTATCAAAGGCACAATGGGAATCGTTGTTTGAATCTGTTCAAATGCCCTGCCTTTTTACTGGAGACTTCAACTGTCATCATGTAGCTGCAGGAAGTTCTTTCACTGATCGACAAGGAATAGACCTGTTTGAGGCTGCATCCGATTGTGGTTTTTCTTTCTTGAATGATGGGTCACCTACTCTTATGCCAGCATCAAACCATCGGCATGTTTCAGCAGTAGATCTGGCGTTCATCAGCGCAAGTTGGGCTGGTAGACTCGATTGGAATATCCTCTTAGATACCATGGGCTCCAATCATTTTCCTGCCATTATCACCTTAGACGAACATGAGGTGACAAATGCTCAAGCTCCCCACAAAAAATGGAATTTTGCGAAGGCGGATTGGGATAAATTTCACCAGTATCTGACACTGCAAGAAGAGAAAATCCTCGACACGACTTTGACATACCCAGCGTTTATTGAACTGTTGTGGGATGCTTGCAATCATGCGGTTCCTCTGTACCAACAAAAGACAAGGAAACCAAACAAGTACTGGTGGAATGCTGAGTGTGCGGATGCTGTAGCCAACAGAAAGCGGGCGTTCAGAGAGTTTAAAAGCAATCCTTGCTATCACACATTCGAAGAGGTACAACGTTTGTCCGCCATCGCAAGGAGAACGCTGTCGAAAGCCAAAAGGGAGGCGTTTAGAATTTTCTGTAGCAGCATTAACAGGGCTACTCCAATAAGAAAGATTTGGGAGCAAATTCGAATTCTGCAGCGCTCAAAACTTCCATCTACACCAGTCAAACTTGGTGAGTGGACAGATGAATTTCTCCACAACCTTACCCCTGATTGGGTCAATAAACAACTACCAGAATCAAATCCTACCAGAGTTGATCCCAGAGAGGATTATTTCATGGCACCTTTCACCTTGAAAGAATTTACAGATGCTGCCAACCGGTATTCACACTCATGTCCGGGTAAAGATGCATTACCTTATACTGTTTTATTGCATTTACCACTTTCATACCAGAGAAAACTCATAGCATTTTACAACCAGTTCTGGCAAACTGGGGTTTATCCTGATAGTTGGAAAGATTATATAGTGATCCCGATCCTCAAACCTGGCAAACAGCCAAATGAGCCCAAACCCTTTCGTCCCATAGCCATGGCTTCTTGTTTAATGAAAACGTTTGAGAGAATGATTAAGGCCCGTCTGATCTGGTGGCTAGAGTCCAACAGGCATCTACCTTCTAGCCAATACGGTTTCCGTGCAAATCGCTCAACAATGGATGCAGTTACCAAGTTTGTCACTGACGTTTCAATTGATCTAACCAGGAACCATACAACCATGGCTTTGTTTCTCGACATTGCGTCTGCATATGATGACGTGATGTTGGTGACCCTACATACTCAGCTCACGGGGCTTGGCATTCCGGCGACATGCGCAACCAACATTGTGCACCTGATTGAAGAACGCAACATATATGTCTGGTGTGACGGTCGTCTTTCCTCACCCAGAAGGACATGGAAAGGATTGCCACAGGGCGCGATTCTGAGTACACTGTTGTACATTATTTACGTTATCGAGCTTGAAAACTATCTTCCCGAGGGCGTGAAAGTTATACAGTATGCAGATGATGTTTGCCTTTATTGTTCCGGTAGAGATCCTACAGCTTGTATCGAGCTATTAGATGAAGCTGTTGTAGCAGCCAATACCTTCTTCAAGAGCATAGGCCTCACTATCTCTCCTCAGAAGTCTGTCGTTTGTCCATTCTCCCGCAAGCAGCGGCTCCCAATCGCCAGTGCTCTATCACTTGGTGGTCTATCGTTCGAGTGTGTGCGCCGTGTCAAGTTCCTGGGAGTCACTCTCACAAAAAAGCTGAGCTGGAATGCGCATATTGATGAATTGGCATCGAAGACAGAAACATACATCAATATCCTAAGAGCATTTACGAACATAAATTGGGGAGCTGATCCCCGAACGGCCTTGATGTTTTACAGACTAACAATTAGAGCGGTGACCGAATATGGCTCCTTTCTTTACGGCTCTGCTTCTAAGACTGCACTTTCGAAACTGGACAAAATTCAGTACCGGGCATTAAGAATCAGTTTGGGGGCGTTGCCCTCGACTCCTATTAACGCTCTTTTGGCTGAGGCCGGGGAGCCTCCTCTCCACTTGAGACGTAAGTTGCTTGCTGATCGCTTTCTTCTAAAAACTCTCAGCAAGGACGAAGAACTCTTGGGGGAAATTCGTAATCTAACTTTCTTCAACCTAACCGACCGTTATTGGGCCAAGAAGCCTTCGCCCATGCTCTGCGACAGCTTCACAGAACTCAACGAGTATTTTCAATGGCTATCAACATCAGACAGACCCTACCTCTATTCCATACCGTACTCTCTCTTCATGCAACCCATGAAGGTGCTCACACTGCCCTCCACTGTCTACTCTATTCCTAGCAGTTCCACCCGCTGTATCACCGAATTCTTGGAAGAATGGAGACTGGACAGCATTATTCTATACACCGATGGTTCACTAAATAATCATAAGACAGGATGCGCATTTTACGATTCAACCAACGAAGTGATACGCAATTTTAGTCTGTGGAACCAGGCATCGATATACACAGCCGAATGTTTCGCCATATGGCAAGCGCTCATCTATGCAAACTCCATCGAATCCCATCATACACGAGTGTTAATAATGACCGACTCCAAAAGCATGACATCCAAACTATCACACCTTACGGTCTCATCACGTCTCACGGAGATAGAAGCAAATGTCATTCACGAAATCATAACAGCGCGGAACAGGGGGAAGAGAGTGTATTTCTGCTGGATTAAAAGCCACTCAGGGATAAGGGGCAATGACATTGTGGACTCTGAAGCGAAACGGGCGGCTGTTCTCCCAGAACCACCACCATCAAGAGTGTATCCCTTTACAGACCTCAGAAGTGCTGCAAATAGGTCTTTACTCAACCAATGGAGAAAGGAATTCCTCTCTTACCCTTCCGGCTGCCAATATAAGGGTCTTTTCCCATACCCAACTAAAAGTACATGGTTCGATGGAATAACGGGCACAAATCCCAAAGCCTTTTTCAAAACCATAACGAGGTTACGAACGGGTCATTGCAAGACCAACTTATATCTACACAAAATAAACCCCGCCAACTCATCACTCTGCAGGAACTGTTCTCTTACTGAAGAAACCCCCGAACACATCATCCTGGAATGCCCAATCCATCATGCCGCTCGTCAACGACTCTTGGAAGCGTGTGAAAACAGGGCAGCACGCCCCTACAACCTCAACTCGTTACTAGCCGAAAGTGATAATGATATTTACTTAGAAATTTATAAGTTTCTGAGCCAAGTGAACATTTCAATTTAAAATAGCTCCTTTATATATTATTTATGATTTATTGAAGTACCTACTTTTATTTTTGTAAAATCTATCGTTATGTTTGCGGCTGTATGAATTTATTTCGAAGCCAATAAAAAAAAAAAATAAATAAAAAAATTAAAAAAAAAAAATTTACTGAAAGGGGTTCTACCAAGAGACCAACTCCTTCGAGCAACATAGCGAAATAGAAGAAAAAAATGCCTCCGCTACCTAGATGTATAGACCCGGAAGCAAAATCGCAAAATCGATTGAGAAAAGCATGAGTTGTAGGTTTCACTTCCCCTTCTATCAATTCTCTTCACATACCTACCTATTTCGTCATCAAAATGAAATCCCCGATTTGTAGCCCATGTGAACCAAAAGATTACAGAAGAAGGTGAAAAACTTAAATGCATTAGAAAAACGAAAAAATTATGATTTATCGGAAATAATGTTGAAGCTACCTAGTTATTTTCTTTTCTTTTACTTTAGCCTAATGATTTTTATTGTGTTGCCACTACTCTGATATCGCCTTATCGCAGTATCAAAGATTTCTCGCATTAGTATTATTACCAGTACTAGTAGTAGAAGTATTACCATTAGTAGTATTACCAGTGGACGGTTAAAGAAGGACTCCATATTCAAATGATTTACCCGGACAAAAACTGAACAGAAGAAACAGAAAAATTTTGAACCCAATAACCAACACTTTTTTGATAGTTTCACTCCAACATACATGAAAATTATCACCAAACTAACACACAACACATTAAAAACCAATTCCAAGATTTTTATTATTTATTAATACCTGCTAATAATAAGATTACCTGCTGTATTATTTATTAACACAACTGTAATGTCAATACTGACAATAAAGTTTAAAAGTTTTGAAAAAAAAAATGAAAAAAAGATTTTAAATTTATTTTATTATCTCTTGGCGAAGGAAACAGTTTCTGAAAGCTAGAGAATTAAAAAGTGCTAACCATAATTCGATGAACAATTTAAAAATTCCGTAAATCTTTTTCGACTACTTCTCTTCACACCAAGGCTACCGGGAATCAGGAGACTGTCTCGTCATCTTCACCCATCCTTGCTTCAAAACCAGAGGGATTTTGTTTTGTACGCAGACAGGAAGCTCACTCTTTACTGAATTGCCAAGTGCTCAACGAGCAGTCATCTCGAGAGCGAATCTCCCTTTTAAAATAACTGGAAGGGTTGTCACTGCCTTTCTTGGTGTCACAAGGTTCAGGATTGTTCCTCTAAGTACCACTGTCGCTTTTGCCCTGATCGTGATCACTCTATGGTTCGCGCACCTACCACTTCAAAGACCTCCAAAATTCTTCCACCACCAATCCAGGCACAAGTCTTACGGCATCATTTCTGAAGGATCATCACGTAATTTTAGGTACGGCAGTGGCCCGAATGCAGGATTCTAGGGGACAGTTTCAGGACTTACGAATCGTATTTGACTCGGCATCAATGAATTCATTCATTACTGACTTTCTTATTCCGATTCAGGAATAAACAGGGCTTCGAATTGGGCTTTAGGTTTAATTGGTGGTAGATATATGTGAAATAGATGGAAACGTTTCGCAATATTGTGATTCTGACGGCTGCACTTCTGTGGAATATAAATTTGGTAATGAAACAGTGGAAGGTTGTTCATGTGGTAAGGGTTCACGATGCGGATACAAGGTGATGATACAATTTCAGTACCATTAACGAGATTTCCCGGGCTCTATCCCCCAACCTTTCCGAGTAGTTGAATTTTAATGTGTATATTAAAAATAACAGACTAGTACTTTGCCGAGAAAGATTGAGCGGCTTCCAATGGTGCTACCTATCTAATCAACAAGTGGGTTGATGACCTCTAGTAACTAGTATAACAACACAATCAGAGACGTTGACTAGGGTAGGAGATAAAAGAAATACAATGACGCCCCTTAATACAAAGTGGAAAATGATTTGGAGAGCTCCCCTTATTTTCCGATTTTAAATAATACTGCAAATTCATACACAAAAGTGACATGTGATCACTCGCTCATATTGATCGCCATTCTTCCGAGATCAAGCAAATTCGCATAGTTCGCTTACTTGTAACTATTCGGATGATAAAAATACCTAGACTGAAGAGATTACCTACTTCAAAAATTGGTTCGACCTGGGAGGATTAGGCACGCTTCTTGACGAGAGGACTTAGCGGGTGATATTTGAACGGGCTATAAACGTGATGTGAGAATTTGAAGCATTCAACATTCAATTGTATCAACCAATAAATTGATCTACCACACGATTTGAAATTAACTTTAAAAAATACTTTTTCTGTTCAGATTAAAAAAGGTTACCTAATCTACGGTAAATCTGAATGAATGAGCTCAACCTCGGTCTTTGACTCTAAATAATAGGTATTATTTGTTATTTATTATAATATTATAAAGAAGCTAGTCTTGTTATCTCAGCTGTTGTATCTCAACCAATCCACCCAGTTTGCAGTTTAGGTGAAGTACGTGAAAATGATGGGTGATATGGTGATTTAATGTGAAATGAAAGTCAATATAGAACTACTTCGAAAATGGGGCAGAATACTGCTAACTGCACCATCTTAAGTCAAGCCGTTAGTAAATTTTTTTTTTTTTTTTTATAAACATTAAAATTCACATTTCTCCCGTTCAAAACCACTTTTCCTAACTTTTGATCATCTTTTCGGAATCAGCGTTGATTGTCTTTAAGAGCAGACAGTTCTCATATAAATTTAACACTATTCAGACTCATTTACATAAATAAAATAAAACATTACTTCTTTTATTAATGGGTACTTTTAAAAAATAGTTTAAAATTAGCCACTCCCTCAAAATTGATCTTGGAGACCGTCAACTTCCACCAAAGTTGCTTCATTTAATACTCTTTCCAAAGTTATAATCAATTTTACTCTTTGCTTAATAGGGAAGAAAATTAAGCTAATGGGTACTTTTAAAAAATAGTTTAAAATTAGCCACTCAATCAAAATTGATCTTGGAGACCGTCAACTTCCACCAAAGTTGCTTCATTTAATACTCTTTCCAAAGTTATAATCAATTTTACTCTTTGCTTAATAAGGAAGAAAATTAAGCTTTAAAGTTGAAAACCGTGTTTTTCCCCCAATGAAATTGTGGGTTTTCTTGAAAAATTATTTTTGAACCTACGAGTTTAGTGTCAGTTTCTATGTATTTGTTCACGCTGAATCGAATGGTAACACTTGCAGATTACTCATACTCTAATATAACAGAGTTTTAGCCATAAAAACACATGGAATTGAACATAACAAATAAACTAAAAATTTGTAAGCTAAATTGTAAAACTCGGAATTGGAGAGATCTGCAAGTGCTCTTATTCGATTCAGCGTGAAACAAATACCAGGAAACTGACCCCAAACGCGTAGGTTCATACAGGGTCCTTTTTCAAGAAAACGTCGAAAAGATTTTATTGAAAAAACGCCATTTCTCAACATTAAAACCTATTTTCTCCCCTATCTGACATCGTATGAAGGTACAAGTAAAATTGACTATACTGTTGGAAAGAACATCAAACGAAGCAGTTTTTGTAAAAGTTGACAGACTCCAAGAATACTTTTGAGAGAGTGGCAAATTTCTAACTATTCTTAAAAATTACCGATTCCTGAAAGAATTAACGTTTGTGTTTTCAGCAAATGCCATGTCAAGCACAACGCAAGCTGTCCATGCGGACAGTCCGCCGCGGATTAGTGGGTCAAACAGAACAAGAAACAAACCGCGAACGAGTGTGACCGTCTCCAGCAGCTCCTCTGACGAAGGAGAATCGCTTCTTTTGCTTAACGTCAGCTCGGTAACAATTTCAAAAACAAAATGGGTACTACCTATGTTATAGTAAATGTACCTCGCAATCAGTGATGTAGTTGTCTAAATGAACTCTCTGTTCGATGAGATGTTTTTCGAACTAAAAACCGAGGCAAATCAATCAGAATGATGTACTTACTCGTAAATCTAATTAAAAACTGCACTCTCGCACCGGTCTTAGATACCTTCATCTTTCACAAAAACTGCTTGTTTGATACTCTTTCCAAAAATATAGTCATATTTACTTGAAAATATGTTTTAATGTTGAAAAATGGTGTTTTTTCAATGAAATCTTATCAATATTTTCTTCAAAAATGCATCTCTATGAACCTACGAGTTTGGGGTCATAGTCCTGGTTTTTTGTTTGTTTTTTCCCACACTCTGAATCGAACAGTAACAATCGCAGATCTCTCCGATTCCGCTACATCCGAATTTCACACTTCAAGTTACACATTTTTAGTTTATTTGTTATGGTCAATTCAGTGTGTTTTAGGGCTAAAACTAGTTGATTAAAATGTAAAACTCTGTTATATCACAGTTGGAGATATTTGCTAATGTAGACATTCGATTCAGCGTGAACAAATACATAGAAACTGATACTAAACTCGTAGGGGCACCGCGCGCGGGCCAGTTGAGACTGCGGCGGGCAGTGGGCACGTTGTGATTTTTTACAGTCAGCGGCAGGCAGATTCGATATGATTGGTGAAAGGGAAGAAATCAATGAAAAATTGATTGGTCTTGTGTGGGAGGGCAGTTTTTCAGTTTGATTTACATCATCCTGACTATATTTGCTTCAGTATTTAGTTCAAAAAACACCCCACTCGAACAGACAGTGCCTTTAGGCATCTATATCACTGATTGAGAGGTACATTACCATAACTATGTACCCATTTTCTTTTTCAGCTTGTTACTGTGCTGACATATAGCAAAACAAGCAATTCTTCTTCGACAGAAGAGCTGCTGGAGATGTTCATGATAACCGTGAAGGAGAAAGCCACAAGTTTCTCGTACTGCTACCTAATCCGCGGCGGACTGACATCAAACTCTTTGGTTCGGAGCAGGTCATTTTTTAAGGGGGCGCCGTAAGGTCTCCTAAAGCAGACCAACTGGCGCGTTTCCAACTAAAAGAGCAAGAAATGTGAGTGAAGCGTATATTGATACCCAGCAGTAGAGGGTCGGACACTGTCCCATTAGGGTGGTTCAAAAAAAAAAAAAAAAGTTCTGGAATTTCTGGTCCCCATTGTGTTTTTGCTTCCTCGGTATGTCAGGATGACCCTCCTAAATTTTTAGCAAAAAATATTAATCCTAACCACTTTACCTGGGTCGATTTTTGCCAGTTATCGACCGCTATCGTAAACCAACCTCTAAATTGGTGCCGACGTGATGATTTGAAGGACGAATTTCAATTTTTTTGGGTCAATTTATGGGTTTTCGCATGCGCTGAACACGATGAACTTATTTATTTTACGCTCCGTCCACAAGTTATCTGGTAAACTGGCAGAGGGCACTGCTTGAAGATAAGTAAAAATCGAAAATTTCACCGAAAATGCTGTCGCCTGGTTAATAATTGTACTAGAAACATGCTATTATGGTCGGATAATATGCTTTGGCATGTTCTGAACATGATCCCGTTTTTTACTATACTTTTCCGCCGTTGATTGCTTCGTTTATCGGCCATAAACATCAAATTAATTGTAGGGTAATAGACAAATTCACCCTAATTTCACCGGAAATTATGTCGCGTTGATAATTTAAGGTCTCGAAATACCTTGTGCCGATAAATTTGGGTATTTTCCAGGATACTCGGTACAAAGCCGTTGGTAATTTGGCAAGGACTCGAACCGGCATTGTACTTATTCGCCAATTATAGCGGCAAAATGGAAGAAATAGCTAACATTTTCCCATTTTTCTGTAAAATTCCTTAGTTTCATCGGTTTTCCGGGGTAAAATTCGTAGGTCTGAATTGTCTGAACTGTGATTGGATGGTAGTCAGCCTGACTATCAAGCCTTATTGATATCTGTACAACACCAGAAGGAAAAATTTCCTAAAACTTGCCGTAAACGGGATATAGTTGAAACTTTGAAGACTGTTTGAAATACTTTTTTTTTATGTTTCAATATTTTATCGAGGTTAATTATTATTTTTGTATATTTTTATTATATGAAATTCTCGTTAAAATATTATGTTTTATGTTCCACGATCATGGATTCTTTCAGCTTAGACCAAATTATAGATTGTCCCTCGAGCAAGTGAAACTGAAATTATATTACATTATTTTCAATTATATTACATCATTTTTTATTTAACGATCCAATCACAAATCAGACAATTCAGAACTATGAATTCGACCCCTGAAAACCGATGAAACTAAGGAATTTTACAGAAAATGGGAATTTTAGCTATTTCTTCCATTTTGCCGCTATAATTGGCGAATAAGTACAATGCCGGTTCAAGTCCTTGCCAAATTACCAACGGCTTTGTACCGAGTATCCTGGAAAATACCCAAATTTATCGGCACAAGGTATTTCGAGACCTTAAATTATCAACGCGACATAATTTCCGGTGAAATTAGGGTGAATTTGTCTATTACCCTACAATTAATTTGATGTTTATGGCCGATAAACGAAGCAATCAACGGCGGAAAAGTATAGTAAAAAACGGGATCATGTTCAGAACATGCCAAAGCATATTATCCGACCATAATAGCATGTTTCTAGTACAATTCTTAACCAGGCGACACCATTTTCGGTGAATTTTTCGATTTTTACTTATCTTCAAGCAGTGCCCTCTGCCAGTTTACCAGATAACTTGTGGACGGAGCGTAAAATAAATAAGTTCATCGTGTTCAGCGCATGCGAAAACCCATAAATTGACCCAAAAAAATTGAAATTCGTCCTTCAAATCATCACGTCGGCACCAATTTAGAGGTTGGTTTACGATAGCGGTCGATAACTGGCAAAAATCGACCCAGGTAAAGTGGTTAGGATTAATATTTTTTGCTAAAAATTTAGGAGGGTCATCCTGACATACCGAGGAAGCAAAAACACAATGGGGACCAGAAATCCCAGAACTTTTTTTTTTTTTTTTTTTTTTTTTTTTTTTTTTGAACCACCCTACACTGCCGTCCTAAGCGAAAAAGTCGTATGTGCAAAAATCTAATTTTTGGGAATGCGACCAAATAGGTTTTGCGTCGAAATTCGTTGATATTGGCGTTAGTTTCCAAAATAATCTTGAACTTGAACATTCTCCTTGTAGAAAATTTCTTGCTGAATTGATTGGCGATGTCAAAAATTGAATTTTTCCATCGTAAAATAGCAAAAAACGCTGTGCAAATTTTAGTATCGTATTGTTGACTGACATTGCGGATAATTTACGAAGCACGAAACTCGTATCTGCAGTTTACTTAGTGTTTTCTACGTATCTGATATAGATACGAGTATCTGACTAGCAAATTGCAGTTTATGATTCGCTACTCTAGCCATATGCACTTGATTGATTTGAATTATACTGAGCTGAAAAATTGTACGTGTTGTTTTGTATCGAAACAGATGATTAGAATGAATGGAATAATTAAAAATAGTCTTACAGTAATTATTGTTCGTGTGCAGGTAGGTACACAATGAGATAGTGACAGGTTCAGTACAGGACTTTAGTAGGTATTCATATACATTACACTATTTACATAGCTAATTAGGGGAGGAAACTACGTTTCAGTGTTGAAAAACATTGTTTTTCCAATGAAATCGAGGGTTTTCTTGAAAATTGACCTTCTATGAAAATTCTAGTTCGGGGTCGGTTTCTTCATATATTTTTACGCTGAATCGAATGGTAACAATTGCATATCTTTACAACCTCGTTATAACCGAGTTTTACACTTTAGCTTACAAGTTTCACCCCTGAAAACAAATGAAATTTATCATTACAAATGATCTCGAATTTGTGAGAACGTGTAAAACTCGGTTACAACGGGGTTGGGGAGATATGTGCAAGTATTATCATTCGATTCAGCGTAAAAAATACCTATAAATCGACCCCAAACTCGTATTTTCATAGAAGGTCGTTTTTCAAGAAAACCCTCGATTTCATTGGAACAAAAAAAAAAAAAAAAAAAAAACCCCTAATGTTTTTTAACATTCAACATAGTTTTTTTCCCCCTAATTAACAATGTAAAAGTAAAATTGACTACACTGTTGGGAAAGTGAGATTTCAGCGCAGTTTTCACAACTCTCGCATTATGAAAAAATATTGTTTCTCATAGTTCAATTTCCGATTGAAAAGACAGGTTTCGCAAATTAGGTCAAATTTGCTTTTCCGAGGGCTTTTTCATGTCTCAAACCTTGAGTCTTAAAAACGCTCAGGCATCTATCGATAGGAAATTTAATACTCTTTCCAATGGTATCCTCAAATTTGAATTTGAGCAAATTGAGAGTCATGATCATTTTAGTGACGAAAGGTCGAAAATACGAAAAAAAATCTTAGAAATTAAATCACTCAAAAACTAAGAGTTTCATAAGAAATCTCTATGAGGAACTTTCGATCAGAAAGAAGCTCTAAAATCGATCCCTGAAATTACGGGAACTTTAGTTGAGACACCCTGTATATGGCAATATCATTTTCGGGTTCGTTACCCCCACAAGGTAAATTTTTCCAAAACTCCGCTCTAGAAGGGGGCTAATGGCATTTTTTTTCTTCACATAAGCGTGCTAGAATGGCATCTTTTCTTCCACTGTCGATTCCACGAGGCTTAGTAACCTTTTCCAGAATTGGGAATCCCTTTTGAAGCTTTTTTTCTTTTAAAGGAAATCGAGTTCAATGAAATCCGTTTTATATTTCAACGTATATTTGCCTCTAGGCGCTGAAATCTGGACATTATCGCGGAGATATGGCTTTGGAGTTACCGAATTAATTTTCTGATTGGAAGAAAAATCTCTCCACACAGTGAAATCATTAACGGTTATTTCTTTGACTACAGCATTCTTTCTACTGTCCTGGACACACTCAATAAAATCTTGAAAATCGTATACCTATGTAGAATTGACATATATATAAGAGAGTCCACTCTGCCAAAATAATTAGAAAAAAAGGCCTTTGTTCTTCCGCACCAGACCAATAGGGATAGGTACTTAGAATTACTAACAGCAGGATAAATGCGGGTTACCGTAAAGCAACGTAAGTACTTTGGTTTCTGTACATCCTCGCCGTTATTGGGTTATACGTCAGCTGGGCGAGGCGAGGGTAATCTGGGCAAGCCTAATCCAGTGCGACGATCACTGATTGGGCGCTCTTAGGTACCGTATTTCTATGAAATAACGACAATGAACAGGAAAGTACGGGGTCTTCCTTACAGTTGAAAGGATGCAAGTTTCACCTTACTCAAAGCTGTTATAGGAAAATTCAATCTTGGGCTAACGAAAGAGTACCGGGAACATAAAACAGAAGGGTCCAAATTTTCGCACGCTGTTTTCGGCTTATTGTATCTGTCATCATATGAAGTTTAAACGTTTGTCGAGACTGAGCTACCCGGTGAGCCCAAGATTGGGGAATTTTATAATATTTGCTTAAAAATTATGCTCGAAGGACGTCCCTATTCCCTCCTGTTTTGTGGGCAGCACGAAATGCACATTCAAGAGGGTTCCCAAGAATCGTAAGTGACTCCAGGAGTGCCAAAATACTAAGCTTGAAATCCGTATCTGACTTTTAAGAACAAGAGAATCCGTATATGCGAAATAAGAAGCGAGTAAATCGTATCCGGTGCCAGATACGAATTTTCTTCCTCTGAAAAGTATACTTACGAATATTGGCTAAGCAAAACCAATGGAATCATCACTAAGCCGTTTATTCGTACGCTTGTTTGAGGCATTTCCCGTGCAGATACGACTCTGGGACTCCAAAAATCGGTAGAAAACCCCCCCTAAAACAGGGGGGTACCATTAACTCATTTTGGTCAAAAAATCACTTACGACTTTTTCGCTTAGGACGGCAGTACTGTCCCATCAAGAAAACGGCTCAAAGCTCCCTACAAATTCAAATAACGACCAAACGGTTTATTCAACTTTTCTCGGCCAATAATTGTCCGATTTCAATGATACTTATAGCGTTCGTTCTATTTTCGAAACTTCTAGGTCCCAAAAACCTCGAAATTTGAAAGTAAAATTGTTAAATTGTATCTCAATTTGAAAATTGAGGAATTTTAAAATTTCGAGGGAACGATCCTATGGAGAGTTCCAAATCCAGCAGATTGCAGCAAGAATCATCAAAATTCATCCACTATTGACCGAAAAAAACTGAAAAAACCGCATATATATACCATCTAGCGCCCCCTTAAAAAAACCAACGATTTGATTTAATAAACCACGTTTTTCATCATCAAAATATAATCCCCCCCCCCCCCCCCCTCTATTTAGTAATGTTAAAGTAAAATGGAATATACCTTTGACAATAGTAGGTAGGTACCTATTAAATGAGAGCTGTTTTAATATAAGTTGACGGTCTAGCCTAAAATTGATTTTGAGGAAGTTGCTAATTTTCAACTATTTAAAAAAAATTACAAATTTCTAAAAAAATACACTTTTTTTCTTTTTTCCTTAGTAAATGAGAATGATAGCGTTAAATTAATTTGAAAAATGTCCATTTTCAGAATCCCGAAAATATATTTCGAAAAAATATAGTCGTATTTCAGCAACTAAGATGGTGCGGTTGGCGGCATTATACCTCGTTTTCGATGTAGTTCTACCTAATTTTTTTTCTTTCTCAGTAAGCACATTTGCCACGGACGGTATAGAAAGATTATCAACTTTCGATGTTTTTTTCGGTGTTCCTATAAATCAAAATTATTCAAATAACGAAAAATTCTTTTGTAGTTGTTAGATTCGTGGTGTGCTTAGTAACTTCAAGTACTTATGCTCTCTAATAATTGAGTTGCTTACCACATTTACATTATCACCTCGATTAACTTGTTGGAAGGTATGTAAATAGGTACTTATCGTTTCAAGCCGTCTGTTCGAAAAGGTTATTGTGATAACTACCACAATATAGACAGGGATGTATGAAAATACCTATTCGATTGTTGTTGAGTAAGAATTGTAATGTGGTTAACATGAAACATATGTAGGTAACTGCACTAAACGAGCTCACCCATCAGGTTCTTGCTTGTAGCAATACCCAAGAGGTGTTAGAAGTATTAATCTCTTTTACGTTTTGAAACATCGTAATGCCTCACCTACAACGGGGTATAGAGTCCTTTGGTCGAATTGCTTAGTGCAGTCGCAGGGCTCATTGAATTCTTCTTTCACCATCATTGTAGGGTTGCAGAGTCGCCTATGAACTCTAGCGATTTCCGAAGCGTTCAATCCTACACGAAAAAATTCATTTATAATTTTTGACTTGTTTGTCCTCTTCACTAAGCATCCGGAAAAACAAAGGGTACTAACTCGGTTCTTCTTCAAAAGAGCACTCGTACGGTCGAGCCTTCTTGAGAGGGAGGCTGCAGAGTTCCCACGTCCTGATGACTGAACATTCGCAGGTGCCGAGGTAGACCTCAGCGATACCTCCAGGAGCCAGGTCTGGACATGACCCATCCGATCTGAACTCCAGGAACAGCTTAAACATTATAAAACAGAATCCAACTACGCTTTTGGCTCCGTTAATTCAATATGGTTATTAATAATTAGAATTTCTTCTTGAGGGCATATTACCCCTACAAATAAAAATCCATAGCACTAGCTTCAAACGTATGAAAGCCTAATAGCCTAATATCAAGTCCGAGATAGGTCCTTCTGTAAAAGGCATGATTCGAGAAATGAAAGTGTGGTTTTCAAAAACGTCAAATCAAAGTCAAACTGTGGAATTCAGACTATTGGAACACCAAGGTAACCTCAAATGGGGTGCGTTCGATCCATCTCTGGTACCTACTTTTGTTTCATTATTTAATTTAAAAGAGAAATGTTGAAATTACTCCCGGTACCTCAAGCTAGAAAAATAGTTGAGAATCTCTGAATATAAGTAATAACAAGGCTAAATGTAATTACAAGGCTAAAAAAATTTATTTACCTTGAATGTGATGTCTTAAGCAAGTCCGTTACTGGTGTCGTTACCCTTCAAGGTTATGTAAGTTAATTGGGATACAAACCTCATTATCAGTCTTTTCATTTTTAGAAAAACCACAGTCAGGAAAAGAAAAATTATTTTGTTAGTAAATACTTACGCTACAATAACCCTGACCGATTTCGACTATAGTACAGAACTGGACGTTGATAGCATTGACGAAAGTTGTGACGTCATAATTAGGACCACAGGTCGAATCCCAATCAACTGTGATTTGCTCCTGTACGGAAGTCGCCACGTGAATCAACCAAACACCCAAAATTGCCAAAACTCGCATTATACTCGTATTTAAAATATAGATTTATGCTGGACCGAGCTGATATACATCATCCATTTTGCGAATCAACCAAACGTCACTAGTTTTATCCCAAAAGTACAAAGTTCTGGATCAATTTCGGACTGTTATCAGTTCTCCGTGGAGTTTTTTACTGCATGGTTTCCAAGCTACTGGGGATGGGTTTGAAGAGTTCAATGAATTATTCGTGAAACGTTGCCGAAAATACCCTCTTCCAACCAATTGGAGGAAGATGAACAATATTCAAAATTCTGGTGGAACTGAAATATGAAAGATCTTTAGAATAAAACTTTTTTTTTGCAATATTGCCTGTGGCTGACATTTTTATTGAAAAAAGTAATTCACTATATAACTTTTTTCAGTGCTCTACTACAAACTAAAACAAAAAATCACATCCCACCGTACCCCACCCCCTTCACCACCACTATTTAGTTAGTTGATAGGCTGTCTATAGCAGCCACAGGAGAGGAATTTTTGAGATGCGAGTGCGTTGTGCCTGATCAAGGGTCGTCTAGACTAACCCGCATGATTGCGCGCGGCTATAGGATACGTAAGTATAGGCGCACATGCTGAGTATACGGAGAAAATTTTCCACTTATTTTACAGAGAGTTTTTATTAGTTGTTCATACAGTTTATATTTATATTTATATCATACCATATATATTTATATTTATAGGCATACTTCCAAATATACAAACTATATACACTTGGGTCGAATTCTAAACATAATACATAGACGGTGAATACTTTTATAAGAATAAGCACATAGTTTACAGTATGTTCGTATGGTACATAACCACAGTTCGTAGGTCACAGATACCTAAATATTCACGTAAATTTTCAGATATTGTTGTACTAGAAATTTATATTTATGGGATCTAAACATACTTATAAGATACACAAAAATCCATAATATACATACATAGGTATACGTGATGTACAGTTCATACCATACATCATACATAAGTACTTATAATAGTATAAATTCAATCCATTTAGTTTTATGCACTGATCATAGAAAATTTTGAACAAAAAAAGTAAATATAACAACTTGGGCCCGGTATCTAGAAACAGAGGTAATACAAGTGGCAGCAACCCCGGGAGGTTTACTCGAGGCAGGGGGTATCTACGGAGCGTAACTGAAACACAAGGCAGGGTTAGAACAGCTAATAATGCCCCAGGTATTAGCAACCAGTTTTACCTTCTCCAGATGAACATTTCGTAATTGGAGCGCCGGAAAACTAAATGGGAGGGTGGCAACGCTCGCGGTTCTACTGGTAGTACGCACCGAAGCACAGTGAGGCAGAACCCAAAAAATCTGGCGAAAATTCCACAAATATGTTTCTTCACGTTTTCAGGGGTGCCGATTCTGAAAAAAATATTTTGAAAATCCCAGGAATCTTCCTTAATAGGTTTCACGACATTTTCCACCCAACTTGTAAGAAGATTTCAACGATTTTTTATCAAACAAATTATTATAACAACACATTTACACAACGTTATTTTTATTGTTTATTGTTACCGACCCGAAAAATTTCCTTATGCTAAAGTAAACCCATGAAAATGTTAATTCAAATACTTTCCGACATGCCGTTTTTTTTCCCCCTTGGTTGTTATTGTATGTATTAAAACGTAATTTAAACTATCTTAAATATGGATTGTAATGAATTAATTTTCGCTACTAATCCGGGAATCGGCGACTGCTCCCGCCCGCACGACGATTGATCCCCCAGTAAATTTCGACGATCGATCCCGGTTACTCAACTGATCCCCCTGCATTTACGGCGATCCCTCCCGATGAAGTGAAAGGCGTAAAGGACTAATTAGCGGTGGGTAGGAAAGTACCTGTATATTGAGAAATGTAGTAGCTTACACGAATAAGGTAATAATACTAACACAGTGAAACAAATAATATCACAGTCAAATTTGAAAAATCACAAATTCATTTTGTTTCGTCAAAAATCCTGCCAAACTTCACGCTCACCCTTTTAGCAAAAACATACGGGTCATCCTGGGGGGTTTGATGACTAATGAGTTTGCTGATCCATTGTGATTTTTTTGTGGATTGAGCGGAGGGCTGAGCTCTTCAGAGTCAAACGTTTTTACGTAGATTTCAGTCTGATAGTAAACTAAAGTGTCTACGAATACAAAAATGTTCGGGTGGGGTGACGTAAAGCTGTGCCTAAAGTGAGAATGAAAGGACTCACACGCATTCGTTGTCCTCCTGGTGGTGTCACCTGTTTTCGAGGCCCACAGGGATAGGGGAAACTTGGCATTATCCATCACGTAGGTATCGCGGAGGTACTGAAAAAAGGCAGGTTTTCGGCGTCGTCATCTGGGCGGTCTAGCAGCCAAGAACAAAACACGTCGCCAACTTAGTGCGGGTTGAGTAGAGGAAAACCAAATACCCAGTGCTGCCATTTTCGCCAATGTTGTTGTCCTGTTCATTGTACGCGGTGGCAAGCCCCAACGTCTGTATCCGGCGAAACCTAAAAAAAGTTCCAGTCATAAAGCATGATCGTATGAGCGAATTTTCCAAAATTACCTTATTATATTTATATTAAATTAGGTTGAAATTTACTGAAATTTAAGTACAATTTTCAGCATAAGTTTGAGTTTTAATTTTTAAATGTCGTGTTTCATGGCTGATAGACATACAATAAAGCGTTAAAATCCAGGAATAGATTCAGAATGCCACAAAACAATGTCGGTGATGAAAATGTTTGAAAATTTGAATTTTTGTAATTTGAATGCTTACGTGAAATTTTCAGCCGACAAGTTGGACACCTGGCCAAGCTTCCTTCGTCCTTCGCCGCATTGTGGATCGCGGTTTCAAAGTCAACTACGCAGGTTGTTGGTCGCAAATCCTCTCCAGTCACCTCCTTAGTCTTCGTATTTAGCAAAGCTATGCAGGTTTTGTACAGAACTTGTTCCTTCCCAGGAATTAAACAGAAGACAAAGGGCACTTAGAGCCCTTGTTTGTTACTGAAAAAAAAAAAAATATATATATATATATATATATATATATATATATATATATACATATATAAGTAGTAAGTGGGTACGTTGAGGACACTTTCACTTGAAGCTCTGATGTTTTTACTTTCGACTTCAATCTCTGTTAAAAATGATTCTGACTTCAATCTCTGTTAAAACTGATTTTGTGTTAAACCCTGTTAAAACTAATTTTGTGTTAAATCCTGTTGAAAATGCTTTTCTGTTAGACCCCTGATAAAATTTTTCAACACAAAACATCAGAACGTATTTTTCAACACAAAACATCAGAACCAGTGACTTTTTCATTTGGCGGGGTAAGTTAAAAGAATAACATTTATAATAAAAATGAGTACAAGCGCATTATTACAAAAACTTAATTTTGATAGTAGAAATTTCTGTCAAAATTGTGAAAACGACGAGAAATTTATAAAAGAAAACGACATTTTAATTTGCAAAGTATGTTTTTCAGAAGTTATACAAATGACTTATTTTAATAATAGATCTTATAATGTCGTAGTACCAAAATACAAATATGATCGTGTTAGTCACTTTAAAAAATGTATTCAAAAGTATCAAGGAAAGCAATATACTTTTATAAACCCCACTATTTATTCAGACCTCGAGCACTTATTGATATTTCATGGAATAATTAAAGACGAGCGAGAATCTAGGTCTAAAAAATTTGCAAACGTAAAAAAATCTCATATTATACATTTCTTAAAAGAACTCGGATATACTAAACATTATGACGATTATGTACTTATACACGCAAATTTAACTGGTCAAAAATTAAACGACATAAGTCATCTGGAAAACATTCTAGTCAAAGATTTTGAAAAATTTTCTGAAAAATATTCGTCTATATTTACAAACTCTGAAAGAAAAAATTTTATAAATACAAAGTTTATTTTATACAGACTGTTATTGAGACACAACCATAAATTAGACGAAGGAGATTTTCTTACAGTAAAATCTCTTGATCGTAAAAATGAAACAGACAGAATTTGTAAAGCTATATTCGACTCTTTAGGGTGGGAATACAAAACTAAGTAATTTTTTAATGAACACTGCTCATTAAAAAATAAAATCTCCTTCCCCCCAGCATTCTGAGCTTTAGCAAGCGTAAAAATTATCCTCAAACTGCTTCTTCAGTATAGCTTTATACACAATGTAAGCCACTAATCTAAGTTGATGTTCAGTGGCATTTTTAGGAACCTTAATATTTTTGACATTTCATGTCTTTGCTATGGCACACAACCAAATTTTCGTTATGTTACGTTACGTTACGTTACTCAATGATTTCTGATTATTTCCGCCTACAACCGAGTCGTTGCTAGGGAAATGGTACTTCGTCATTTTTCATCCCACAAAATTCGTTGACCATTCGTTCGAAAGCTCTCGATTTATCCAACCATACTATATTAACTACTGCGAAGTGCGTGGCCAACAAGCTGAGTTATGAGCATGATTATATGAATAATTGTTTACACACAGGTGATCATTTTCAATTATTGATACTGTGAACATGATTGCAACTGCTTGTTAATATCTGATGATTTCATTGAGCTGGTGTTTCGATGATTTGATTCATAGCAGGTGATCCGAATATTGCGAGAACGGTTTGATTTGTGAAGTGGTGATTAAATCATTTTAATAGATAATTTCTATACTTTACACTCTAGGAAGCTGTAATTTCGTAGCCTCTTTAGGACACTTACTTGACGATGCCCAGGGTCCGGATCAGCTGAGTGGCTCTTAGAGCTTGCATACGAGTCTGCAACACATACGAGTCTGCAACTAAAGATATGAAATGTCCCAATGTGTTGCAGACTCGTATGCAAGCGTTTTCTTTTAGGTTACTTTTCGAAATGTTGATGTTTTATACTAAGGGATTGACTACTTGTTTTGGCTACATTCATTCAATTAAATATAATTATTATGTAATGGGATTGATCTCAATTAACTACAAGTAAGAGACCAACGATATTTCGAAGTTATGACTCATTCCTCATCTTGACAAGTGAATTCTTCAAAAAGGGTAAAACTTGGGAGACAATTTGTCAAACTAACAACTTTAAATTACGGGAAATTTTATAAAGGCACAACGAATATCAATTTTCTTTCTCTTTAACTGGAGCACAAAGTTCCAAACATTGATTTCGGCTACATTCATTTTTAGTATTAAACACATTGCGAAAATCAGTAAATTACATCACGTTTCAAACAGTATAACCCGATGAAGGTTAACATGTTTTGCTCTTGTTACAAAACAAAAAACGTTTATTACCAACAACAAACAAATATTTTTCTCAAACATTATTTTTCTCAAACATTTATTCTAAAATATTCGAGCTCATTCAAGGATCTCCTGATCCCCATAGTTTGGTAATTTTTGTCCCACGGACGGTCACGAATTGTAACAAATCAACTCATCGAGTCTTGATTCACTCATCAGTTGACTCGCATTCATCAGTGGTAAAGATATTTTTATTAAGGAATGCCTTTACTTCCTCCTTTGTACGGAGTGGTGGTTTACCATCGACACCAAATAAACCTTCTGTAAGCATCAATTTACTAAATCTATACTCCTTCAATTCATGTAAAATATTCTCTAGTGCGTAAACGTTTTTTTCATAAAATTGAAATTCAGGTGTCTTTACAAACTTCCAGAAACCTCCATGTTCTTTACATAAATCTAATGCTTCGTCGTCTAAACCCATAGCTCTTTATTTATTATAGAAAATATTTTTTTCGGACCCACCTTTAAGAATTCATTGACAATGAGGGGTAAGTTAAAAGAAAGAAAAAATAAATGAAAATAAATAGTTTATTTACATCGAGTAGATCAGCTTAGTTTCATAAAAAAGAATAGCTAGAAACGCAGAGTCTTTTCAAGGTTTACACTCGAATCTTGAGACAGCTGGTTCATCCTCTTCAGAGTGTTTCTGTAGATCCAGGCGCTCCTCGAAGAGCGCTTTTGGAGGGGGAAATCACGTCACATCGAGTAGTTTTATAAAAGAATAATACTAGAAACGAAAGCGCTCCTCGAGGAGCGCTTTTGGAGGGGGAAATCACGTCATATCATCCCGCGGTCCTCAAAGATAAGGCGCTCTTCGAAGAGCGCTTTTGGAGGGGGAAATCACGTCACATCGTCCCGCGGTCCTCAAAGATAAGGCGCTCTTCGAAGAGCGCTTGGGGTGGGAGAACACAACCTTCTGATTCAGACGCATTTCAATTCGTTTCCCAAAATGTTTTATATTCTAGAATCTTTAACATGGATTCCACTCGTAGAACTGTTATTGGAAGTACAAATAATTCATTATTAATTGATACTTTTGTCAGTAGCACTTAATGTTTCCATCTGTTATTAAAGTTCTTGCAACTTCCTAACTTTCCACTTCCTCAATAAAGTCTATACACTCATAATACACTCATAATACACTCACTATGGTACGTTTTGTAACTCTGAAGTTCCAAATAAAAGTCTTCAACAATAGCTAACTACAAATAATCTTTAGGTTGAGACATTGTACACACAGCGTCACTTCTGAATGAGAACTGCGTATCGCCTCTTCCTTGACTCATATCGGTGATGCAACCAGTTTATGATAATGTAGATTCACCGAACAGTCGGTAGATTGTGCTTGTAGTTCTAATTATTTAGTGTCTCGTTATTCGGAGTAGTTTTTATTGAGAATATTCTCAATAAAAACATATTCACTCTATTCCCTAAACACGTTTAAAATTCCTCTCGAATTATATTCTTCAACGGAATGTAGTTCAGAGTAACTTCTGAAACCAAAATTACGTAAGCAAAAGTGTTTTCTGGTGCATCATTTTCAAAATCCGCTCGTAAAATTATATTACTTTTTTGTCCAGATATGGACTGTGGTTGTCTAGTCATATTCACACTGAATATTGGATAGCTCTCTTTGAAGAACTGAGGCTCATAATATGGAAGGGATGAGGAATCTTGACATACTATTCTCTTGAAATCTGTAAACATGTCGTAAGCTAAGTTATAATCCTCTGAACTCCAATTTAAATTCAAAGGTTCTCGAGGAAAAATTTTCCCTGCTACTTCAAAACTAATATTTTTTACACTCAAATTATCAAATTTGGAATTATCTTTCTTTTGATCATTTTTTCTGGCAGTTTGGAATACAACAAACCCCCAGAACGGATTCTGTAAATTTCTATAAATATCGGTAATATTATAAGTGAAGTAATTTTTAGTGACACGCTTTTCAATACATTGCAATTTTTTAAAGTGAAACAAATAAGGAGCGGTACTAAGTTCAGCAATTAATTTATTTTTGGATTCACCTGTATATTCAATTATCGGGACTCGCAGGTAGAAAGTTTTAATTTCCACTTTTCCCTCCACAGCTTCAGGAGAAGTATTATCTTTCTTGTAACGGAAGAGCACATTATCATCAGAATTTCTAATGAATGTGATTTCAAAACCTCCCTTGTAAATTGGAACTGTTGAATCACTGAAGAACCCAAGGCCTAAATCACCCAATTTACCACTTGCACTGAAATTTCCACCTCCTATAGCTTTCGTATTAAAACCTGAATTCATTACTTTACCATTATAGTTTGCTGGGCCTGGGAAAGAAGCTATACCCATCACTGTACTAGCAATACCTGGATGATCAATTTCATCAATAAGCGTATTGTGTTTTCTTATTTCAATTTTGGAAAAAAGATGTGCTACAAAATTGTTTATCATCATTACACTATCATTTGTTCCATATGCTTTTGTGGTATCTTTAGGAATGTATTTTCCAGAAATGTAATATTTAATATTGCTGCTAATAAACTCATCATTTAGAAGCAACTTGAAAACGGTTCTTTTGTTCTCAGAGTTAAATTCCAAATTAGTTTCAGGACTATAGTTTTGATACTCAATACTTGTGATTTCAGAATCGTATTTCGAGTAAATTGCTTTAATTTCATTCATACTTATTTATTATAGGAAAAAAAGTTTTTATAGAATCGAAATTCTATAAAAATATCGAGATAGTGGAATAATTAAAGGGGAATCCCTATAAAAACTGACTTAAAATCTAATTAGTAAAGGTGGTGTCTACGAGACACTACCTTTAAAGTTAAAATCCAGTTCTGAAAACTTCCCCATGTTTCAAAAGTGATAGTTTGATAGG
Source organism: Adelphocoris suturalis (assembly GCA_030762985.1). Taxonomy (NCBI): domain Eukaryota; kingdom Metazoa; phylum Arthropoda; class Insecta; order Hemiptera; family Miridae; genus Adelphocoris; species Adelphocoris suturalis. Next base: position 105,654,414 of record CM061040.1, on the reverse strand, counting down.
GTCCGCACTTTTAATTTCTTTCTTATTTTTATTATATTGATTTAGAATATTACTTTTCATATTTATATAATTTTTTATTTCTTGTTCAATATCATTGAACTCTTCATCAGATATTTTACCGTCTTTAATTGCTTTTATGAACTTTTCTTCAATCGAATTTAATTTAGCTTTTGCCAAAAGCGCAATTTCAGAGTGTTTAGTAATTTTTTTATTGAAAAATCCGCTTGAAGTCCTTAATATTACTGATAAGGTTGTCAAGCCTACAGAAATTGGAACACTGAATGGAATTATTATTGGTAATGTTATAGAAGCACCAGTCAGTCCGAGTTCTGAGAGGGCAAATAAAAATTCAGTACCGTAAAGAGTACTGGATAGTTTTCCATATTTTTTACTCAAACCATTTCTCATTTTCTCTTCATCTTCTAAAAATTTAAATTGATTGATAATTCGATTGATTCTATAATTGTTCTCTTTAAACTCGGGAAAAATTATTTTTGGATATAATCTAGGATGAGTTATTGGATTAAATTCTTCAGGGGCTGAAGGTGTTTCATTATTTGTGTACATCATTTTATTATAGGAAAAAAGTTTTTTATAGAATCGAAATTCTATAAAAATATCAAGACTATAAAATTTAATAAAAGAAATTAAGATTTTTCTTCAATGTTCTCATGCTATTTTCAAAATCGTGTCCTTCTGATAGCTTTTTCAAAATTAATAAACATAAATGTCCACAGATAGGAGGATCATATTGGTTTTGGATTTGTTCCTCATTATAAAATAAATTTTCTGAACCTAAATATTGAACAAGTTCTCTTGGTGGTGGTGCATTACCATACGAATCAAAATAATATTTTAAATTGTTATTTTTATAAAATGCAGTCCAGTGGCTTCCAGCCTCATCAGAATTTTCTAGATTTATAATTCCACATTCCGTGTGGTTCACTTTCTCTGGTAAATCATCCTTCATGAAAACTCCTTTGAAATTTTTAATTTTCATTTCTTTCGATAATCTTTCAATATCAAAATTGGTAAGAGGTTGGAAGCTATTTAGTTTTTTGATTTGGTAGGTTTCTTTTTAGGTTTCTTTTTAGGTTTTGAAATAGTTTTTTTCTTCTTCATTCCAGAACCGATACTTAAACTTTTTGCGTTTTGTGCTAATCTCTCCATTTCCAAGTTATGGCGTTTGATTTCTGCTTCTTCAGCAGATTTATGCTTAGAATCAATAACGCTAGAAGCTACTGCAGCTCCACCACCCAATAATGCCCCAAGAGCGCCAATTCCTGCAAAAAGTAAGGGTAAAAATCCCCCTGAATGATTTATTTGCAACTGATCATAATTCATTTCCAATTCCAACCCTTTTTTGTTTTTGATACATTTATCTATCTTTTTTTTCTGAGTTTCATTTAACAGGATTCTATGATTTCCTTTTCCACTAATATCTGCAAAAGTCAGTCGTACTTTTACTGGAACACGTTTTTTATAAGCAGATCTTATTTTTTTCATTTGTATTTCTGACAAATTTATTTGATGTGTAATCATTTTATTATAGGAAAAAAAGTTTTTTTATAGAATCGAAATTCTATAAAAAACAATAATAATAACTAATTAGTATACGCCCATCCCAAAGACCCGTTTAATTTTCATACCACCTGTTACAGTAGCAGCAGCCAATTTTTCACCGATATTTGTTGAACTTTTCATAATTTTATAAGCTTCTGTTTCTAGTTGTTTATCAGCAAGATGCCTATCACTTGTTTTTTCATGATCCCTATAAAAAATGTCGTGTTGTTTACAAGCTTTATCAAGGCTATTTATACCTTCATCACCTCTATTTAATCTCTTATCCAATTTAGTAAATGGTCCACAATATTGATAACCACCTGGGAGATGCATTTCAGGTACGAAACCGTCTAGTTTGTTCAACAAAGTATTGAAAATACCAGAACCGTTTTTTATCATATTTTTGGGTAAATTATTAATAATTTTAATCAAGTATTCAGTTCCCTTGGGATTATCAATATCTTTCTCCAGTTGATCTTTAATGAAATTTATAATTCCCAATTTTTCATTGTGAAAATTATTATTTCCTGCCTGCTCTTGCGCATACAAATAGTATAGTCTTTGTTGAAGTTGATTCAAATTATCTATATATTTAAATTCTACAGGATTTTCAGTATATTTAATCAACCCAGTACCAATCTTTTTCTTTTTACTATACTCCCAGATTGGTTTTATGATTTCTTTCCATTTTTTACTAACACTTGATTTTGGTTGTTTAGATTCGGGATTATTATTTTGAAACATGCTATTTGTTTGAATGAGGATTTTTGCATAAGCATTAAAGTCTTCATTAGTGTATTCATCTTTGGATGGAATATCAGAAGCTATGGGTTTTGTTAAGAGCTTCCATAAGCCTTCAGTACCGGAATATTTCATTTTTTCTATTTCAATATCATTGCCATTTACCCGTATCTGTTTATTTCCAATAAATATATGATTTTTTAAAGGATATATTCCAAATTGCCTATCAGGATGAAGAATATATAATTCTGCAATTGACCCAATACCTAAAGGGCCTACAGAAGAGTTTGGTAATTTAACACTTTTTTGTAATATTAATCCCATTTCATCATCCCTATCTGCATTGTCACTTGAAAAGCTTTGATTTAATGTATCTTCAGCATCATTATCAATACCTTGAACCTCGCCATCAACATCTTGAAAAGAAACTTTTTTAGGTGAACTGATAGCCAAGGGGTTAAATGTTTTTATTGCAGGAATGAGTTCTAATTTTTTACCAAGATCTTCATCAGTTTGTTTCACTGCTTTTTCTACCTTATCTAATCGTGAAGTTATAGGTTCATAAGCCTTTTCTTTTGTCTCCTTATCAGATGCTTGGTTAATCCTTTCTTGTTTTGCTAATTTTTGTAAATATTTTCTAAGTTTAATCGATTTATCAGCTTCAGCTACGCTCATGGGTTTACGGTTTGGTTTTGTGAAAAATATTTGTTCATCTTTTTCGGAAGGTTTATCAATCTTTTTGATTTCTCTAAGTTTGGCTTCTTTTTCCTTCATAATTTCAAGTTGCGCTTCTTTGTATTTCTGTCTAAGCGCTTGTTCTAAAGTAATTTTTGTCATGTTTTTATTATAGGAAAAAAGTTTTTTATAGAATCGGTCAAACGTTAAAACGCTCAAACGCTCAAACGTTAAAACGCTTAAACGTTAAAACGCTTAAACGCTTTAGGAACGCTATTTTTGCGTTTTTAAGCGTTTCCCAATGCGATTTTTGAAGCGTTTCCCAATGCGTTTTTATAGGGATTCTCTATAAAAACAAAACTTAAAATCTAAAATATTTCGCCAAATTTCTTTCGGTAACGTCCGTTACTGCGTTTCTTTGTTAGATCAATCGTTAGAAAACCAAAGCCCTCATCCCAACAAGAATAGCATAATTCTTTGAATCGTTCATAAGTGAAATCAGTTCCCACATATTCATCATAAATATCTCGCATGTATCTTGGTCCTTGTCTAAATACACATAAAAAATTAATATTGTTTCTAATGAGTTGTTTATCAACTTTTGACCATGATTGTGTCAAGTAAACGCACGAAATTTTCTTATGACGTCCTCTCACAAAATAATCTTTGATTTCTCTCTGATGTTGAATGTTTACACAATCATCAAAAATAATAAGACTTTTTTCTTCACATGCGTCCAGGGTTATAAGTTCGTCACAATTACTGAAAAACTGCGCTATTTCCACACCATCTTTTGCAGAAATTTTTTCATATTCGCTTCTCAAAATCTCATATGCATTCTGATCCAGAGATTTTGAAAAAATATATAGATGATTAAAGGGGATTCCCCATGGCTTTGTGATGAGATTATAGAGAAGTGTTGTTTTCCCACAACCAGAAGTTCCTACTATTAATGATCTTAAAGGTAATGGTAAAATTCCTTTTCTAGCCTCTTTTTTATCATGCGAAATTGGATCAATCTTGTATTTGTATTTACTCATATTTATTATACGAAAAACTTTTTACCTATAATAAAAGCATGACTCTAATAAAGATTTCTGATAAACACAAAGATCTAAAAATAACTTTTGATCCACAAATTGTTCTAAATCCAAATAAAAATTATAAACTCAGAATAGTAAAGTTATTATTTACTTCACCTTCTCTTTCATTTCAAGTAAAAAATGTATTGATATCATTAAAAATGTTTATTATAGATGGATGGTATCATACCGAGCATGTGTTAGATGGCACATTTACTGTTGAGACGTTTAAAAGAGAATTATATTTAAAAATAAAAAATTATATAACTGAACTCATGAAGAAATTTGAGGAGAATAAAACACTTTATAAATCACAAATTGACACATTAAAAAAAACAAAACCTGAAAGTTTGGTTTTTAAAGTAGACTACGGTCCAAATTGTAATAGATTTTATCTTAAATCTCCTGTTGTTCTCGGGTTTATAAGGTATGGAAATTTCTGCGAACTGTTCGATTTTAAACAGTGTAAAACACCTGGGGATTATTTTGATGCTAATAAGGAATATTATTCAGAAGACAATCCAAAATTAATCAAACCTATTTCATTAATTGAATGGCATTGCAATATTACCGATTATAGCTTCGCTACTCATGATAAACATTCAGATCTCCATAGTGAACATGAATTACTCCATGTATCTTTGATAGAGAAAACGATTCTTCCAAATACTACTTATATGGAAACGAATAAGAAAATTCTCTACAGTTCTCTACGAAAAGGAATTAGAGAAATTAAAGAAATTAAACTATCATGTAGAAATGAAAATGGAGATGAGCTGCAATTTGAAAATGTTACAGTTTATTTGCATTTGATTGAAGAGTGAGGAGTTTCTTTTTTATGAGAAATATCTCATAAAAAACCTTTTTTCCTATAATAAAATGGATAATGATTTAACTGATCCTATTTACTGTCACAAGTGTAAGAAAAAAACGAAAAATATAAACGTGAAAATTGTACAAACTGTGAACGGAAGGTGGAGAATTTCAGCTAAATGTGTTAAATGCAGAACTCATAAGAGCAAATTCATTCAAGATCCTAACAGAGAAAAAGCACCAATTCGTGCCATTTTTGATTGGGCTATAGAAGGCAAGGTACCGGACACATTAAAAAAACCTGTTTTCCTATAATAAAAATGGATAATGATTTAACTGATCCTATTTACTGTCACAAGTGTAAGAAGAGAACCAATAATATTGATGCAGAAAAAATACAAACGGTAAACGGGAGATGGAGAGTGGCTGCAAAATGTACAAAATGTAAAACTAATAAGAGTAAGTTTATCACTTCCCCCGAGAGAGAAAATTCTGAAGAACCAACTGTAGTAGAAGATCTGAATGTTGATGAAAAATTATCTCTCGCTAAAGAATTACATAAGTCAATAAGAAATAAATTTCAAAAAAGGACAATATTTACTAAAGGTATTGATGATTTGTGGGCTGCTGATTTGATAATCATGAAAAATTATGAAAAAGAGAATGATGGATACGGTTATATGCTTAATGTTATCGATACATTTTCAAAATTTGCATGGACCTTACCCTTGAAGAAAAAGGATGGAAAAAGCGTAACAAAAGCTTTTGAGAAAATCATAGAAAAGGCCAAATCACAAAATCATAAAGCTCCTAATTTACTGCACACTGACAAAGGTTTAGAGTTTGAAAATAAAATGTTTAAAGAATTTCTGAAAAGTCACCAAATAAAAATGTATCATACACAGAATGAAGAAAAATCGGCAATCATAGAAAGATTTAATAGAACTTTAAACGAAAAAATGAAAATCCATTTTGAAGTACGAAATAATAAGAAATGGATCGATATTCTAGAGGATTTGATTCATGAATACAATTTTAAAGATTTCCATAGATCGATTGGTATGATACCTGTACAAGTTAATAAAAATAACGAAGATGAAGTGTTAGTTAGATTGTTTAGGAACCAAAAAGCATCACAAAAAGTAAAGTTTTCTCTTGGAGATCGAGTTCGAATAACAAGATTTAAGAAAACATTTGGGAATAAATATGATGCTAAATGGACTAGAGAAATTTTTGTGGTTTCTGGAATTCTACCAACAAATCCGATTACTTACAAAATAAAAGATTTAAACGACGAAGAGATTGAAGGATCTTTCTATGCTCAAGAACTACAAAAAACAGAATTCTAGAAAAAACTTATTGGTTCAGGCTCGAAAGAACCAAACAATTGTTAACCGAGATCAAATTTTATGGCTCACATGTGAGCCGCAAAATTTCGTATGAAATGAAAAAGCCGCGGCTGGAATTCAAGCCGCGGCTCACATGTGAGCGTCGGCTTTTTTAGTCAATTGACTTGTATTCGTCTTTACATAGGACCCCCCGTCGAATCGACGGGGGCTACTTATTTACTGTTAAAAATCTAATTGACTTGTATTCTACTTTAACGTTAAAACAGGGGGAGCGAATCGCTCCCCCTCTTTAAGAGTTTTAAAAGAAATTTTTAAATATTCTCGACTTGTATTCGACTTTAAAGGTGGGGTCGATTCGACCCCACCTTTAAAGATGGAAGGCTAGTTAAAAGAATATATTCTATAATAAATAAATAGAAATGAATAGGGAGCAGCTATTGAAAAAAATTAATTTTGAAAACAACACAAACAAGCTTTCTGAACTAGAAATCGGAAAACCTTACAAAATTATAAACTTTGAATTTGTGTCAACGAAATACTCGTGGGAGGCTGTTATAGCCAATCTAGGAGAATTTAGAGTGTTCATACCAGAAAGATGTATTCAAAAATTTGATAAAAATGAACTCCAAGCTCTAGTTGAGTACGGTGTTTGCTTAGTGTACCATGGAATCACCAAATCAATAAATGGGAGAGACATGTATAACATCAAGTTTGTTTAAAACCCAATCTATTAAAGGTGGGGGGCGAATCGCCCTCCCCTTTAAATATTAATAAAAACGTTTTAATGGAAATTTTCCATTAAAACAAAAATATTATACTAAGAAGTATCCATACAAGAAAAAGCGGGTGGATAATATAAAAATTGAGGGATTAGTTAAAAGAATCTCTTTTCTAATAAAAATGAACGATACGAAAAAAAATGAAGGGTTAGTTAAAAGAACCCCTACTATAATAAAAATGTATGATGCTATTAAAAAACGATATGCAGATAAAATCTGTGAAAAATGTGATCGAAAAATCACATATAAAAACTGGGCTCGTCATTTAAAAGCACCATTCCATCTAAAAAATGACCCTAACCAAACTCTTAAACCTCAACAAAGAGCCGTTGAGAAAGGATTCAGAGTTAAAGATTTGAGAAATGAAGCTAAAGATTACAATTTAAAAGGTGGTTATAAAATGAAGAAAAATAATCTTATTACAGCTTTAAATGATATTAAAAATGTATACTTTAAGAAAAGTGATCTAGAAAAGCTAACTGTTAAAAAACTACGCGAAATAGCTAAAGAAAAACATATTAAAATTAAAAAACCGAATAAAAAAATCAATATCATCGAACATCTAATGCAGCCACAAGGGCATGCATTTAAAGTAAAAACAGGAAAAATGTTCAATTTCGACGATGACTTGGTTAATGAAAACAAAGAAAAACGAAAATCTCCTTTTACTATTATAGAAACTAAATCTCGATACATTAAAAAATTTAAAACTACAGAAATCGATTATTGTATAAAATTATCTAATATCATACAAGTTGAAAAAGCTGTGTTTGCTATGTTAAATTTGGCTAAAGAAAAATCTAATTTCCAAACCGGGGATAAAATTATGATCGTTGCCCAAAACCCTCATTTTCACCATGATTATATCGAAAGATTTAAGTAGTAAATCAAACGTTTTATCTCGTATACAAGCTAAAGAATTTATCCAACACGTAAGCAACATTATTAGCTCCAACGAAAACGTTGAAATTACCAATACTACGTTTCACATTAAAATCATTAATTTACCGAGAGGAGCAAAAGGTGTCAAAATATTAAATTTGGCTGAGAGTAAACACACAAAACAATGTATCACTAAAATTAAAAATGTCGATAACTTATGCTGTCCAAGAGCCATAATTACCGCGTTAACTTATCATACTAATAAAATCATGGGTAGACAGTTTACTGGAAACGAACTAGTTTATATTCGGAAGGGAAGGGCACTCCAAACGACACTTGCAAAAAAGCTGTGTGAAAAAATGGGTTCATACACCGAGGAAGGTTTCACATTGCAAGATATCAAAGTTGTTGAAGAATTATTAGACATTCAAGTTAAAGTTATCTGCGCCGAAAATTTCAATACCGTTATTTACGAAGGAGAAAAGAAAGATACTATAATTTATCTTTATAAAGACGGAAATCATTTTGACGTGATTAATAGTGTAGCAGCCTTTTACGCCTCCGTATATTACTGTAAAAATTGTGATACTCCCTATAATAATAAAGAGAAACACGAATGTAAAAGGACTAGAAATAAAAATGTCTGTCCTCTCTGTAAACAAATACAACACGATGAAAAAGATAAAAATAAAATATTCTGTAACGATTGTAACCGTTATTGTTATAATGATAATTGCTTTAAAAATCATAAAGAAGTTTGTAAAATAATCTATAAATGTTTAAACTGCGGTAAAATTTGCAAAAGAACCGACGAACATAGATGTGGTTCTGGAAAATGTCGAAACTGCCGAGAAATATTCGACGATATAGGTGGTCATGAATGTTTTATGTTAGCAAGACGATCAAACGGTGGGTATTGTACAGAACCTTGTACTTGTAATAATCGTTCTGATATCACAGCAGAAAAATGTACTTACACCGAAAAATACATAACATTTGATTACGAAGCAATGCAGGAAACAGGAACCCATGAAGCAAATCTTATTATAGCTCACTACCACGATGGTACTAAATTCGTATTCAAAACTAATGAGGAATTTTGCGAGTGGTTGATTTCAAGTAAACACAAAGGGTACACTGCCATAGCACATTATGCAAAAGGATATGATTCTCAATTCATTCTGAAATACTGCGTCGAAAATACTCTGAAACCTTACACTATTTATAATGGAACTAAAATAATGTTATTAGAAATTAAAGGAATAATAAGAATAATCGATAGTTCTAACTTCGTTGCATCTCCGTTATCTGCTTTTCCAAAAACGTTCGGATTAACAGAACTAAAAAAAGGATATTTCCCCCATTATTTCAATACTCGAGATAATCAAAATTACGTTGGGCCAATTCCTGATACTAAATTTTATGGGACTGATTCAATGAAACCCGAAGTAAGAAAAGCATTTTTGAAATGGCACGCTGAAAAAGTAAAGGAAAATTATATATTCGACTTTCAGAAAGAAATATTAGAATATTGTGAATCAGATGTCGATATTTTGCGAAGGGGCTGTATTGAATTTAGGAAGCAATTTTTAGACATAGCTAATATCGATCCTTTCCAATATTTAACTATAGCGAGTGTTTGCATGGCCATTTTTCGGTCAATGCATCTCAAAGAAAATACTATCGCTGTGAATAAAGAAATTAGAAAAGAAACATTTAGTAAAGGTTCAATATCTTGGCTTAGTACTTTTAAAAATGTACAACATGCTTTAAACGGAGGAGAAGTTACAATTTGTGGAGCAAAGGTTGATGGTTACGATAAAATAACAAATACCGTGTACCAGTATCATGGTTGTTTTTGGCATGGATGTCAAAAATGTTTCCACGAAGATACTATTAATAATGTAAACAACGAAACTATGGGCGATTTGTTAGAAAAAACTAATCAAAGGAGTAATCAAATAAAAAATGCCGGTTTTAAATTGATAGAAATGTGGGAATGTATTTGGTTAAAATCGAAAGCTTATAAATCAGCATTAAATAAAAATATAAGCGTTATTGAACCATTAAATCCTAGAGACGCATTTTTTGGTGGCAGAACCAATGCTAGTAAATTGAAAGTCGTAAATAAAAAATTAAGATATATCGATGTTTGTAGTTTGTATCCAACAGTTCAATATTTCGATTATTATCCCTTAGGTCATCCAACAAAAATTTATAAACCTGAGAAATATGATGAAAATTGGTACGGTTTAATCAAATGTAAGATATTACCTCCTAAAAAATTATATCACCCAGTTCTACCGATCAAAAGAGATAAACTTCTATTTATTTTATGCGAAAAATGTTTTGAAGATAAATGTAATACTTGTTCACACAATGAAAATGAAAGAGCTCTGGTTGATACTTGGACTACAGATGAAGTAAATAAAGCTATTGAAAAAGGTTATAAGATTCAAGAAATTTACGAAGTATGGCATTTCAAAGAAAAAAGTAATGAATTGTTCAAAGAATATGTAAAAACATTTATGAAAATAAAACTAGAGACTAGCCCGTGGGAAAGCGACTTTGAAACTATTGAAGAATATATAAAAAGCGTTAAAGAAAGTCTCGATATAGATTTAGAAAAAGAAAGTATTAAACCAAATCCTGGACGAAGAGCAGTAGCAAAGATTTGTTTGAATTCTTTGTGGGGAAAGTTTGGGCAAAGATTGAACATGTCACAATCTGAATATGTTGTTGATATAACAAGATGGTACGATATACTTTTAGATGACAGACTAGAAATTGGTTCATGCCAATTTCTGAATGACAATATCGTGCAAATATCTTATAAATTTTTGAATCAATACATCGAAGATAGTTTTTCAACTAACGTTTTTGTAGCTGCATTTACGACATCCAATGCAAGATTGAGACTATATGATATGCTTGATAAATTGGGAGATAATGTCGCGTATTATGATACTGATAGTATTGTTTACATTGATGATGGAAAAACTCTTGTAAAAACAGGTTGTATGTTGGGTGAGTGGACTGATGAATTGGGAAAAAATAATCACATCGTAGAATGGATTAGTACTGGTCCAAAGAGTTACGCTTATATAACCAATCAAGGAAAAGAAACTATGAAAGTTAAAGGATTTACTTTGAATTATCAAAACGGTAAATCATTAAATAGAGAAGCTATGAATAAAATGTTAATAAAAGAAATAAACAGCGTTAAGCTAAAATATAACATGATTACTCGAAATGTAAAAGATAAAACATTAGTAAACAAAGAAGTGGAAAAAGAGTTTAAATTTCAATATGATAAACGAAATATAATGGAAAACAAAGAAACCGATATTATCGATACTTTACCTTGGGGATATTAAACGTAAACATTTAAGAAACTCTTTATATAAAAATCAGTAGTAAGTGGGTACGTTTGGAACATTAACAGGGATTCAAGTCGTTAAATGAAAAAAGTCACTTGGTCTGATGTTTTGGTGGCAACTTTTAAAATTGAAACGATGAGTTAAAGGAATGGGGTTTTATAATAAAAGATGGCCGATAAATTTTTGGAAAGAATCAATGGTAGGAGCGAATTTAGTACGTTTAATGATTTAAAACGTAACAAACCTTATGTGATCCTTAAAGCGGAAAAGGTGAAAGCTAAATTTGGCGAAACTATAGCGGTAGACTTGGAGGGTGGCTTTACCAACATATTGCTACCAATTCATTTTTTAAAAAATAGGTTTAACCAAGAGGGGGATTTAGAAACACTCGTGAAAGACAAATATAAATTGATCTATAAAGGTAAAGTGACACTTAAAAATGGTAATAAAATGCATTGTATAGAGTTTACAGAATGAGCTGATGGTATAATTAATATATACAATTTTTAGTGATACATGTCATTAAAAATTAAAACCTACTGTAATTTTTTAGAGTTTCACTAAAGTTTCTAATAGGAAAAAATATTCTTTTAACTTACCCCCGCCAAATGAAAAAGTCACTGGTTCTGATGTTTTGTGTTAAAAAATACGTTCTGATGTTTTGTGTTGAAAAATTTTATCAGGGGTCTAACAGAAAAGCATTTTCAACAGGATTTAACACAAAATCAGTTTTAACAGGGTTTATCACAAAATCAGTTTTAACAGAGATTGAAGTCGGAATCATTTTTAACAGAGATTGAAGTCGAAAGTAAAAACATCAGAGCTTCAAGTGAAAGTGTCCTCAACGTACCCACTTACTACTTATATATACATATATATATATATATATATATATACCTATATATACATATTAAAAAAAGCGTTAAAATCCAGGAATCGTTTCAGAATACCACAAAACGGATTTCCATGATGAAATTTTTTCTTAATTTTCATTTTAACAATTTTGAAGCCATTGCAATAGCTACATTTTCTAAGAAAATTTGCTAAAAAGCTAATATTTACCTACCCGTGAATTACAAACAACTGGGTGAAAAATTTGGGCGCATAGTCGAAAGTCCCGTCCATATACACCCACTTGCATTTGACAAGGCATCTCAAATTGAATACACACGAAAACATAACCAGCTTCCGTGTTTCATCCGTCATGAAGAGAACAAGAAGTTCTCTTTCTTGGATGTACATATGTCCATTGTTTTTATCACTGACAATACTTCGTCGATGATCTTTGGAAGCGTTGGGAGGTGCTTGCGTTTAGTCCTTAGAAGAATATATGTTTATTGGTAATATCTTTGTGAAGTCGGTAAAAAATAAAATAAAATCTAGGTTGTTACCTATAGGCTAGTCGTTTTAAACTTTTCAACTGTCGCACGTTGACATGAAGCACGGAGTTCTCCCTCAACACAGTTCTCACAATCTGTAACAATACAACACACAAAACTATGTCAAACTTGTGCTTGCCTACAGTTTAGTAATTCACGAGACTGAGATGAGAGAGAATCATGAGACCTACCTTGGATGGACGACTTGCTAAATCGTCTAATGCTTTTCTTTTGATGCCTCGTTTCATCAGGCTGACGCCTTCTCCTTGTGATGGGACACCGTGATTGTGAATATCACTGGACTCCACTACTTCTGATGCTAGAGTTTTTATGAACGCCTTACACTTGAACTGCTTCTTTCCAGCATACGACCACCTTTTCACGCCACCCACCAATTCTTTTTGAAATGTAAATTTATAATTTAAACGAAAAATGATCGTCCGATTTCTTTCACTTCCCTCCGTAACATAATGTGTGTTAGGGACCATCGTTGAAGATCCAACCAAGTCAACTAATTAGCTCGGTGAACCGGCATCTTATCAATCGCGTCCTTACCGCTTGTCAACAAAGGAGGGCAATCGCCGAACCTGTCTCTGCGATCGCCTGTTCCTCCGGGATCAATCGCCACTTTTGAAACGCCTCTATTGGAACTTTCACTTTTTTCCGGGGGCAATCGCCTGTTGCCCTACTAATCTGGTACAACATTCATTGAACACAAGTAAAGTTGCGGCAAACTAATGTGATTTTAAAAATTTGATTGTGATATTATTTGTTTCACTGTCTTAGTATTATTACCTTATTCGTGTGAGGTACTTTCCTGCCCACCGCTAATTAGTCCTTTACGCCTTTCACTTCATCGGGAGGGACCGCCGTAAATTGCTGGGGGATCAGTTGGGTAACCAAGAACACGACATGAAGTGTATTTGAAACATACGAAAAAATTGATGTTTACCTACTTTCCTAAACTCATAGCCATTTAATTTGCGTAAAGAAGGATGGGTGTTTCATGAAGTCAAATAATAAAATTACGTGAAAAAATGCTGGAAAACATATTTTGAAACTAGGACGAATTCAAATTTTCCGCCTGTATAAGAATTCGAATTTCCCGCCGAGCGGTGCTTAGGGTTTTAGTTCCCCTGGGCACTTCAATAGAGATGCAAACAGCGCTCCTGTTTTTAACGTTAGGTCCGCCTTCTTTACGTTAGTATAAGTATTCTATGGTAAACCCGCAGTATGCTTAAGTTAAACTCAATGATGGCCGTGAAACAACTGTATCCCCAAAATATCTTGCACTGAAAGAAAAAACCGAGTCTGTTTACACACACATGCCGGACGACAGTGATAACCCATCCGACTACACCAGTAACTACCCAACAAGCTAAACCCTTTCTTTAGGAACACATTTCTGAGACGAGACCAGATGATCTGAAGTTGGAAGATGCAGAGGAACCAACTGAGCAAGAGGAAATAGTCCCTAGACGATCGGCAAGGGTTCGCTGCCCTCCAGAATGGTTAAAAGAGTAGGTACCTATATCACTTAATCAGCGAGGGGAACAGTGTGATGATACGACCTTATTAATTAGTCACGGTTTCTAGAGAAACATATGTACTATATGTTGACGCATGGTTTTCTGAAACTCTTTGTAAAACTGTTCTTACCATAGTTCAATTTTCAAGGTTCGCTCACTTAACACTTAGATTCTGATGTACCCATCGTTCTAAGATATCAACTCTTGTTGAATAAAGATGTTCCAGTAAAGTGTTTTATTCAATTTCCTCCCTTATTTCCTCTCGGTAGGTGCCAACGCATATCACGTAGTTATATTTATTTTAGATAATGCACAGTAGACTTCGTTAAATTATTATAGACCAGTGATCTGCGTCGAAAGGCTATCTAAAACAGAAATAATAAACCTTTGTGTAATAATTTGCATTTTTCAAATTTAAAAAAAGGGAACCTTTTTGCCTGGAATTATTTTCTGACGAAAGCCTCGTGAAGTCGAATGAGACAAAATAAAACTAAACCTTTTTGTATTGGCCGGAATCGAGAGACAGAGTAGGTATCTGCATGAAGTAAAATAGCGCTCACAATTCATGGTAAAACCTTTATTGTAAAAACATTTTCTAACTTTCGTAACAAAATGCTATATTTTAAATGCATTAGGTTTGAGATACAAAAAATACACAAATATCAACTTATTTATAAAATAGGTACACAGTCAATGAGAAAATACAAATTTAATGCACTGAAAACTCAAACAGCTAAAATAATGCTAATAATACTTGAAGAAGAATACAAAATACATCTGACACATAGGAAGAAATTGCATGATACCGCTGATAACTAAATTAAGAATAACTATAATCAACCTCAAGTTTGGATGGTACTGCTTACCTGCTAAGTCTATTGGTTTCCACCAGAATATAAAAAATACACTTCCACAAAATTATCACACATTATTCATATGGCGAAAAACATCTATCAACATGATCAAACATTTTTCATACGGATGAACAAAGAAATGTAATTTTGAAGTAAACAAAAGATGAGTAACTGCGTAGGTACATACTTGACAGACAAACGCTTTTCGGTTCAAGCATGCAAAAGTGAGTTGAATGAAAACGTTAAAACGAATAACGAATTGGCATTTCTAAAACATGAGCGGTAAAATTCATAATGAGATTCCATAGAAGTCCGAGATTTCCTGCCATTGAAGCCCTACAAAATCTCCAAAAACACAAGCAGATTAAGATTGAAGCAGCAGGTACATACCTACCTACGTATTTCATTTAATTAGTGCGCAGTATTTCAGTAGGTAGGTACCTACCGCAAACATTTGTAGGGAGCAGGAAGAAAATTAACGTAATAAAATTAGGTACCAAGTACGATTTCGCAAACTAACAATTAGTCTACGAATAAAATCTATTTATCGGCATCATATCATAACCTTCACAAACTAGTCTCTTCAAAACCAGACTGATTCGGATATCTAGACTTGGCGTTCCAACATCACTGAATTAAATCCGATTTTCAATTTAAGAAGAAATATGTCATTTTAGTTAGGTAGTATCTACAAAATTGATCCGATCAAGAAAAAAAAAGTTTTTTTGAAATACAGATCCTAAATAATCTTGATAATAATCCAGACATAACGTTGAAATGTACTAGAGGTCAACATCCACACCAGTCATAAAAAATAATGTATCCATAATAATCAGTTACAAAACTAAAAACTGAGCTTACCAAAAAATTAACTTGCAATGCAGCAATAGACATCAATGATCATTCTCCCTAGTGCATACATGCACATTACAAAACTGAAAATGGTTCGCAAATAGCTAAAATAAAATCTAAAATCCTTCATGACACATAATTGGTCCTTTTATACAATGCAAACTCTTATCGCAACATAAAAATTATTGGAAGCGTTACATGTAAGTATATCAAGAGGAAAAAACATGTGACGGCAGTAAGGATCTCACCGACCGCAACAGATATCTCTGGCATTTTTTAAAATAATTATGTGATTTCGGAAGGTAGTCCTAAAAAAAATTTCTTGTCCACAGTAATGGTTCGAAGCCTTTATCGGCATTATTGGCGGTACAAAAATAGGTCATATAGTAAAATTTATGCGATATTCGATCAAAATACGACAAACTGCGAAAGAATTTCGTCGAACATGATGATAGGTAGGTATATCTTATCAAGTGTGTGGCGAGATATCAATTGTGCGATTCAATAATTATTATAGTATTTTACTCTTCACTTCCTTTCAGTTGTATGTCGGTCGTTGGTGTGTTGGACGGCGAGTTGTCCCCCACTTTGAGCACTTTCTTCGAATTCTGAACAAACTCCTGTGAAAACACAATAGCAATTATGTTGGCGAGTTGTCTCCCACTCTCAGCACTTTCTCCGATTTCTGAACGAATTTCTGCGAAAAACAAAATAATAATTATTTCATTGGATGACAGAGGGGGGGGGGGGGGATTACTTTGAGAAGAGGTGAACAAAAATTAACTAATTAGAAAATATTCGGTCAGATCTATATATTCAGTTCAGATTTTCTATATTATTGATTGAACATAGACAGGCCAAAACTTAGGTCCAAGGTCGGCTTTGGGGATGGTCATCAGGAGCCCCCTCCTCATTATTAATCGAAGGTTAACTTTATTTAAAATCAACTATTCATATTTTCCTATAATGTATATAACTATTCATTTTTTAACGTAGAGCCAGAATAATGTTATTATAGTGGGTACGGAATCTACATAAAATTTCGTGGAAAAATCCATCACTCGAATTTTCGAGAGGACACGAATGGATAAAATGTATGCTAATTATGAAACATTGAGTTGAGTAAATGTATTCTATTGCTAACTGATTTTGTTGGGGTATTTTTACACCAAATCACGTAGTACTGACATTCAGAAATTCGGAATATAAATTTTGAAAAACACTGTAAAACTACAAGAAGTTATAATTTGCCCATTCATTTCCTCCCAGCACAGCGAGTAAAAATTTCGTTGTTCAGGTGTTCTCTCAAATTGGTATTGCTAAAACCATATCACATACATTAAATACCTCTCAAAACTCAATATTTCACAATTTTTGCAGGCGGGTTATTGCGCAAAATTTGAGATACAACGTAGGATATCAAAAGCCACCACCTAATTCAGCATTGGGAAATAATCGTATGTTTCATATAGAGTTTGCAGCTCAAACATATATACAAAGTTTCTATGGATTGTTATTTTCAATAATGAACCTCTGTTATGACCAAGAAAAAATTGTATTTTCCTCAATCGTAGGATCATAATAAAAAATATTAAATCAAAATTTTTTATGCGTTGCGCACTTCAACAAAAATGGCATACACATCTATTCAAATTGTATATAAAACTCATAAAGGTTAGCGTTCCGACTTTCCCTTTCTGACATTGTTAAAGAAATAAAAGGGGAGGAGGCTATTTGACAAAATATTATTAGTGTAAAATGCTTCATGTATACAGAAGCCTCATGACCGAAATGCCTGGACTTACCTTTTTGATGAAAGCACAGACAGAGGATAAATTTTTAGATTAAAAAAATTGAGCGAATCGGTTTTAAATTAATGAACATTAAGATAAGCGCTATTCACTATTTATACTAAATTGCTCCTACTTCTCTTTTCTAGGTGCTGTAGACGTGAACCATCCATAGGCGACCAATCTATTCTCCCTCACACAACAAGAGTAGGGCACTAGCCTTGACAGTAGCAAAGTCCTGAATTCCAGTCCGCCTATGAATATCTCGACCCCAGAAAGTATTTTGCGTCCAATCCCACGTTTTCCCTCTATCTTTGCTTCAAGAATCAGTCGCTGAAAGGCTAAGTGGCTTCCTCGAAAAATATGCCCGAGTTACCCAACTTTGCATTTTTTCAAAGTCGCAAGCAATGGCAGGTCCTGGAAGCCTGCACTCGGGTGTAGTTTAGTCCTGCCCACCATTTTGAAAACGAGATTTCTCCACTTCAAACTATCGTTTTCTAATTTTACAAATACGATTTGGAATCGCCGGAGTCCCCTCTTTCCCATTTTTGACATTTGAAACATCCTAAAATCTATTTGCATTACTTTATTGTCGTAAAAAAGAGTGTTTACCTAGTCAAAAACTTTTGCCCTGCTCCCCACGGGATTTTCTAGGTAAATGAACAAATAATTCAGCCCTGATTATCAAAAACGAATTTTACTTGACGCAAATATATATTTTGTTTTCCATTATATCTATTCACTTGAATTTGGATTATATAGATTTTCTAATATTAGCAAGAAAGACATAAATGGGTCGGACTTTTGTCATTTTGATGTGCCTCTTCCAGAGAAACTCATAGAGATTTGTATAAAGATCGTGGATCCATTTTCCCAATTTATCTATATTTTACCAAAAGGATTGATTTTGGATATTTTTTTATTTTTGAGATGCTAGCTTGTGAGCATCTAGGCCATTCAACTATACACAATCATTCTGATCCATTTTGTCCAATTAATTTAAATTCTACCGAAAGGATTGATTTAGAATGATTTTTTATTTTTGAGATGCGAGCTTGCGAGCATCCAGACCACCAACTTATGCGTATCATTCTGATATATTTTAACAAAAGGATTGATTTAGGATATTTCGTAATGTTTGAGAAGCGAGCTTGTGTGCATCCAGACCACCAAATTAAAAAATACAGAAAACCCCCCAGACTCTCCTGAGATCGTACTAGGACGAGTCCAACAATAACTACCAGACTAATTTCTTGACGGGTACGGGTTCAATAACTCCCACAGTGATTACTAATTACTATATTATTGCATCTAAACCTCACAACTTCCGATCCAAGTGAGTATCTGTGGCATGAGTCACACATGGGTTATAGTTTCTGGTTTCTACCACTAACATTTTTAAACCACAATTAAGTACAGAATGTGAATATATTTAAGGATGCTTTAAATGCCAATCATGAGAAAGAGGCTCCAACGATTCCAAATCATATTTGTAAAATTATAAAACGATAGTTTGAAGTGGAGAAATCTCGTTTAGAAAATGGGGGGCAGGACTAAAGTACACCCCTGCACTCTGCAAAGCTTCTTGTGTTGCTCATACGACCCACCCAAGAGATACGCAGCACCCTTCCGAGGCACCTATCTCAAATGCTTCCTGATGGCTTATAGAAGCTGCCTTTAGCGTCCAAATTTCAGCTTCGTAAAGCAAAACAAACCCAACATAGCACTTCTGCTGTATATAGGGTGCCAAAACGTAGGTGCTTATCACATAAGAGAGTTTTCTTGTGAACAAACGCTGATATCTGGCATGCTCAATTCTAGAATGAATTTCGTCTTCAGGAATCCACTTCTAATTTACGAAAGCTCCACGATATTTAAAGTTTTGAACTGGCTTCATGCATACGTCTCCAACCTTAACAGTGCCACCATCTACATCGCCTCGTGAGACAACCATAAACTTAGCCCTGCCTGATAACCATGCAGCCCTGCCTGATAACTCTCAGTAATTGAACCATCTCTGAGTTTCTCTACTACCCTTTGGTGCAACTATAAATGCAGAATCACTCTGATGTCCTTATCATCAATTCCTATTTGCATAAGATCGTTTATCATTGTCTGATGCTGTATACTATCAAATGCTTTTCATAGTTAAGAAAACACAGCCATACATCTTTTTGATAGTCAATACAATTCTGACCCAGAACTAGAAGACTAAATACTGCCTCACATGTTCCAAAGCAAGAACAGAATCTGAACTGGGTCTCCCCACAGTAGCCTTCATATTTCCGGTACAGGCGACGATGGAGAATCCGCAAGAAAACCTTCAGTAAATGGCTCATAAGTGCTATGGGACGGTGGACTTAGCAGCATTAAGTTTC
This sequence comes from Adelphocoris suturalis, assembly GCA_030762985.1. Lineage (NCBI taxonomy): Eukaryota > Metazoa > Arthropoda > Insecta > Hemiptera > Miridae > Adelphocoris > Adelphocoris suturalis. Next base: position 105,634,368 of record CM061040.1, on the reverse strand, counting down.
TTGAGCAGCATGACGAAGGTTGAAAGAAGCCAGTGATCGGGGAATTTTCCAGTGTCATAAATGGCATTAAAGAGGAGAGTTAGAAGTTTGATACCCACCACAATGAGACATTCGAGTGACTCAGAATAAATATCATGGGGTCCAGGCGTCTTATTATTCTTTTTATATCTCGGAGCGAGGACTTTAACCTCGTTTTCAAGCAGACTGGGATTCATTTGATCTATCCCACTGAAAAATTCTGGAGTGTATCGCATCCACTCACTCTAAATATCCGCCAGTACTGGTTCACCATTACTATTCAATAGCTTAATCTTGTTAGTTCTTTTAAACATGCTGATGAATTTGAATTTTTTTTTTAATTTTTTTAAATTTGAATTTAATTATAATATAATATGAATTACTACCTAATATAATAATTATACATGTATAATATATATAATTATATAAGGTAAAACCCCCAAAGACGGACAGGTACCCAATGGTGGACAGTCGCTTCTATTTTATTGAATAATAAGACTTCTATCTTTCCTATGCGGTTCCCGCGTGTTTTAAGCCTTCTGCAGTATATTTCCAACATGTGATCAGAAGGCCAGCCGGTAATAAGCAAGCAACAAAAGCGTCGCGTTACTCGGTGAAGTGAACAGGTGATTTTATAGTTCTTGAGGCGACTGTTCTTAGCAGTTCGCTTCGAACTACGAAGATGCCTCCAAGATTAAGATATGTACATGTCATTTTTCATTACTTTCCGTAATAGTGGTGTTCATTGTATTCTTGAACATCTGTAGAACGAGTTTATGGTGCCATTTTTCAAGAAACGTCACGTTTTGCGGGAATAAAAGGGTGTCCGCTATTGGGTTAATGAATTTGCAGTATACCCCAATCCCGGACACTCCTGTCCGCCTTTGGATCAAATATGATTTTTTTGTTAGGAAGATTTTTTAACGTAGATCAGCTTATTCTGGACTGTGTAAAAGGGAGGAATTCGCCCCTATAAGTTATAATATGTCGGTCCAAAGTTGGACAGGGGTGTCCGGGACTGGAGTTTATGGATGTCCGCAATTGGAGAGGGGTGTCCGGGATTGGATTTGGTTGATATTCACGATTGGTCCCTCGAAAAAATAGAGCCAACGAGTGGGTATTTTCGCTCGTATTGGGCAATTTAATCTAATATATTTTTACCAACCTAATTTAAAATCAGAATGTGTCGTTATTCACATTGGGACATTATTCACGAGGTCGAATTTCAAATCTGCCCCATAGGGGGTGGTTTAGGAGAGGAGGGGCAATGGGGATCTTTGTCATAACTGAACAAACTGGGGATTTGATTGTCGAGTATGTTTGGATTACTCCAATTCAAGTCAAAGACTACTTTTTTCGAAATTTTCAACTCTGACCCACAATGGAGGGGGAGGGGGTGGGGGAGTTAATGCGTTTCGAACGTCACTGAACGAACTGGGGATCTGAGTAGTCGCATATGTTTGGAGTACCTATCCTAACTTGAATCACAGGCTACTTGAAAATTTTCAAAACCCATAGAAGGGAGTATTTTAGGGGAAGAGGGGGGGGGGGGGGGGAAATAGGGTATCTTTGTCACCACTGAACGAATTGGGGATTTGATTGTCGGATATGTTTGGATTACTCTAATTCAAGTCAAAGACTAATTTTTTCAAATTTTTGAAATCTGACCCAGTGTTGAGGGGAGGGGGGGAGGGTGTTAAATCGTTTCGAACGTCACTGAACCAACTGGGGATCTGAGCGGGCGAATCTATCAGAATTACTTTAACTTGGGTCACAGGCTATTTGATAATGTTCAAGTCAACCTGTGCAACGCAAGGGTAAACCAGCTAGTTTATAATACAATACGAACTAGGCTGTGGTATGAAATCTAGTAAAATTGTGAAAGTTAACTAGAATGTAAGAAATTATATCAATAAATCATTATTTTTGTTACTAGAATGTGGGTACCTACTTGATGTACCCATTAACCCCCTGTAAAGTGCCTATTTTCGTTCTTGTAGAAGTGAAATATGTAATAATTAAGTAATACTTGCACCTGTCCGCCTTAGGATTTCAAACGTCCGCATTAGGAGCTCAATGATTTTTGCCATCTCCGCAATTGCATACCCCTTATCGAAAATTCTCAATTATTCGATATTGTAATAACGTTTATTGAATTTCCAGCTATTAAGGAGAAAGATAAGTAATTTGTGGTCCCAATCACACCCTCAGAAGTTGAAAATGGAACTAACTTAATAAAATATGGAAGAACGAAGTTGGAATTTAGGCTTAGCGTGTCCGCCATTGGGGGTTTTACCTTAGTCATTATTATTATTAATATGTATTATATAGTAATTAAATTAGAATATGATTTTTTTAATTTTTGTTTTCAATTTTTTCCCATTTTAAGGATTTTAAATCTAATTTCCTAAGTAAGTTTTCTCAATTTCCATAATAGAATTTTGATATAATTTTCATGGAGTTATGAGACCGCAACACTGCTGCAAATTTTCAAATTGTTTCTGTAAGATTGTAGGCATTACAATTTCGTCCCGAAGATAAGAGGAAGGACACAAGCCACAAGCTGAAGGATGACGAATGAACATTAAAGAAGGAGGAATATACAAAACTATTAAATCGATTTGTGACTTGTTAGCAATGATTTGTAGCTTTTTTCACAGAAAATTCTTTTCATGTACTGAGTCATTTTCAAAAATCGTTTACCAGTATACAGACAGTATGTAAAATAAATATATACTGACAAGAAACGAATGGAATTGAGAAATCCACTTAGGATTTCAAAAAGACTCAAAAGAATGTTCTGTGAGTTTGACAGTTTTCATGGTAGCAAATCAACAACACAGAACCGAAACAACGTGTCGCAATAGTTTTTGCTTGGGAATGATGGATGAAGCCCCTTCCAAATCATTGGCGCAAATGATGATGATGGTGATGATCCTGCTATCCACACCGTAATACAAGTATGATGCAAATGAATCTCCAATTTTACAAAAACCGAAAAGCGAACAAAATTGTTATTAATTCAAATTCGTTTCTATCCAAAGATTCTCAAATGTCTTATTCATGCTTACCATCAGGTTCTTACTCATGAAGTAAGGTTTGCTCATTCCGTCGTTCATTTCGCAGTCTTCACAGAAACATATGAAAATTGTGTCAATCACCATCTGTAAATCGAAAATTAATTTCACATAACTACATACATGCCTTGATTAAAATTTGGCATTACAATTTGGCAATACGAATCTTACTTTCCCTGTAAACATAATTTTACAGAATTCTGTTGGAGCTAGTTCTATGTAACTGGTTGGGTTAGTTTGACTCAGCTTTTCCGAGCTCCTGCTCACATCACCACTTGCCAAAACAGTTTGTAACCCTTCTTATTAATCCATTTCATCAGTAACAAACTATAATGATACAGAAAGCACTGCAATTTGGTAGGCTTTGTTTTCATCAATATTGGCTGCTATTAATGATTTGTAAATATAAACAGCTACTTGTATTTATCAGGGGTTTACAGTTCAAAATTAAGTTGGATACCTGAGAAGAACCTATGAACACTTCGAACAAAGCTGTGTGAATCCGAGCAATTTTTGAAGCCGACACATTTTCAAGTATTTGCAGAGGATAAATAATTCTTACCTATCGTCATAATACGATATTTCCTGAAAACATAATTGTTTAATGTATTTATTAATCATAGTAAATACGGCGTGGTTTTAGTATGGCTGAATTTCGATATCACTTATGCATTAAATTTATGCTAGAAATCATATTTCCAGTTGCTACTATAATCGTTCGCTTCAGAGACTAATCTCCGAAACCTAGATACCTACTAGTCTTGAGTAAATAATCATCTGGAACATAACGTTCCATGAATAATAGCTGATGCAGTGAAGGCCACAACTTTCGAGTTCCTAATGATTTATACTTCTGCCCTAAGTGAATTACTATGTCCTTGGTCTAGTCGACCCTCACATGTGATGTGATGATATAGGTATGTTAAAAAAAACCGGTTTTTCCCTTCAGGTGCTCGCAATCCCCCCCCCCCCCCCCCCTAAACCCTCGTACCTATCTGTTTTAAGCCTATTGTCGAAATGATAAATAGCTACAAGGAATTTTTTCATTGGATACGAGCCCATCAATTGATTTTTTACTCATTATAGGGTAGGTACACACCCTGCTTGTAATATTGAATAATATTTGAAACCTAATTGAGTGAAACATTCAAGTGATCTATGGTAAAATTTAAAAAAGGGCCGAGACCATGACTTACCTCATAAACCGTCATGAAGCAATGAGAGATGAAATAGGCGAATATCCCAGCCATCGACAAAAGAACCCACATGTGCTGTATTCCTTCACGGTTCTGAAAAACGCAGCACACAAAAACAAGATTAATGGTAGGTAACTGTTTACAGGCTAAATCGGAAAGAAAGAACTCAATTTCATAATTTCAATTTTTCATAATTTTTATCATTAATTCAATATTTATATGAGTTCCATTCACTTATAGGTCTAATAAATTATTAAATTAAGTTTTATTCTGTAGGCAATTAGAAAAAGTATAAACACTTTCTGAGTAAGGTAGGTACCTCATTATAACATTCAGCTAAGCCTGTCCATACCTAGCTTGGCCTACAAAACCAAACAATATTGTGTAGATGGGAAGATAGTAAAGATTGAGGGAAAGTGAATATGAGGAATGGGAATTCAGGATGGACATTTCACTTTAGAAACAGTGCTTAAAGGAGATACACCGTCCACCCCCATCCCACCCAAAATCAACTTACTTTCGGGAAAGATTTAGTACAATAAATTACAGAAGATCGAGAAAAAGACTGTTTAGTACCCACTCTAGGCTGGCGCCTTTTTTCTACCAACCAGCCATTCATTCACCTGTGTCATCCAATGGTATTTGAACTACAGTGAGGACACCGAGCTCCAATAGGTAGGGGGGAGGGGGGGGGGGGGAGGACATCCAACACGAGAGAGCGAAACTTCGGTTTCTTTTCAAAATCCGCGTTCTCGCAGGTTTTTTCAAAAATTTTCTCTGAAAAGTCACCTCGCGCTGTAACATGTCAGCTACATAAGTGAACAGTCTCTTCCTCAACCTACTAGAATTGTACTCACTCATTTCCGGGGGTAAGTAGAGTAAGTAATTTTACCGGAGAGCGGTTTGAATATTTAGAAAAAAAAAAAAAAAAAAACCAGTCATGCTGCACAATTGTATGAGCGAATTTTCGCTAATTAGCGTATGATATTATGTTAAATTGTTTTGAAAATACAAGAATTTAAGTTGAAAGGAATTGTTAAATATCAATGTCATTGCGAAAACGGACAGTAGACCTACGGTCCTACAGTCAGATAATTTAATAATGATTAATTTTCCACATTATTATTTCATTATTGTTGCTTAGTTTATAACTTAGCGTAATAAATCAGCTTTCCTTGACACTACAGAGGCTTAGGGATCATGAGATGTTGTGATAAAATGAGAGCATTCCAAAAAGTGGCGAAAAATTTGCCTGCTATGAAAACTAAGAGAGTTAACACTTCCTTAGTAACGCATTGGTTGTTTGTGAAAATCAATATTTTTGCCGTGACGTGATGGTCGCAAAAAAATGGAAACGTCCTGTTATCATTATTAAATGAGAACTTGTCCTAAATACCTAATTTTCGGCAGTTTGAAAAACTGTTTTGGATTTTTAGCTTTTTTTCTATGCAGTTTTTATCTGATACGAAGTTCTCTTGACCAATGGGATTCAATCTCCTTTCACCTGTTATTATAAAAGCTGTGTCCTTTCTAAATGTATCTTCAGTTATTGTTTGTTACTGATGATGGCCTAACCGTCGAAATCGATTTAACAGTGTAACTCTTTATTTTCCGTGGAAATAGACAACGTTTTTCACTAACTTCCGTTTTCAGTTTTATCTATTTTCCGGTGTTTTGATGACACTGAAGTACATTTTCGAGCATAGATTTCTGCATACATTTTTTTGATGTTCTAGTTCATTGTTAATTAACTTCTTTTAACTAGAATTCTGCTAATTGATATATATAAATTTAACGATTTTTAGCCATTTAGCGACTTTTTGCAGAAAATGAAACTATTGCAGCAATGGCTCCAAACATTTTGAAATTAAAATTTCCGAAACTTGTCTTCATTGAAATCAGTTTTGAGCATTATGAAACGAATTCTAGAGTTTAACGCTTTTACACACACAAACACACACTTTTTTTTTTTACAAACAAGCAATTAAGCAATTTTTTTTCCCCGTTGTTGATTTTACTCCAAACGGTTTTAAAAAAATCCGAGCAGGTTAATTTTGAGGATGGGATTTGATAGGCTTCTCATTTTTTCAAGTGTTTATTCGCTGAGTACTTTCGCCTGTCTCATCAGAGCTCGGATTTGTATAAAAAGATTGCTTTGATGCGGTTTAGTAAGGGGGACCTACTTCTCCATGATGTACGGGCAACCAGCTGTTTTTGGTTATGTTGCTGGAGTCAATTTCAACTCACAGAATAAACACTTGAAAAAATGAGAAGCCTATCAAATCTCATCCTCAAAACCAACCTACCAACATAAGGAATATGGCATCCCACCACATTTTAACTAAAGTCCGAGCATGGAATACGAGGAGTGAAAATTATCCAAGACCATTCTAAGTGAGAAAAATACGCGAAAAAGTCAGTGGACCAGAGTCTCCCCATAAAACGATAAGTCCATTAGAGAGATTACTCCAACTCTGAAAATTATTTGTTCGTCGTCTAATAACCTTAAAAAAATTGTCCACCACTAAAGAAGCTGAAAGATGTAGTTTTAGGGGAAAATACATGAAAATGTTATTGTAAAACTGAGAGGTGTTGGAGCAAAACAAAAACAAAAAAACTCAAAAAGTGGAACTTAGTCACCCCTTGTGACGGTACATAAATTTCATTGAAATGTGCTTCAAAAATATCAGTAAAAACTGCACAACAAGGTGAAAATACAAAATGTATTTTTGAATAGCAGATTATTATTTGAAAACAGTTAAAAAAAAAAGAATAAAATTGGTAATTAACAATTTCTTTTCAATCAAAGTCCCCAATTTTTAAAACAATGTAACATAATATTGTACGATAATTTACGAAAATTCGCTCATACTCGTACGATCATGATGCATGATTAGAACTTTCTTAGAGATTTGGAATCGAAATTAAGTTTTCTTGGTAACTAAAACAACAACTTGGCAGTGACTTTTCAAAAACTCCGCTAACTCCGGTTCAAAAAAACACAAAAAAAAAAAAAAAAAAAAAAAAAAAAAAAAAAAAAAAAAAAAAAAAAAAAACTTAAGATCTTGTCTTCTCTGTTGTTGTAGACTGATACACCGAGTTCTCTGAACGTTCAAGTTTCTGACAGCCTTCCTACATCTTCTGCCAAAAACGTTCGTTTAGTCCGTTGGAAGCAGGGTGATCAATGGCTGTATAGAGATGACTTATATGGTTTTCTTGAAGATAGTCAGTGAACTCTTTCGAGCTCAAACCTGCATACTGGTCGGTTAACAATGTGCCAATTTGATGGACATTTTGTACCATTTTAGTTAATTTAATGAATTCGCTACCAGTTTGATTCGCTGACGTTGAAATATATGCATAACGAGTGAAGTGGTCAACCAATAAGTGTAGATATCATTTATTTCCTCCAAATCCGCCTATTGTGTCAATAGACATAATTTGAAACGGCTTATTGGCCGGTCCCAAGTGACCCAAAAAACCTGTTTCATTTCGTCTTGATTTATTTTTTAGGCAAATGTCACACGTGGAACAGAATCGATGAATCTCTTTATACATATTATGGAAGTAGTAATAATTTTTTATAGTGTTTATTATATGTTTCGGACCTATGTGGCCGTATTGTAAGTGTACCTTCTTAACCAGTTTCAGTCCATAATTCTTATCAAGTATTATTCGTTCTGCACCATTAGTTTTCCGTAATATTATCCCTTTCTTTAAAATATCTTGCTTACCCTTTATCAAGTTTTTCTGGCTACTCTTTATATCTTGTAACTCCAGTAGATTAACCGTACGTAGAGGTTCATAGTCATCGTTATCGTAGTCGCTCTCCAGAACAGGGTTTCTCGATAGACAGTCTGCTTCAGCATTGGCTGATCCAGTCCTGTAAACTATCTTGAAGTCGTATTGTAAGAGATAATTTGCGAGGTCACCCAACTCTTCGTCCGTCCTAGCCTTCAAGTTTAGATTTTCTAATGGCTTATGGTCAGTTACAATTTTAAAAGGTCGACCTATCAACCAATACCGCCAGTATTTCACTGCTTCTCTAATCGCTATACTTTCTATGTAAATTGCTTTTTTTTTCTTTTGGCTCTCATTCAGTTTTTTTGAAAAATAGGCGACTGGTTTTTCAATGCCATCGCTTTGAGGCTGCTTAAGGATAGCGCCAATTCCCTCCTTGCTCGCGTCAGTATAAATAACAATTGGCAAGTTCCTGTCAAAAATTGCTAGTACGGGGGAAGAGGTTAGATAAGCTTTGATTTCTTCAAAAACGCTTTGGCATTCTTGAGTCCATGAAAATTCAACGCCTTTGCGAAGGAGATTATGAAAGACGTCTAGTGTTTTTGCTGCGTTTTGAATGTATTTGTGGTAAAAATTTATTTTCCCCAGAAACTGACGCACATTCTTCCGATTTTTTGGAGTTGGAAAATTTTTAATTGCTATCAAATTATCATTAAGAGGTCGGACAGAGTTGTATTCGATTATATGACCCAGGTATTGAACGGAATTATTAGCAAAATTGCATTTTATAAACTTCAATTTGAAACCTTCCTTATAAATTGCTTTCATTAATGCCTCGAGATGTACTATATGTTCATTGAAAGATTTAGAAAATATAAGTATGGCGTCAATATAATTGCAACAGAAGCTGTCAAGACCATTGCGCCGTATAATACCGGAGAGAATCCGTTGAAAGATGGCTGGTGATGTTTTTAGACCAAAAGGTAAAGCGACCCACTGCCAATGGCCATGTTGGGTTACAAACCCAGTTCTGAAACGATCTTTAGTACGAATAGGTATTGACCAAAAGGCACTGTTAATGTCTAAGGCAGAGAACCATTTAGCATCCCGAGTTCTAACTATAATATCATCGATGAGCGGAAATGGTTGGCTCTCTGGGACCAGAAGTTTGTTCAGTTCTCTGAAGTCGATGCATAACCTAGTTTTCTCTTTTTTACTATTCTCGCCCGTCTTTTTAAAAGCCAATGTTACCGGCGCAGAAAAAGGTGAAGATGATTCTTCTATCAGGCCATGATTTAGAAGCTCACCTATCTGTTTCTCTATTTCTTTTTGGTCGTCGTAAGAACATCTATAAGGTTTCTTTGCCACATATTTCTCTTCCATCAATTTTATGTGAGCTTCATGTTTGCTAACAGTTCCTATGTCAAATTGGTGTTTTGCGAATACTGAGCCGTACTTTTCAATCAAATCGTAGATTTGTTTTTGTCTATTAGCATCTAAATGTGCTATTTTTATTTCAAATTTATCAATAGGAATATGCTCGTTCCAGTTTATGCTAATTGCTTCACTACTATGGTTTGGACATTCTAATTGAAGTTCAGTTTTAGCTTGAGTGATTTGTAATTCATGATTTTTAATATAGAAGTCACCGATTTTTATGGCGTCGGTAACCAAATAATCATAATATAATGCCAGTACCGGGATTCACAAAACATACGAAAGAATCAATTAAGATTTTTGAATCTATAATATTAAATATTTTGTACATTGTATTTTACTAATATTCTAAAAGGTATTTTAGTCTTGGTAGTTGGTAGTCTTAGACATCGGTACTTTATAAGTGGGCTAGAATCAATAAAAAAGTCATGAAGATCTAATTTTATATAGACTACTCATGATTACAGTAGGTCTACTGGTAACTATTTCAGAGGCTTCGTTTCTTGTTTTTCAGCCAGGCGGATGAAATTTTTTTGATCTCTCAAAGATAGGGAATCGTGACGAGACGTGATCATGTTTCATTGCCTCCCACTTTCACGTTATCTTCCAAACTGCGATTATGTTGTTCATCTCTTCCACAGTAGTTCTCAGCCGAGGGGCGAGTGTTTTCCTGTACATTGAGTGCATCCCTTCCAAAATAATCGCTTTAAGAGAAAAAAAAGTCTTTCCCTCTGGAAATGGTTGCGCAAACTGTAGCTCTCATTAATGATGGGAGGTCACTGAGATATGCCGCTCGAATGCTTGGACGGCGGGCTCTCTTCCAGTCATTGTGGCAGGAACAAACCTTTCTCCAGGCCTTCTCCACTCTCTTTCACGACCATCTGGGCCCCGCAGGCTGAACCTAGACTCATCGCTGAAAATGACATCCCTCCACTCTTCAAGTTCCCAAGCACTGTGATTTCGAGCAAACTGAAGGCGCAACATCCTGTGCTGACGGGTTAAACTTGGAACGCGAGCGGGACTTCTGGCAGAGAAATGCCGACCCCGCCATCGTCTCCGAACTGCCCAACACTTAAATCCACTCCCGTTGCATTTTCAAGTGAGTTACGACCTTATGAAGCAGTTAACCGTCGATTTCTTAAAGCTAAAGTGTACAAGTACTTGCCTTGAAAACGGCTGTTATTTTTCATGGGCAGCTAGAACCCTGCCTTCTAGGGTAAGATCCCGTCTCTCGAAAACGTCTAACAGTAGCACGGACGGTTTCATAAGGCCGTCCTAGCATTTGATCGGCATATCTCAGTGACCTTCCATCATTAATGAGAGCTACAGTTTCCGCGACCATTTCCGGTGAGTTTTTTTTTTTTTTTTTGGAATGCACTCAACCTTACAGGAAAACACTCGCCCCTCAGCTGAGGACTACTGTGCAATTTCATCCGTCTGGCTAGAAAACAACAAACAATGCCTCTGAATGAGTTCAGACAGCAACCCAGTCGAAAACAAGAGAATATTAGTCGCAACTTCATAAAATCTTCCATTTTAGAGAGTGAGCCAAATTTTTTGCACCTGAGTGTAGAATGGAAAACATCATTTAGCATCCTAACCTCAAGGAATGATAGCCTGCGTGAAAGTTAACTCTTTTTTTTTCTCGCAGCTCGAACGTTGTTCCTTCTAAAGCGCTCCTGAGCAGTCTCTTGCACTAGTGCTTCCCTAGGATCCAACCCAAATTTAGAGCGCTTCTACTCATCAGATTTTGATTTTTCTTAATTTCCTAAATTGAGTCTATTAACAATGTGTGGAGGAAAAAAAAGTGGGTCCAGAACAAAATTTCACATATTTACGTGAAATGCGCCTTAACAAACTGTGGTACTGAGGCTGATGTAATCAAACCTCTTTGACTGTGGAAGTTTTCCTTGAACGTAACAGGATGAGGAGGGGCGGGGTCGACATTTTACCATCCCACCCTGTACCCTCTGAAGGCCACAACACTAGTGTGCCCATTCAACAGTAGCAAACTATAATATCGAGTAAAAATGGTAAATTTCACTCATTCATGCATAAACCAAATTTGTTCATTAATCAATGAATCCAAAATCCCGTGGGTTGAAAGTGGGGTACAAAAAAAAAACATTTTTTTTCTTAAATATTCTTGTCACACGTCTTTCCTCCGTGATCTAGTTGGTACAGAACCTATTAATGGAGTTAACTCAAAAATGAGCTGAATATGTAAGATATGGTACATATGAATATTTCTGACTTGTTATTACTATATAATTGCACTTGTTCGAAGTATTAACAAAATAAAAGTGGTACCAATTATACTTTATAAACTCTTCGTTCCCGAAATTCAACTGTCCAGTCCATTTTTCATCTGGCGGGAAAGCCCTCGCGACGGACAAGTCCATTATTAATTAATGCTACGATCCTACATCTCGGCCATTCTGACCATCCATACGGCCCGTATGGGTTGCCCACGGTTTCATATATAGGTACTCTGAGCATGTGGACGTGGTTCTAGGGCCTCCTGGGTCTTCTTCTGCGACAACATCATAGAAGTTTCCGCCTTTTATCTTGGTGATCTTGTAAGGACCAGCAAACTTCGGTTTCATCTTGGCACCTGGATGAATGCGTTTGATTGCAACCAAATCCCCGAGATTGCACTGTCGAGTAGGCTTTCGCCTTGAGTCGTAGGTCCTGTTCTCATCCTGTATTCTTAAAACCTGAGATTTCGCTTCTTTAGGCCGTTCTTCTCGGTCTTCTTTCTTGGTTGTTCCTCCTTCTTTCTGTTTTCGTTTAGCTTTCTCCTCCTTCAATCGCTGTTTTGCCTCATCGGCTTTTCCACTGGCTTTGTATTCTTTCATAGCTTCGTTGTATTCTTCTTTCATTTTAGCCACTTTGCCTTCCCATTCGGATTTATCAGATAGTTCCTTCCACAATTCTCCCCCTTTTTTGTCGATGTCAGTTAAAGCAATACCAGGATTATCAGCTTTAATTTTCTCTCGGTTTTCACTGAACAAGTTCTCGTCCTTGAATCGCTTCTCTCTTGTTCTTTCTCGGTTTTTCGGATACAGTCTTTGCAGATTTCTTCTTCTTTCCTTTTTTCATCCTTCCTTCATCTGAATCTGTCGTCTCTGGATTGGATTCGAATTCTTCTGCCACATCATACCCGTCTTCTTCTGGGGGTTTGAAATCTTCATCCATGCTTTCACCTTCAGAACTTCCACCTTCTGCATAATCACGTACTTCGGCTTCCCTTTTGACTCCCGCCAAATACGCATCTGGTTGTTTTTCATCGTCAGAGTTACTTAAGTCATCCATGGAATAATTAGTCTTCTTGTTCTTCGCGTTCTTGACCTGAGGTTTGGCTTTCTCTATCAAAATTTTTTCTGGGGTGACTAATAGCACTGCTTCACACAGAAGGTCTTCTCCAATGATGACAGATGGTTTCATGGTAGTGTCCGGCACCACATGAATAACAGTGTCAAAATCTTCCCCACTCAATTTTACTTTCGACCTGAACCGTCCAACCGGGCGAATCAGGGCGCCATTGACACCATAAAATGTCTCCATTGTTTCTTTCAGTGGTGGGCCGTTGATGGTTTCGTAGCATTGCTTCTTCATCAAGTTGGGACTACTACCGGTGTCGATCAATGCATCGAACTCATGACCAAGGATGGTCGCCGTCACCATATTTCGCTGTCCTACACACTGAACAGGTCTAGTAGGGGCTTCTCGACATTCATGACTTTTGTTCCCAAACGCGTTGCACCGGAAACATTTGGTGCCCTTCTCTTTATGGGGACAATCAGAGCTGGAGTGGGATCCTCTCTCCCCACAGTTATAACAACGCCTCTCATTGGAATAACGTCTTCTTTCGTTGAAGGATTGTTGTCGTCCACATTCCTGTTTGGTCTCCTTTGTTGAAGCATGCTCTGCCCAGCTAGGAGCGGTCTGTTTATTGGTGCTCCCTTTCATCTTATCGTAAATTCTGAGCTTTGCTTTGAAATCGGTGATAGTGACTGCTCCATACAACACAGATTTGTAAGCTGGAGGGTCTGATATACCGTCAATTACGTATTGGATGAGGGACTCGTCATCAATTGAACCTCTGCTCGCTATCTCTCTCATCATGATTAGGTATTCTTGAGTGGACTCGTTGCGTTTCATGGGACGGTTGGCAAGCTCCTGATGTAGCTCTCGACTTGTAGCTTTTTCCTGAAACTCTTCCCTTATGGCCTTCTTCAAACTCCTCCATGATGTAAAAACCTCAGTTTGAGCAAAAATATTTGCCAAGCCTTTCAAGGATTTTTTGGCGAAAACCAGTTTTTGTAAGGCACTGAGATTGAGTAGAGAGTCACCACACCTTCAAACTCCTCAATCCATTTGTCGACAGAAAAATTGTCCTCACCCGTAAAACATCTTATCATCCCCTACAATATCTTTGAAAGAAACATCGTTTCGTTTTCTCCTTCTCACGTTTTCTACTGTGCTACTGGCGGCTGATTCACTGGCGTCATCGTCTTCCTCCGTACTCTTGTCGTTAGCGTCGTCGTCTCCCCCATCTTCGTCGTTGGCAGCATCGTCATCTCCCTCGTCTTCGTCGTTGGCAGCATCGTCACTTCCCTCGTCTTCTCTACATCTTACTTCGTCTAAAAACCTAGCAGCAATTAGGCGTTTAATAAGTTCGGTTTTCTTCCCCGTCATCTTCAACTTACGAGTCTTGAGCTCCTCCTTTAAATCTACAACTTTCATCTTAGCCGGATCGTTTTCCATAATGTCCAAATAATTACCTAGTTCGTTGGTAAACGTTTACTCGAAGTTATAGGCTAACGTTGTAGATTTTCGCGAACAAAACTCGAGGAAGTTTGTATTATTTCGAACACTGTCGTCGTCTTCGTCGTTTAGCTGATCAGTATCCCGAAAAAACACTAACAACACCCGAGAGCTAGGTTGTATCACTGCGAAACCACACACTTCGATAAAACACTTCCTAAAACCGGCACACGTTACTCGCTAGTTTTCACCTATCCCGGAGCGGCCCCCAAAATTGTAGGGGATATGAATGAAAACTCCCGAAATAACAGAACTATTACTACTTTATTGAACTCTAAATTTGTACACAACAGAAAGCTAAATCAATCGTATTGTAATAAAAACCCGACTGTCCGTAAAAACTCTTCGTTCCCGAAATTCAACTGTGCAGTCCATTTTCCATCTGGCGGGGGAAGCCCTCGCGACGGACGAGTCCATTATTATTCTCCTAGAAACGTCACTAATTACCTAGGTTCTCTGCTACGATCCTAATTATACTAATACTTATATTATAAATAGTATACCAATTAGGTATTATAAATATTGAAGCAGAATTTCTATCACGAATGTATGAAGTGCACATTACACACTGGGTTTGTTAAGGTAGGTGGGAAGTAAAGGCGTACGATACAAATAAAGGAGAATATAAAAAAGGGAAATGTCTTAAAACATTTCTATCACAAAGACAAATATCACATCTGGTTAGTGCAAAGAATTGAAGGAAAACTGCATCTAAAACACGTGCATCACACAAACGGTGGAAAATCTTGAATTAGGGTTGAAAACAAATAGATGATATAATATAATTTGATATATTATTCTAATGAATAGATCGATGAAACAGCTAAGTACCAAATTCATTATACTTGAAAGAAATCAACGACGTGGAAGACAAAAATTATAGGTATTATCGGAATCAATGCTTTGACTTTTCAAAACTATCAGTCGCGTCGGTACCTACCTACCAACCTCTACAGAAAATAAAAAACAGCGGCAAGCGAGAAGCTTGCAGTCAGAGCAATCACTAATGATTGACGTATCCACACAACGTGCCTAAGGAAACTTCTCAACTGGCTTCTTACTAAGTTCTCGATACCTAAGTTTCTTCTAAATTAAAGTGTAGTCATCAAAACCATGTCTTGTAGCACAGAAAATTTGGTGATAAGTCCTGTAAAAATCTAAAACTAATCTAAAAAATCTAAAAATAAAAACATTGGAGCAGCACAAGACTTCAAAATGTGAAACAAATAATTCTGAACCCATAAAATCATGACCAAGTCTGACAATACTATGACTCAACCTATCAATTGACTCCCGATGTACAAGTTAGGTAATTGATAAATATGATCACTTTCAAAACTACTGTACTTACCGTCTTCATCTATGTACTGTGAGATGTTGCTAAGAGTAAGGACATGGGTAAATGTTGTCATGACACCATTAATGCTCAGTTTGGATTAGCAAGCTTGGTTGAGCGCAGAAACACTTTGGCATATGTTGCAAACGGCGGTGTTCGCCAATCTGCTACTTGGAGCGTTAACACAAATAGCGTTCCTACCGGGGAAAACATCAAACAGCCGAGGCGCATCAACTAGCGTTTGTAACGGGAAAAATAGAAGTTAAGATTAGATAGCAGCGATGATAAAATAGATCAGAATGCTGTGTATAGGTTGGTGGTCTGGTGGTCAATCCCTTAGTAAAAATACAGATTAGTTGGATATGTAGGTCAGAATGATGTGTATACTTTAGTGGTCTGGATGCTCACAAGCTCGCATCTCAAAAATACATAACATCAAGTAGTCAATCCCATAGTAAAAATACAGATTAGTTGGACATGAAGGTCAGAATAAAGTGTATAGTTTGGTGGTCTGGGTCTGGAATAACATCCAGTAGTCAATCCCTTAGCGAAAACACAGATTAGTTGGACATAAAGGTCAGAATGACGTTTAAACATATACTTCAGACGTTACAAAGCAAAAAAACTTTCCAGACAAAACTGTAATCGAACCCAGGACTTTCTTCTTATGAGCAAGACACGCTATCAACTACACAATGATGGACCTTGTTTCAATATCAGCATGACCCCATGAGCGAATATTTGAAGATGTTTCATGCAAATATTACCGATTTTTACAACTAGCGAACGGCATTATTTTGATTTTTGACTGATTTTTCAACTTTGAAATTTTTGAAAACTTGATACATATTCTTATAGGAAATTTTACGCTGATTCCGAATATACCACATATTAGTATGCTGAAAAAATTATTTCGCACAACAAATCGCAAAAAACAGGCTATTTTGAAATTGTTGACAACATTTTTGAAAATTTCAACCCGAAGATGTAATCCGATCATGCTGGCCAACGAACTTGAACTTTCGTTTTGTGTCCTTAACATTTTAAAATTTGTTTGAAGTTTCTAGCACAATTCTACGGACAGTTATCGTCTGGAATGACACATACATATATACATACATACATACATACATACATATATACATACATACATACATACATATATATACATACATACATACATACATAAAAAAATGCGTTAAACTTCAGAATATGATTCAGACAATTACAGTAGAAACTTTGCTACTCAGTAGGGAATGCTTTTGAGGGAGGCCGCTAGAGCGCTCTGAAACGCCCTACCGGTCAGCACCCGCCCTATGGTGAACGCTCCAAGTGGCAGATTGGCAAACACCGCCGTTTGCGATATTTACCGTCAAGGGCATAGAAACCAACTAGAAGGGGATTCAAGTGATGGAAGGCCGCCCGTACAGTCGTCTCGTGGAAGTTTGCCGCATATTATTACAAAGTAATAAATATTATCATTATATTTCTCTTTTCATTATTCTTCTTTCTCTTTTAATTAAAGCTTTTATCAGAAGTGAGATAAAAACCCACAGAAGTAGCAAGTGAATTGCGCCTGTGTCGGTAACTGTATACCAAATCACATCATTTGCATTTGTCATCAACATTTGTTTTAGAAATAACGCCATCGTTCAGGCAACTTTCTTTCTATATTTTCCCGTCATGGATAGCGATAATGAAAATTCGCTTTTAAGTGAGTTAATTAAAGCACTGAAACACCGTTCGATTGCTCATCAACCAGTTGAATTGCCGCCAATTTTTAACTTCGAGAAAAATGACTCAGGTAAGTGGATAGATCAAGTTGACTAACTTAGAACAGAATTTCAATCGACAGATAATGTTGTTCTCGCATCTATTGGAAAGTTCCTTCTCCACAGTTTGATAATTGGTGTTTCAAAGTTTGATGTTTGGTTTGATAATTGGACGCCCGATTTTAGACGTTGGAATCATTTTTCACAAGATTTCAAGGAGGCTTTCCCATTTGAGCGAAATCTTGGGAAGTTGCTTGAAGAGGCGGCACTTTTCACGTCTCTTCACACTAACACTTATGAGATTTATGTACATGAAATATTGTCTTGTCTTAGGCATCTATGTGCCAACTGGTTTGATGGCAATCTCATTGAACCCATAGTGCACGGAATTACTGAACAGGATGTTCATTCGGCTTGTACCCTACACAATTGCCCTACCATCCCAGATTTGTTGACATTTCTTTCAGGATTCCCCACACCAAATCGTTCCTTCCGATCTAGTCACACGTCCAACGTCACTCAAGAAGTCTCTAACTCCTCAATTCTTGTTAGCCGTAGAATTCCAAAATCTTTAAAGCGAAAAAGAATTGATGCTGATGAGCGCTCTTCTAGACAATGCCACCATTGTGGTTTCTTAGGCCACATTAGACAATTTTGTCCTGCTTTGCGCAAGACAGGTGTAGACGCAACTTCTGATCCTGTGACTAATTCTTCTCCAAACCAACCCTATATCTCAAATGTACCATCTCAAGGTTACCTCTCATCACAAGTCCTCTCTAAGACAACCAGTTTAACCCAGCCTAAAACCGATAGTAATGTTCTTTGCAAATTCTGCCTGAAATGGGGCCATACTGTTGAATCTTACTTCCTCAAAGTTGGTATAGACAAAAAAGACAAATCAGGTTAGTTGCCACAAGACCATCCGAAAGCTCAGTCCCCATGTTGATGGAAAGTCTTTTTCTTAACTGATTGACTCAGGGGGCTGACGTCTCCTTTATGTCCGATTGATTTTTATCATTGTTTTCCACAAAGTTCAAAAATGTCATTCAGTGATTCGCAGTATACTCGTAGTTCCAGGTCAGTTAGTATTTGAGTGGTCCTGCACAGTTCACGTTGATGTTATGGGGGTTACTATGGAGCTGCAACTTTTTTTTGTTCCTGATTCCATCCTTTATTATGATGTCCTCCTGGGGCCTGACATGTATGAAGATCCCGGTATTATCACACCCATCACTGATCACACTGGGAGCAAAATAATCCGGAAGTCCTTGCCTATAGTCAATAGACTTATTATGTCTAATTTATCTGTAATCAAAAACGTATGGGTGAGGAACACCACCAATCTGCAATGTTGTTGCTTAGCCGCTTCTCAGAAATGATCACTTCTGGGACGAGAGTTAGATGTGCAAACAACTATAGTCTGTCCATCAAACTACAATTAGAGGTGGTCATTAATATATATATCCCTATCGCCTTTCACATGATGAACGGTTGGCTGTTAGGGATATTGTCTTAGGCCTCCTTGCCAATGATATCACCCGAGAGAGTGACTCTCCTTTTGCGAGCCCCATCGCTCATGTCAGGAAAAAAGATGGCACTCACCGTATGTGTGTTGACTTTCAAGAACTCAACCATTTCACAGTAAAGGATCGATACCCCCTCCCCCTGATAGACGATCAGCTCGATAGATTGGGAAACAATAATAGTTTTTTCACTTCATTGGACATGGCATCAGGCTTTTTCCAGATTCCAGTGGCAAAGGACTCTATTTCCAAGACCGCATTTGTAAACCCAGATGGTCACTTTGAATATCTGCGTGTCCCCTTTGGTTTGGCAAATTCTCCTGCCGCATTCCAGCAGGCTATCAATAAGGCTCTGGGCCCACTACGACACAGTAAAGTGGTTATTTACCTCGACGATTTGCTCCTACCATCTAAGACACCTCAGGAGGGGCTAGAAAACCTACAAAAGGTGCTAGAGGCCCTTAATGGAGCAGGATTTTCACTGAACATAAAAAAAGTGTAAGTTTTTACAACCCTGTTTTGAATATCTGGGTAGGAAGGTTTCATCAGAAGGTATTAGAACAGGGCCGCAGAAAATTAAAGCGGTCCAGAACTCGCCAATACCCTCTATTGTCAAACAAATCCGTCAATTGGGCCTAGCGAGCTACTTTTGTAAGTTTATCCCAGAGTTTGCTGTGCGAACGGCATGTATTACTGACTTGACTTGGAAAGACCATCCATTCATATGGACTCAAGAGCACAATACTGCCAGGGATTATGTAATCACTTGCCTTTCTAGTCGCCCTCTCCTTGTCGTATTGACCATAACCTTCCCACCAAACTTCACACGGATGCTAGCAGTTTAGACTATGGTGCCATCCTCCTCCAAATGCATGATGGGAAGCAACCCAGGGTTGTTGCTTACTTTAGCCATCGCACTACCAAAGATGAGGAACACTCATTCCTTTGAGTTGGAAACCATTGCCATTGTGAATGCACTCCGACACTTTAGGGTATACCCTCTTGGGATTCAATTCAAGCTGGTCACAGACTGCAATGCTGTCAAAGCCACTACCACCAAAAGGGATAGTAATCCTAGAGTGGCTAGATGGTGGATGTATTTACACAATTTTAATTTTGAAATAATTTATCGGAAAGGTTCACCTGTTTACTTCCTAAGTAGAAATCCTCCAACTAATGCTACTGTGAGGCTTGTGAGGAATGATACATGGCACTATGTAGAGCAAAAAGTTAACACCGAGGTTCAAGGATGTTGTCTGCCTTGCGTGAGATCAAGCAGGATTCCGACTAGTATGCAGAAAAAGATGGTCTTCTATATTATAAACTCCAAGAAGCTGATGGGTCTGTATCCATGTGCTGGTTTGTTCCTCGCGAGAGTAGACTTTGGCTTCTGTGTATATTCCATGATGAGCAGTGACATCTCAGGCCGGGTAAGACTCTGTCTTCAATAGCAGCGCACTTTTGGCTCCCCAGAATGAGATCTTGTGTTATGAAGTACGTCAAACGCTGCTTTATTTGTGCTATCCACAAAACCAGGACTGACCCACGTCAAGGGTTCATATTCCCTATTGAGAAGCCCAGTACCCCATACCATTACTGTCTTGGTCCTCTCCCCAACACAAGTGAAGGTTTTGAACACATATTAATCATTGTAGACGCATTCACAAAGTATTGTTTCTTATTGCCTCTTTGTTCAACTTCTGCTGTGGAAACGGGAAAACAATTGCTTCATGTGATTTGCCTGTTTGGAACACCCAAGTTTTTCGCGACAGATGCAGGCTTTAACTTCAGAAACAGCACTTTCCTGAAGCTGTTGGAGACTTTTAAAATTGAGCATCACTGTGTCACGCCTGATTTGCATAGGGGCAATGGACAAGTTGAAAGGTACATGCGTACTGCCATGAACCTGATCTGAATTGAAACAAAAATATCGTCAGAATGGTCGAGAAACCTTTGGCAAATTCAGCTAGTGCTTAACAGCACCTTACAGAAATTCACTGGGACAACCCCCCTCTAATTATTGATTGGTGTTAGAGCATCAACTCTACTGCAGTCACTGCTACGTAATTTAGATTTGGATATATTCACTGTGTGGAACCGATGGCTTGACCATGAGCATGTAGCTCGGTTGATGAATTCGACCCAAAACTCTTCAGATGTGAATAGCAAATGGAGGGATATGGAGGGATACTCAAGAATACTCAATTGTCTTGAACACAAGGACGAAACTTTGCACAACAGCAAACTTAATTATGAATTTCTTGGGCCCCATGAAGTCATTTCTCGCTTACCATGTAGACGATATGAGCTGAAGAGTGTTGGCTCTAGGTTTGTTATGAAGGCTGCAAAAGGACAGATTCGTAGATAGCCCACTGATTGGTCACTGATGTATGAAATTGAGGATTTGCTTGACTCCATGGAACAAGAGGAAGGAAACACTCCTGTGATTGATGGTGTCAACTCTTTTGCTCTGCTCTTCAGTTACCTGAAAACCTACCTTGCCAGGATCCTAATGAGATTAGTGCTACTGCAGATTATATCACAAATCCACCAGAGGGGTCTTGAGAAGTTCCAGTCCATTATTTTATGGTTTTGAGTCAGGCTAAATACTTTATGTTGCATCATGCCATTTCCAAGTTTCAATGTGTAGCTTCAAATAGTATTGTTGAAAATCTCCGCGTTACCTTTTGATCTCAAGTGAATAATAAAAGAATAAATAAAAAAATACAAATGGATTTGCAGGTTTGTTTAATTAAAGTGTTTCATGATTTTTCACATGAGTGGGAGTCTCGATCTTTTGTGCCCAGTGACACCATTTTTGGAATTTGACATTTATAGTTTATTTTGATTTTGGCTGAACTTTACCGTTGATTTATTTTGATTTTGGCTGAACTTTGCCGTTGATTTATTTTGATTTTGGCTAAACTATGCCATTGTTTATTCTGAGGTTGGCTGAACTTTGCCGTTGATTTATTTTGATTTTGGCTGAAATTTGCCATTGATTTATTTTGATTTTAGCTGAACTTTGCCGTTGTTTATTTTGATTTTCGCTGAACTTGCTGGTGTTTCTTTTTTTTCGGCTGGACTTCGCCATTGATTTATTTTGATTTTGGCTGAACTTTGCCATTTTGGCTGAAATTTACCATTGATTTATTTTGATTTTAGCTGAACTTTGCCATTGTTTATTTTGATTTTGGCTGAAATTTGCCGTTGATTTACTTGATTTTGCTGAACTTTGCCATTGATTTTGGCTGAATTTTGCTGTTGCAAAGAGCAAGGGCATGGGTAAATGTTGTCATGACACCATTTATGTTCTGTGTGGATTAGCAAGCTTGGTAGGGCGTATAAACCGGCTGGAAAGGGATTTCAGTGATGGAAGTACGGCCGTCTCGCCGAAGTTTGCCGCACATTATATTAAAAATTAACAAATATTATAATTATTATATTTCTCTTCAAAGCTATTAGTACCTACCTACTCTAAATTTACTAATCGCTTTTGTTTTTAGTATATCAATCAACAGAACCAACTATTTTCGTTCACCAAAGCTAGTTTTACTCAGTATGTAATCATACCGTGATACTTGAACAAATGTGCCCATCAATATTTTGAGCAAGCAATGGTGAACCAGAATAATTCGTTATTAATGAAAAATGGTAATTGTAAAAAGAAAGTATCGGTGATACGAAATGAAAACAGATATCGTAATTTTAAAAAACTTCACTATTAAAAGGAGGAAGTATTGAAATGAGTAGGTTTTATACTAAACATATAGAAACTTGAAAGAAGTAGGGAATGAAGAAAACAAAAATAATGAACAAATAAAATCGGAAGCGAGACATGTTGCAAGCGATTTTTCAGTCAACCGTGCAGGGTTAACCTCAATATCAGTTGATCCTTGAGAGTCCTGAAATGGGCAACAAAATTACAGTGATGACCACTTTGAAAATAAATATTTTGAGGT
Organism: Adelphocoris suturalis; assembly: GCA_030762985.1. Classification (NCBI taxonomy): domain Eukaryota; kingdom Metazoa; phylum Arthropoda; class Insecta; order Hemiptera; family Miridae; genus Adelphocoris; species Adelphocoris suturalis. The sequence goes on along the minus strand of CM061040.1, from coordinate 105,611,476 downwards.
CAAATGCACAGAACATATGCCTACAACACTGAGAAAATGGTAAATTGGATAAAATTCATCCCTACAGCCCTAACAAGGAGCTGCCCCTTAGTGCCCCCTTGGAACCCCCCCCCCCCCTCCCTCCCCCAACTTTCTGATATTAGCCTAAGGACAAAATTCAAAAATGGAACATGCTTCATCCACGGGCTTTCATTACATTTTCAGTTTGCATTTCTTCATTTTGTACTTATTCATTGTTTCATTTATATTTTGTATTATATGAGTGTGCTGAAGAAAATAACCAACCTTTTCTCAAGAAACACAACTTGAAGAATGAATTTTCGTTCCTACATACCGTGACAAGATTTTATATCATTCCCGCATAACGATTTTGGGAAGGTCATGGCTAAAGCATGTTCCATGCTAAAAATGGTCCCGCATTCGGGTAATGTTCTTATGCAAAAGTACTGCAAACCTGTTGAGTTAACTTATGTTGGCTGAACGGTTGAACTATCTGAGATCATCAATGTATATTATTACAATGCAACAGTTCTTTGACCTCCCTCTGAAACTTTCTGTCAGTTTGAACTTAAAAACCGTTTAGACAACCAACTTTGAACCCACTGGGCCAAAAGGAAGTAGCCCAACTGTCATGCCCAAACGTGTACCTATCTTATTTGGTTTCTCCAATAAACAAGGAGAGGGGAGAGAGATGCGAAGAAAGGGGGAAACCCCAGTGAGTGTAACCACATTTAAATACTTCTATTCATTATTATCAATCTATCAATGAATGAACAACCTGAATTCTTAATACACTTTTCTCAAATCTCATTATCAAGTCTGGACTTAGTACTTTTATGTTACAGTATCTTTGATCCAGTAATATTCTTATTCAATTTATTTCTTTGGCTTACAATTTAGTGTTCTTTTATTCAAGACATATTAGTATTAATTTTGGCTTTTAGGAGTTAGTGCTACAGACTTAGTAGTACGGGCATGTCCTCTGGCAATTAGGATTACGAGCAGGATGTATGGTAATGGACAACAAGAAAAAAAAGGTAGTCAATTATTATTGTCAATTATTTTAGTGGCCTAGTAGGTAGGAAGCTACGGTTTAGTGTCGGCCAAGTAGGGTTCTTGTCCATTTATAGGCCTAATTAGTTCGGATGATAATTCTGTGGAATCATTAACAAACAGCCACAAAATTAACGCGAGAGGGGGAAAGTTAGACAGATACAGTCAGCTGAGCCACTAAGACTGGGTTCACACTTAAACGGCACTGAGTACCAGGGTGTTGGGGTGAGGATTCAACAGGGCGTCTCACATCCACCTGAGAAAAGGAGGTGGCCAGCAGTAACCAGGGTAGGGGGGGGGTCTCTTTTATCAGATAAATAATTACCAAATTTATTGGATAACATTCCATTTTATGTATGTCAGCAAACTAAACGAACGAAGGTTTTCCAATCGTCATGTCTTGAAGTCCATGCCACCCTTTCTTAATTGCCACCATTTCTTAATCTCTTAAATCTACAATACATATGGATAATACGGCAAGGTTAGAATAATATGTGAAAAAGGTAATATTCACCTCGAGAAGGAAGGTGCCAATGAAGAAGGTAGCGAGTACAACGAGGACTTTGTTGAGGAAGAGGACAAAATCTCCAATGGAATTTATTGCTGCTACACGAAGAGCGTTGTTCACTAGAACCTTGAAGGCTTGCTGACCACTCTCGCAGAAGTTGGTCCCATATATACCTGATTTATACAATTATGTAGTTAGACAGTTACAAATGAAATTAAAGGTATCTGCACTTAAGTATGACAAAACCCCAAGTTCATCAATTTCAATGAACAAATCAGAATGGGCGCAGAACCTGGCTTTGGTGTTGATGGGTCTCCGCTCCACACCATATCACGAGGATGATCTATCTCTGACTTGGCACCTATTTAAACAGAACACCCGCATTCCGCCAGATCTCCTACAACCAACCCCAATTTCGATTGCACAACCGGCCGCTACATTATGAAACTCAGCCAGATTTTCTGTGAAGATATTTATTCCTCAAAACTTCAAAACTGCTACACACATGTTTTTGAGAAATCCAGTCAAACCCCCCGTGCTTGGAGCCCATTATCAAGGACATTTCAAGACCATTAAGAATACAGGTACACTCGTCACCCTACATATTAGCTGGGAGGATAAGGTCATCTCCGTGGATTGCTGTGAGCCAGCCCTTGTGTCAACAGCTGACACAAACGCTAATGAAGGATCAACCACCATGAAAACTGACAAACATGTCACCTTTTCAAAACAAGTTTATTATATAAACCATGGGGAGGACCACCTAAACTTCAGTCATAATTCAAAACTCGATGGACGATGTAGTAACCCCACTATCTGTCGCCCCCAACCTGCAAGTTCGATTGGGAACATGCTGATCCCTGCACCATTGCACAGAAAAACCAGTGTCTACGACTGGTGCTCAACAACCCCGTCATGTCCCTGGAAGACACACTCCAGAATGTCATTAACGAACACGAGTCCTTCAGCAACCTCCGGCTCGTGGACCCCCTCCTTCCAGAAGAACAAGAAGTATGGATCGAAGCGATCTATACAGACCACCAAGACAAAGAGAACATCCCTCCACCACACCCCTTATGGAAACAAAGGTTTCCCTTGGTGAAAAAATCATATTCCAGCTATATTCCAGAGAAGCTTCTCGGTATTCGACGATCCGTATGCCCCGGAACAACCCCAGATGGACGCCATCAAGAAAACCCCAAGACAGCAGAAACAACGCCCCCAAAACCTCACGTTATGAATCTACCACCCATTTCCCCCCTCTGAACGTTAATATTGAAATTCTGAAGGATAGTTACCTATCTGATTAACGTGTGAAACAACAAAATATTGACGCAAATTCGTTCCCTGGGAATAGTACCTCACAAACCTACACACCTATATCAGCCTACACACCTACACACATTTCAGGAGACTTGTCTAAAGTGGGCTCTGTCCATTTCGTCCACCCCTGACTACTAAACTACTGATAGCTGAAGTAACGTATTTTAGCAAACTAGTATTGAATCACTGCGTTGTCCAATTTTGGTCCTCTCAAATCGAGATTAATTCTCGTCAGCCACCAAGCTCTCTTTTTTGCCAAAATTCTGAAAGGAAAACGACTCCCGGGTCGAGATGAACACCCAACTACCGCACAAATCAGCTTGTTTCGAATAAATTAAGAAAATGCAAGAAGAAACACTCAAATAACTAGGTATATATTTACAACGGTCAACGGCCGGCGTTTATGATAATCTAACACGATCGATTATACATAGATTCTACCTGTTGCGTGAAGCGTAGGTCGAGCGTAGGCGAAGTGTAGGCCATTTATGTACCTAACTAAAATATATGTTTGAAGTTTAAAAAATGAAGAATAACTCACAAATTTCAATGTAAGCATTCCTGGTGAGATAGGCCAAACACTTTTCGAAACAGTAAAGACAGCATTGGCAGCACTTGAAGAGACACTTGGTGACGTCATTCTTCGGATCGCTCAAGACGTCTTCAACTTTTTTGAGAATTGCACGCACAAGTTGGATGAGTGCGATAAAGAAGGAACCCAGAGCTACAGAGCCGAGATGGTACCTCACGAGGTTGTATGCGCTTGTCGATATAGGTGACTCCATGTTGTCCTTATTCCTGTAATAAAAATGACCAGAATACGGTTAAGGATAAAATTGATAGATGAGATAATATACAGGGTGTCTCACGTTATATCCGGCAAACTTCACCCAAGTATTCTGCCACTAATTTCTGATCTAAAGTTCCTCTTGAAGATTTTTTTGAACGCTGTGTTTTTGAGTTAATCAATTTTTAAAAATTTCTTCATTATTTCGACCTTAACTCACTACAACGGCCCTTAATCACCTGAGAAAATTCAGATATAATTATACCATTGGAAAAAGTGTTAAATTATCCATCTCTCTAATGTACCATAAATGTTTTTTTAATATGGCTCAATTGGTGAAAAATCAGACTGAATAGTTACGGGCCAAACACAGTCTAAAAAGCGAATTTTGTCAAATCTTCACAATGACCATTTGTTTATACTCTGTAGGTCCAATAAATTTCTACATGTAAAATTCAGCCTGTAGTCCTAAAATTTGCGCCAGAATCTCAGCTTTTCAACGGTGTAGTCAATTTTACTTTTACTTTGCTAATTAGGGGAGAAAACTATGTTTTAATGTTGAAAAACATTGTTGTTTCAATGAAATCGAGGGTTTTCTTGAAAAATGACCTTCTATGAAAATACGTGTTTGGAGTCGGTTTCTACGTATTTTTTCACGCTGAATCGAGTGGTAACTCTTGCATATCTCCCCAAACCCGTTATAACAGAATTTTACACTTTAGTTTACTAGTTTTACCCTTAAAATCACATAAAATTTGTCAAACCAAATAAACTCAAACTTTTTAGTTAAAGTGTAAAACCAGGTTTTATCAGGGTTGGGGAGATATGCAAGAGTTACCATTCGATTCAGCATGAAAAAAATACGTAGAAACTGACCCCAAACTTGTATTTTCAGAGAAAGTAATTTTTCAAGAAATCCCTCGATTTCAATGAAAAAACAGTGTTTTTAAACATTAAAACATAGTTTTCTCCACTAATTAGCAAAGTAAACATGAAATTGACTACACCGTTGAAAAGCTGAGATTGTGGCGCAAGTTTTAGGACTACAGGCTGAATTTTACATGTAGAATTTCATTGGGCCTACAGAGTATGAAAAAGTGGTCATTCTGAAGATTTGTCACCGATTGAAAAATCTTAAAAACATTTATGGTACTTTAGGTAGATGGAGAATTTAATACTCATTTCAATGGTATAATCAAATTTGATTTTTCTCACGTGATTAAGGGAGTTATGGCCGTTTTAGTGAGTTAAGGTCGAAATTATGAAAAAATTCTTAAAAATTGAACGATTTGAAAACAAAGCGTTTAAAAAAATCTCTATTAGGAACTTTCGATCGGAAATTAGTTGCAGAATACTTAGGTGAAGTTTGCCGGATGTAACGTGAGACACCCTGTAAATAATCATGTTAAACTTATGAACTTCAAACCTAAAAGGTAGAAAACTACTTGCCTATTTTAAAATAAAATTTCCAGTGTTTCTGGTTCTTCCCCAATTTTTTCCCCTAAAGAACCTTGCATCAGCCCAACGAGTCAATTTTTAAGATATGAATTGTAATCATGTAATCAACAAGGATGTCATAAGAAACTTTGGTAACTTGGTTTTCTCAATATTTTTCATTTCTTTTGCCTCCTCACAATCGTGGGATTGCAGGATGTTTAAATTTTAATACAATAAATAAACGGATTGGAGGGGGCTTGAAATTATGCTATTCAACATTTTCATTTCAAGGTAAAATTCTTTGGCGCCTTATTGATATTCCTCCAGATTTAATTTAATGCGTTGAATTTGGGATTATGAGGCGAACTACAGGGTATATGGGGTGTGGTGAGGAGCATACAGACAAGGACTTTGGATTCCTCTGTTATTTGGTCATGCAGTTCATTCTGAAGTCTCTGAACTAACTTGAACCAATCTAAGCTCTTAACAATACATTACCAACTAATATAGCTTCATCAGGTACCTAAATACATATTCTATAATTATTATTTCAAAAAGGACAATATTTCTCTCTTCTCAAAATGATGAACGTGCTAGAAATCAGCAATATATCATTTTAAACGTCCACCAAATTGTGACATTTTCAACATTCAAATGAAAAATAAGGTCTCTTAGTTAGGAAATAAGTGAAAAGTAGTTCCAAGTGCAAAGTCTATGAAGAACATAAAAGTATCACAAACCTTCGGTGTCAAAACCCCGATTAAGGATTAATAACTTATGCTCTTAGATTAGATGCATTGGTGATTGGAAATAATACCGACAGAAATAAAATGGATAGGACGAATTCTTTATCTTAATTATGAGAGGGATATCTACCAATAATCTAGAAAACTTCGAAAATCCTAATCAACTAAAATAAATATTTAAACTAAATGTGCCATGCAATGCTTGAATTACAGGGATGTGATAAAAAGCAACAGAGCATTCGTGGGCTTTGTCATCGCCTTCTCCACCAAGGAATGTTAATATGTGACATATTTCCCGATTACCCATCATATTGTACCGTTTTCGAAAACCCCAATCTTTTAGTTAAGGGAGTAAAAGAAAACTAGGAGAAACTGTTCAATGTATATTTATCTGCAGGAGTTCATCTTTCTTGGTTGTCCCAAGTTTGAGGACTCCAAACTCAACAACAAACAACACTCAAAATATCTGTTGACTTGCGTTTTCATCAAAAACAGCGAACTGAGGAACGACTTACTCTTAATTCTTGAGTTCGTTTTCGCACTGAGCGGCCTGAACTTGTTAGCAATGCCTGCCTCACCCTCTCCACACTTTCAGGGGTCCGTCCGTGCCTGGTGGCTTCTTTTTCATCACATTTCCAGTTGTTTGAAGGATTTTGACCCACTTCACAATCGTGTTACGGCTTGGGACCGCTCCACGACGGCCAATATTGAATCCATGCCGAAACAGTCTCTGCGTTGCCACCACTGATACACCATTTTTGATAAAAGCATCGAACGCAAACATGCGATGCCTCATACCCCAGTCAGCCATGTTGTACACTAAATGGCACATCCCCACGGTTCGAACGGGATCCTTACGATGACCCCACTCCACCTACCTACTGAGTAATACCCATTCGAAAAACGTCAGGTTCCCGTGGACCACCCTGTACCATCAGGTCCAGCAGACGTGGAGTTTTTGACACAGCAATTATGTGCCTTGCCATGAAGCACCAGCGTACACATACTGCTGTATAAGGAATCCCTGGTGGAAGCTGGGGGTACCATTGGCTCACCAGGGTTTTGGCTGGGAGCACTCGAAAGTGGCCCCCAAAATTCCACGAACTCTTGGAGAGGGGGCAAAACTTGTTCATACCCAGCTCCCTTCTGTAACTCCACAGCTACACGAGCCAGATGCTTCCTCCACAACTTCTGGACTCGCTGGTATTCTCGCCTTCTTGCTTGCTTGGCTGCTCTGCCTCCACGAGGCACCAACACAGGAGGATTTCCTCCCTGATGACTCACCACGTTCGCATCCCCAACCTGTGGGAAGATCCTCTGTACATAAGCCGCCATCTCGTCTTCCAAGCCATCTGGCCTCTCAACAGCCTGCCTGGCCAGTTCCTGCATTTAGGCTCTCTCATAACCATCAATGTGGCCTACCTGATCCCCGAGCCTCAACACTTCGGTCTTCAAATTGTCAAGAAGACCAGAGGTCCTGGGTGAGTGGCGGGCAGCTGTCCTACACCTGTAGAAGATCCGGGAGATGCCCCACGGCTATTTGCCAGAATTTCGTCCTGGACAAGCTTCTTGTAGTGGGGCCTCAGGCAAAGAGATTGAATAGCAGAAAGCGAATGCATGGGAAAACATGCTTGCAAGAAGACATTAATATTGCGTACCCCATTACACACTGCTTCTGCCTCCTCTGCTGCCATTCACCACAGATTCTTAGAAGCATACCTAGGCCACTCTCGCTCTGTATCAATTGCTTTGTTGGCCTGTAGAGAATGCTTCTGCCATACCTGGGCAATGAGGCCACGCTTGGAACAGAAGGCTCTCTCACAATGGGCATACTGGTGGGCATTCGCCAGGGCAGTGGATGAGGAGGAGGGATAGGATGATGACGATGAAGAAGAGGGAGAGGATGACCGACTTCCTGCCTGGATCGCTCCCGAGCGCCTCCCCTAAAACCCAGTGGGCCAATGGGCCAGCAGGGATTATGAAGCTCATTGTTGGATTCTTCCATAATGGGGGAGACACAATAAGAAGGGTCGGGAGACCTGTTGACACGAGTCCCCCCCCCCCTAATAGCTAGCGGGTCATTCTGCCACCCTCTGTTCATCCAGAGGGTTCCCAGGTTGCACAACAAGGACGTATGACCTTGACTTGGGTAGGGACATGAAGGAGCTTCTAAGAGATAAAAATACCAACAGTCACCCTACCCCAGCAATCCCACCCACACACACTGAGAGAAAGGGAGACAGAAAGACGTAAAAGACTCCTGTTTTTGTCCACGGATTTGGTCTGAAACGGATTTGCATGTGATTATTTCATTTTATTTTATTCTCATGCTTGGGTTGCCCCACACCCCAATAGCTCGTCCCTCTATTGATGAAGCCTAGCTTCAGAGGGATGTCCTAAAAACCACCTTGTCCTGAAAACTTTGAATCCATCAATGACCTGTTTCCACTGTGGCCTTGGGGCACCAGGGAAAGAGGAGGGGGGGGGGGGGGGGGGCGTGCGAAAGAGAGGGGCAGGTAATAGGGGCCCATGTACATGGGCCAAAACCAACATCCCCTCCTCCCATATTCTCCTCCCATATATTAAGGGGGAGGAGAAGGGGATGTAACTAGTTTTTAGCTCTTTAGCTCTCCATCAGGGGGGTCAATCCGCCTAGGCCTGGACCCGGCAGTCTATGATTTTGATAGGATTATCCTTTTAAAAACCTACAATGGTTAATAAAACACCCTCTAGTGCAACTAGATATAATTGATGAATAAACGAACTTCCAAGTGAAGTTCATACATAATTATGTCTGGGGCACTAGAGGGTGTTTTACGCCCATCCATTACCCTGCCCTGTATATCATAGTCGTGCCTGGGGACTCTTTGTACTAGTGACAAGGGCCGTGAACAGTGCTGCCAACATGTCCAGGTGAAATGTCAGTAGGTACGACCTCCCTAAGGCGCCCTTCCAGCGATTTTGAATTCCTTTGAAACCAGCTCTGTCCGGCGTGTGGCGAAGGCCACTACAATGGTTAATAAAACACCCTCTAGTGCCCTTGACATAATTATTAATGAACTTCACTAGGACTTCATTTATTCATCAATCAATTTGTGTTTTCCCACTGGTGCTTCGAATAAGTTTTAAGTATATATATTTTCCACACACACATAGACTCACTCGCACTTCACAAAACATTTCTGTCCTTTGAGCCAACAATATACATATCGTAAAAGCTAACCTTGTGAAGAACCAAGTAGCCACTGAGCCAGCGATTATCATATGTTGACAACCAATGATGAACTGCGTTATCCAGAAAACGCCCATGAGATTGTACCACCGCGTGAACTTGAAACAATAATATAAAAAGCATCCATGTACAAACCGAACAATAAGGAAAATTTTATTTGGTATGGGTACCAAATGAGTAGTACAGCATTGTATAAACTAATAATAAATAATTGAATAATTCTTAACTAACTTTCATGGCAAAGTCTTTTTTGTAGTAAAAACTTGGCTGGTGGTACGTAAGTACGCCAGAGCTTTCGATCCAAATGGCAAAATACATCCACAGACCAATAGCAACGAAAAGTGCGACGAAAGTCTACAAAAGCAGAATCATACGACATCATTAAAATATGTACTCCAATCATCCGAATATCAATAAATTATTGTTGGAAGAGATTATCATGCAATAACAAAGCATTATAAATTGCAATCGTAGTTTTAAAAACCAATGTTTAAGCGAATGTTGCTAATGGCACTATTCATCTTGCAGTGTAAAATGAGGGCATATTACCAAAAGAGGTTCAAAAATTAAGAGAGGCATTTTAGTCAGGGCTTTTCCAGCTTCAGAGAAAAGTTCGGCAACCAGTTTTATCCTTTTCCTCATCACAAAGACCACGAAAAAGATCACCACCTGCACATAAATAAACATTTACTTATTGTAAGCCTGTAGAGTTACCTCAATACAGGGGGGTTGCTTCATATAATCCTTTTGGCTCTTTGGAAGTGGAGTAAGAAAAAAATTGAATTATAAACCCCATTAATTGATTACCAAAAGATGAAATAAGACAAATTCATTCATCTTCTTTTTTCTGTTAGTAAGTAGTTATTTTTTATTATTTTCAGTAATGAATCTTTGTAAACTACCAAGAAAATAAATTTTAACCCCCACTCATCAAAATTTGTTGATTTACGCGTTTCAAAATGCGTAGAATAAAAAAATAATAAAAATTTTAAAAATCCACCTGTCTGCCATCCAGAGCTTTTCTCTGAAACTACGGGACGAAGGTTTATGAAACTGGGGTCATAAATCATAAATATGGGAATATGGGGTCTATTTGGGACTGTATCAACCTGAAACTGCGACATTGAAGGACTGAAATATTAAAAATCTGACATTTTGTAATCAAAATAGTGTTTTAGCGAATTTACGTTTATCTATTTGCTCTCCCTGTGGAGTACTTCTTTACTTTTTTTGAATTGTACCTTCTACCTATTTCTAGTTAAAATGATGAAGGAAGTCTGGCCAGTCGTCTCCATCATCTGCCTGCCTTCACTTATAATCTAACTGTTTTAGCGGAAATTCTTGTAGCACTACTGGTCAAGTGAAAATATCCACCTAAGAATCTCTTCAACTTTCTTTCGAGAGAAGTACTTGGCGACATTGTTAACAATCTCCCGAGCTTGCCCCCCCCCCCCCCCCCCAAGTGTTTTTCCGAACTGAAAGGACGAAGAATGTCCAGTTTTAGAGGTGTTGTTAATAACGAACAGATGAAATTAAATAAGATAAATATAACTTGCGAAACAAAAGAAAGAAAACGATAAAATAATAAAGGAAGAATGAATCACGGGATGTAGAAAACAGTTGACAGGAAATTATACAAAAACTCGAAATAGCTGTCGCGCATTCATCAAAAGCAGTGCAGCCAACCGTCAAATGCATAATTTCTCTTTAATTCTAGGGGTTTTTATACCTAACAGGGTTATCTTCCAAAAGTTGCTTCAACGAGTAGTTCACTTTTCTGCTGCTCGGAACGTACAACATCTCTGGTCCACCTATACTTTGTTCTTCAACTACTTCTATGTTATTTGTCCATGTCATAATAAGTAAAAAAACTATACTGCCCAATCAATAGGGCAGACTTTATAAACTGAAACAGGTGTTTTATTTCATCTCACTAATTTTCGGTAGGTGGATGCCTAGATCTATGTAGATATACTTAGATTTTGATGTACCAACTACCATAGGTACTTATACATCAGATCATATCACATACAGAAGGACTAGTAAAGTGTTTGTTTTATTATATTTAATCTATTTCACTTTGGTAGGTGTCTACGTCCATGCAGCTACATTTTTCATAATGTGCTACGTTTAATAAAGTATGGACCAGTATCTGCGTAGAAATGCTATCTAATATAGAAATAATAAACCTTAGAGGAATAATTTACAACATTTTCTATTACTAATTTTTCTGTATTTTTAGGAGATATAGTTAACTTTAAAAGCACATATCTGAGAGAGGCTCATATCCTATGATAGTTTTAAACAAATACTAGTAATGCATTGTTCATACTTACAGTGACCACAGTGGTGATTATGGCATAAGCCAAATACGTTTTTACCACTCTATCATCGATATCACTTTGCGTTTGTTCCTTCTTTTTGTGGCTCCATACGACCCTGGAACAGTGAAATAGGCCAAATAAAAGGAGGTTGAGTTTACAAAGAAACGAGCCTTTCCCGCTCATTCATTTTATATTTTTAAGTGAAAAGCGATTATATCCTGAGAAGTTTGACACTACTCATCCCTCTCCTACGACGAGTAGTTTTCATCCATGTTTTTTCAACGTTTTGGGTATCTGTGACGTCAAAGCATAACTCCCATCTAGGCGGGACAACAGTACCTTTTCACACTCATAGGCGAAAAGGCATTCATTCATAACTGGCATGATAATAGTATTACTAAGTATATGTAGGCGTCTTAATTAATAATATCATAAATATATAAGTTCTTGGTGAGGCAAAAAAAAAAGTCGTCAACCATCCAGGGGAATACAGAACCATCAAATAGAAATCTACCCTTATGAACTGTTGCATTTGGTTAATGTACACATCTGATGCCAAATTACCTCAGAATGTGACTTTCCCCCAGAACACCTCTCCCGGAAAAAGTATAAGCATGAACTCTAAACAGATACATAGTATACATTTGACCAGCACAGCTGGGTGAAATGTGGCAGTTTAACTATCATGAACTTTTGAAAAATTCCTCAAAAACCCAACCCACATAGCCAAGCACCTTGACTTTACAGTTCACACCACTTCCTGAACATTTTATGGCAAGTGTAGAACAGCAGTCAATGAACTAAATAGACTTCGTGGTTTTATAAAGGCAATAGTGACATCAAAGTCCTTGAGTAGAACATCGCCTTGGTACAACGAGCGAATTCCCTGTTCTTGCCTTGAAATGGGTTGTATGCTGGCTTCAAGCAAGCATTAATAATTTCACTTATTTACGGGGAAAGAAATTAATAAATCGGTCTGGAACTCAGTCCTAACACGCCATCAAACCCAAAAGAAAATGTTATGAAGGAGACAATCTGCTTAACCAACCTGTTGAGATTAGTATAGGTCAGTGAGGCAAAATCTAGTTCAAAGACATGTCATGATGGTCAGGCAGATTCATTTAATTTATGTAAAAGACACACTAACTGCATATACAAGAATAAATTGTCATTGGTACCAGAACACATATTATCTAACTTATAAATACTAAAGGCAGAGAAAGAAAGAAATTACATGAATTTTGAGCAGACCAGATGTCAGTGGATATAAGATAGATTTCAAAAGGTGCCACAGACCGAGTGTTCAAGGGTGGTAGAGTATGTTAGGGTTAACAACAGCAGGTGGGATCTGTGGGGCAGTGTGGATGGCGAACTCGAGCTTTGACTCCTGTACATAGCAAGTAAACAAAGGGCCTGTTACTATATGAGCGAAAGATTCGAAAACCTGGAGATCGGTACAATGGACAATTGTGGATTCTGAACAGAATAATGTACCTATACAATCTCTATTGGAGTAGAGGAAGCAAGTATAGATATTTGCTGCATCTTCCCACCAGTTACAAGTTTTCAGAATGAAAAACTGTGATTAGGTATCAATTCTTAATGACAATGGGAAAACACAACAAGGAATGCGCAACCTAAGTACATTTTACTTCTCACCATCAGAGGAGATTGAACGATACACCTCGTAGCATGTGACTGTCAGGCTTTGTAGTGGACTTATATAATTTTCACTAGGTGTAGGTACACCTAGTGGAATATTTTTTGAGAAGTCATGAGTTGTGAGAGTCTCATGAGTCTGTTTATGCGGGTTTGTTCCTTGAGGAGGAACCTGTGAGAAGTAGTGAAAAGGGGTCATCATTTGTAGTGGATTTATTTGTTGGTTATGTGGGTTCACCCTATGTGGCGAATTTAGATAATTCGGACTTGGCGTAGGGATCCCCAAAGGGATGTCAACGTTTGAAATATGTTCGTTGTAATGGTAGCTTGAAAGTGGGGTCACCATTTGTGGTGGAACCATATGCGTTTGTCTCGGTATAGGAATACCTAGAGGTATGTTTGTGTGGTTCATATATCACTGGGAAGGAATATTGTGATGGAATATACCCTCTGAGGGGTGGATAGGCCGTTGGGCCTTTTCTTGAGCATGTAGAGGGTCTATTTGTGAATTTATAAATTCACTGTGAAAAGGAGAGATTAGTGAATACCTACTCTTAATTAAATTTTAATATCTATTCTAACAACAGAAGATGAATTACTTTCGAGAATGGTAACTAATTTTCACGCTGAATCGAATGGTAACTCTCGCAGACCAGCTCCCCCCCCCCCCCAACTCCGTTATAACAGAGTTTTACTCTTTAACTAACTAGTTTCACCCTTGAAAACACCTAGAATTTAGCATTACAAATAAATTAAAAACTAGCTAGGTTAAGTGTATAGCGTACCATTTGATGCAGAGTAAAAAAGGCTGCAAATATTGCACAACGGTTTATCATTTCTGTATTAGACAGCCCTTCTACGCAGATCACTGGTCTATAATCGTGCCTTCCAAAAGGTTTCACACCTTTACGGCTCATTACCCCACAATTTTTCGGTTTATAGTAGGTGAATGTTGTAAATTTTTCGAAAAATGTCAAAACAACATAACAAAAAACTTAGACAACGGTAGGTTGAAAAGTAAAGAAATTAACCTCAGAGGTTCCAAAGATGATCAGAATAACTTGAGAACTGAGAATATCTCAGCAATCTAAAATAACCAGGTGACTCAGAAAGACTAACGCTGAGACCACCGAGAAGTTCCAACGACCCTCTGTTTGTGCGTAAATTGAAAAGAACCGGAACTTTTTGATCAAACTCTACATACACATATAAAAAAGCGTTAAACTCAATGAATTTCAAAATGGATTTCCATGAAGGAAATTTAGGATTCATTGCGATAGCTTTATTTTCTTAGAAAATTGGCTAAAACTGTCTGACCTTGGTAGACTCAGAAGTAATTAACCTTCTGTTGTTGGAATAGAAATTAAAATTTAATTAAGAGTAATTCCTTAGAATTCACTAATCAATTATTTAATAAAATAATAGATAATTGAGGCAGGTGATTACCAATTATGACTTTGACCTCTTTTTTTAGCTGTCGGAGCTGCTCAAAAATTTTTGTTTTGGCATCAGGGAGAGAGGAAATGTAACGTTCTTTTCAAACGTGTAATCAAGTTTTAATTTACTCATCAAATTAAGGGAGTTAAGACCATTTTAGTGAAATAAAGTAAAAAACACGAAAAAAATCTTGAACATGGAATTTCTTGGAAACGAAGCCTCTAAAAAAATGTTTAGGAGGCACTTTTTGTTGCAAATTTTTAGTTGAGGCAAAGTTTGGAGGCAAACTTTTAGTTGTAGAATCGATCCCTGAGCTTTGACGAGTCGTGTCTGAGACACCCTGTATGCCCAGAAACTCTTACCAAGTTAAATTCTAAAAAGTTATTTCAACATGAACCTTCGAATATATATATATATATATATATATATATATATATATATATATATATATATATATATATATATATATATCATTTTTATTTAATGAATACTCTATTTTAACTGTTTTATGTATGCTAATGTTACAAAGGTACATAAAAATTTATTTGACACCAAATCAAAGATTACTTAATAATGAATAATTATCACAGCTAAATGATAAACATGATTTTGCAGGTAGAAAACTAGATTGTTGACAAATGTATAACTAAGGGATACCTACACACTCACCAAGCATAAATGGTTCCAATGACGCCCATTCCAATAGATCCTAAAAGGATTACCCAGATCATGAGACTTGCAAAGAAACGCAGGGCGAACAGCGTGATAAGGGAAAGAGCTGAAATAAAAGATAACAAAGTTTCATTGTCGAGACGAATTGGTATTATTGCAAGTTTTATCATGAATTTAATTAATACAAAAATGCTGGTATGGATGCAGCTTACTTAAGGAAGTAGGGTATACGTTCCATATCCTCCCTCAAGAGCCTTATTTTTCATATCCCTAACTGACCTGATTTGTTATTGTATGCTCTACCATAGAGGCACGAGGAATATGTATGGATTACCCACAAGAAATCGCTTCTTGTGAGCTCTTGGTTGTTGCATATTTGGGAATATCTCGATCTTTCCCAGAAGCCTTACAACAGCTCGAGAACCACTCTAACACTTCCCAAAATTGTTTTTATTTACTACTGATAGGTTCTGTCATTTTGAAAATTCGTTCCATTCATTACATACTTGGAAGAAACATTACCGCATTTTATTAAATGTGAATAATAATTATGTATAATCTCATCTCAGCCAGAGAAATCTACGGGAAGCAATTAGAAACCAAAGTGTTCGTCAGTTCTCACCTGTTTTTTCGTGCAATGTAGAATTTATAATAATGATATACCTACCTACATAATAAAAACGCTCACACCTAGTTCAGATTCTTAGAAGTAAGAACCTTGTGCATGTGCTTGCCGCTGATGTTTTGGCTCGCACTTCCACAAAATATCTTTGGTGGCAAATGTGCTACCATGCTATCGCCTAATAGCAGTTTATTTTGTTTTCAGGTGTGAATCTCAAGGGAACTATTGCAAAGAACTGGAGAATAATTGCTTAACCTCAGAACTTAAATTCCCCCCTCCTCTAATATGGGAGGAGGAGAAGGGGACATAAAGAGTTTTTTGCTCTTTAGGTCGATCCGCCTAGGCCCGACAGTCTATGATTTTGATAGGATAACACCCCCCCCCCCTTTAAACATCTACTATGGTTAATAAAATGCCCTCTAGTGCTCCTAGATATAATTGATGAATACACGAACTTCCTAGTGAAGTTCGTTCATAATTATATCAGGGCCACTAGAGGGTGTTTTACGGCCTCCCATCACCCTGCCCTCTATCATAGAATTGCCTGGGTACTCTTTGTACTAGTAATAAGGGCTGGGGACAGCGCTGCCAACATGGCTGGGCATAATGCTGGTGGTACGACCTCCCTAGGGCGCCAATCCTGTAATTTTTTTAATTCCTCTGAGAAACCAGCTCTGTCCGGCCACTACAATGGTTAATAAAACACCCTCTAGTGCCCCTGACATAATTATGAATGAACTTCACAAGGAATTTCGTTTATTCATCAATTTTATAGAAATAGTCAATTTCATCTAAATGGTTTTATTGATTTTATTGGCTCAATTATTTTTTATTAGTTATTGCTTTTAAATTGTTCTTATTATAGTTTTATTATTTATATTAAAGTTAGTGTTCGTGTAAGACAACATTTTCTTATTTCTCTGTACTGCACTCACCTTCATTCAAAGCGACAATTCTGGCGATGCGGTGGTGCACAATTATGTGGTGCAACATTATATACATTATGTGTGGGATGATATTTACAAGACGATGCGAGTGAGTGTGATCGAAAAATAACATGTAGATTTCTACGAATTACTTAAAGTTTATAGAATCATGTCTTATAATGTTTATAGATAAACGCAGAAAAATATTTTTTTAAATATGGGAATCTTAGCTACTTACCCCATGTTTCAATTTAAAGTAAAGAAGAGGCCTAATTTTATTGTACGAGTTACCATTGACATAATATTGAGCCTTGTTCATGGAGGATCAATAGACATTACAATGGGCTGCCTGGATGGGCCGCCCCTTTGGATCTTGTAGAATTAATCTAGCCAAGTAGCTATCTGAGTAGGGTTTTATCTGTTTTTATAGTGTGCTGTGCATACCGAGTTAAGTGAAAGGAAATGAAGCATATAGGAAACCAGAGGGATTTAAAGACATTAGTCGTCAACTAGGTACCTCCAAAACATGAGCGACTAATCGTTTGGAAATGCACAGTGCACTATTTTTCCAGATTTAGAAAATTTTCAATGAAATAACCCTGATAATTTCATAGAATTTGGTGCAAATTTATATAGTTAACAGGATATAATATGGGATCTGTAAAGAACAACGCCAGATGATTCCTGAAAATTTCATTGGAATTTAATAAGAATTTCGAGAGTTAAGCTTGATTTTAAACCAACTATTATTGGTCTGCATAATACAACGTTTCAAACGGTTTAGATTATTGAGTACTACTGCAGAAGTTTATTTACGTGAGCATGCTCAAATGCCACTATAATAAAATACATACCCAGTGCAATCAAAGCCAAATATAGGAGTTCCTTCCAAGCCAGGTGGAGATCTTCAGATACTTCCTGTTGATCAATTCGTGTATAATGTTATAGAGCTTATGTAGTCATGTAAGCCGTTTGAGTCACTATGATATAATTTAGTATCAAGAGGTGACTAACAGAATACTTATAGTCTCCGAGATGTGAGAATACGACTAGAAGCTCTCCCACCAGCCATATACCCTGGAATTTAAGTGATTTTTTCAAAAATGCAGGTGCCGTACTTAAAAAATTATACGTATACGTCAAAAATGGGCATCGGATTCGGATTTAGCACCTTCGGAAACCCCCAAGCTACTGAAGTAGTGTAGTCAAGACTGGTTTCTTTGTCGGTGCCAGGAGGGAATATTCCCTCACAGGTTGGTGGTAGTATTGCTCATCCTCTCGGAGATAAAGGGCAAGAATTTGAGCTCACCAATGGTGGGAACTATTTTCTTGGTCGACTCTATTCTCACATCTCACTACTTTTAGCATGCATAAGGAATAAGGTACCTATGCAAATGCAACTTACGTGGAAGAAATCTTTGAACCCGGTTTTTGAGAAAAAGGAGTTGACCACTTCGCCACTTTTCTTCGGTATGCACCTGTGTAGGAATTTCTGGCTGAAAATTTAACAATAGTACGGTCGTGCGTTAATGACTACCATACTACACATGATGAGAAATCGATAAATCACGTCGAGTGATAATGAACACCCCACTTGGGAAATATCAATGAAACACTAATTTTTAAGCAGTATGTTGTAAAGACGAACTGTTGGTAATAATTTGATAGATGATAGTGAACCCATAAATCCATAAAATTCGATACCTGGCACGAATCGTGAGTAATATAATATATAGATAGATAGGTAACTACTAGATTGCAAAATAGAAGTGATATGTTAGATTAAACTTACTAATCTGGATAAGCCTTACAGTCCTCCACGCATTCCTTATTCACATTTTTAGGATTGTATATAAGTTTCCCAGCTTCCTTTATGAGTAGATACCTGAAAATATTATTTCCAGTTACAAACGACTTATACTCGTAAGTAATTTAACAACCCGATTTTGTTGACAAATAAAAACTGTGCCTACAAACGAAAAATGTGTTACGCTATAAAAGTGAGGAGTTATAGTACAGTCTTCGTAGAATACGGTTTACAAACGCAGCTATCATGTGTACACGGATGTTGCGGTGGACTTTCTAAGAAATGGTTTGAAGAAACCCATGAAGGCACGATTTTTCAAATAAAAATGGAACATTCGATCTCCTATGTTGGCCACCCTGCGCCCCTCGACCTCCGCCAACTTGAGGGGCATCTCACCACTTCGTGTATCCACCCTGTTGCGTGTGCTATGAGCTCTCAATATTTTCGGGTTTTCTTGCGTTTTTTTTTCCGCAGATTTAACGGTTTGTTTTTTTCCTCGAGCTTGTTCTACATTTCGTCCGTGATTTCGAACAAGAATTCCACGGAAAAAGTGCGTCCAGATGAGGGACCACGGAGGGGCGTAGTTAACAATGCCACAGGAAGTTCGGTTTGCGCCATTGTATCTGTGGGCGCGTCCTCTTCATCAAGACATCTCAACATTACCAGGTATTTTATATATATTATTATATCAGGATCGAGAGCGGTCGATAACCCTGCCAAGTCCTCTGATTCGGACTGGGTTAGAAGCATTCGCCTAAGCGCTCGCATTCCCCCATCCCTCCATGTAGTCCGGCCGACTTCACAAAGTGGTCTTCCAACAGGGTTGGAAGCAAACTGAGGAATATTAGGTCGAGTAAACATTCTCGTAGAACAAATTTTCGTGCGGAAAGATACAAAATGTTGTACCAAGGTCTTTTCCTTTCCAAGAAATAAAGTTTCGACTCGAGGAGTCGGTCTCTGCCATTCTTCCCTGTCATCCGGTTTTGCCAAGCCCTTTGTAGAAGAGGATCAGGAGAACCATCAGTCTACAGCTGTTTTCTGAAGGATCCACTAGCGTTTGTCAGTTTCACAATCTGACAACTGTGCTCCTGTCAGCGAGCATCAAATGCTTAGATCTAAGTTAATTAATTATTTTCTGATTTTTAACGAGACTCCTCCAGTGGTCCAAATGTCTTCCATCCCACAATAGTTGGATACCATGAGAAGAGAACTAGAAAAAGTCAAATATGGGCATCATTTCAACGTCTATTCACCCCCCTCCTCATTCTTATGAATTTCCATGAAATATATACTACATTGCTATTGGTAAGTCTGCTATTATTTTCAATCAATGAGATTTAATATTATAACGAAGTCCCAGGTGCTGCTCGGTTCAAGTGTTTTACAGCCATAGCCGAAGCACCCAACCACAGGAGTTTTCAACACCTGACGTGGAAGAAATTAAAATTTCAGATCCAGGTTGTGAGAAGAGTAGTTGCCCTCTGACAGGAAGTGGTCGTCAAGTGAAACCTCGAAATATCCTGGACCTTTAGATTGATTTGCAAATAACAAGTATGTGCAAAGGTGGGAGAATGTCGAGAAATGGAAAGGATAAGCGAGTTTGTTGTCATCGATTGGGGGCTGACTGCAATGCTGTTTGGGCGCCAAATGAAGAGTTTCTTTTTTTTTAGTTCTGCTGATGCTTGACTGTGATCGGTGAACGGTGTACTTCTGGCTTCTGTTTTCGAACAAGTTATATTTTTGAACTTTATATTAAAGTACTCAGTTTGTTTTTGATTTCGTGAATAACAGTGTTTTTCCGAGCGAGTTTCAAGTTTATATTTCCGTACTCTACAAATACCTTCACTAACGAAAATAGCAGATCTCCCACACTTTCTCGCTTGACTGCAAAAAGCAGATGCAAGTTGAAAACCAACTAGAGCTAATAGCTTAATCTCTTCATGATGGCTGCACCATAGTTCGATCCAACCAAAACTTTACCCAGGTCGATTGCAAATTATAGATAACTTCCTTTTCTATATAAAAAAAAGGAGCGTTAAAGGCCGCCATCATACATCTAAGAAGGTTCATATATTTTCTATTAGCTGTCAACGTTTCAAATCATGACAGATCAGTTGATTTTATCACCTCCAGCAATAAAAATGGAAAGAGCTTTCGTGTGAGGTAGAGCAAGCTCAATTTGGGTGTAGTTCCGTATGTGTCCCCACTTTCAAACCAATCTACATCTATCATTAACCAACGAAAAAATGAATTTGCCGATTGTTTTGGAAACCTCCTTTCCCATGGATTCATGATAAATTAACTTTCTCCTTCTGGTACGTAAGAAATAGAGAATTGAAAAAGGTGGGGTTACATACGGAACTATTTGACAAGTCAAAAAATTCCGTATGTGTCCTGTAACGGCCCAAAAATATTAGATACCTCAACAGGAGTTCAAACTCACGTCGTTACAACTACGGGAAATTTCCCGAAGTTGCAACACTCTAACGATCAGAGCTATGAAGTCAGAGTGATCAAACCTCTTCGACTCTGAGTTATTTTCCTGGAGTCAAATACCAGCCGTCTCGGCTGGTTTGGGGTCGGACGAATGACAAAGTGAAACTGCAGGCCGCTGGCTGAGCAGATGCTCACTGGAACAAGCCAGCAGTCGAGCGAGGTTTTGACTCAAGTGAGTGAGGGAGTGAAAGGTGCTAACGACAGGAAATGTGATGTTTACAGTATTTTGGCTCGAGAGGGATTTAATTAATTATTGTTTCGTATGATTTCGGGTCCTATTTCAACTGCGCCACTGTAACGGCCCAAAAATATTTGATACCTCGACAGGAGTTCGAACTCGCATCGTTACAACTATGGGAAATTTCCCGAAGTTGCAACGATCAGAGCTAAGAGGCCAGGGTTATCAAACCTTTTCGACTGTGAGAGTTATTTTTCTGGAGCGTAACAGTCCCCACGCTATTTGTGAGTCAGTAAGTTGAGCAATGAACCCTAAAACTCTTTTGGTGTTTCTCTCTGACTAAACAAAGTTGATGTTTATATTGTGTAGCATGATACAGACTCTTGAATAAACATGTATCTTACATATACCGAACAACAGACTAGTGATCCCCGATGGAGAGTCGGACTCACCCAAACTAGGCACCAGCGGCTACTAAACCACCAGAACTGGGCACCACCAAACTATACATATCATTCTGAACCATACGTCCAACTAATCTGAATTTATACTAAGGGATTGACAAGTTGATGTTAAATATTTTGATTTGCAAGCTTTTTCAATTCCGTATTTCTCATGTACGCAAAGGAGAAAGTTAATCTATCATGAAAACATGGGAAACATGAGATTCTGAGGATTCTGAAACAGTCGTCAAATTCATTTTTTGATAGGATTATTACAGATTTACATTGGTTTGAAAGTGGGGACACATACGGAACTACACCCCTTAATTTTTGAAGGTAACTAGCTCAAAAAGATTAACAGAATTAAATCACAATTACCTACTCACTTTTTATTGGTGTAATCGCCACCTTTACAGGCGAACTGTGGATCATCTTCTTTTGGAGTCACTTGACCGCAAATGTTGCCACAGTTATCGTACCCATATATGACGCGATTGATGTCACCATGTTTTATGCACATCCCAACAAGTACGAACTGGAAAGACAAACAAAATACAGGTAGAATAGGTAGGTAGGAACCTAGGAGTACATAGGAAAACCCAAATGAAAGATACCTGCAACCTAACAAGAATATCAAGATTATCATTAGAATCGAACTAACCAAGTAGTGTTCAATCAATACCTAGCAATATCTCATGGAAAAGGTTGGCCCTGTGCCAACCAGAACAAACCCAAGCATCATGCTGAGTTGACCTCAGGACAGAAGCATGAATCGAGAAATCTTTCATGATTTCCGATCGGCATAACTTGAGAATGTGGATTCTGGAGCCCTTTCAATAGTGGGTGCTTTTTATCGATAAGTTAATTCATTAACTACAATAATTTATTCTACAAGATTATATTATATGACATAGCACCAACTTGTAAGAACATCAATTATTATTCTTCGGAAAATGATTCAATTGGATGTTGCATGATGGAAATATTGATCAGTAGGTACTTCAAAAATTGACCATTTTCTCTTATCTTAACCCAATGATGTAATAGGTACCTACCAATTTCACGTTGTAACTTTGTCGGTTTCTCCAGAACATATTTTAAAAGATCAAGCAACACCGCCAAAGATTCTACATCCACTCTTCTACCAGCTCCTGTACTTGATATATTACCACCCAAGATACCCTTTCTAGGTAAGTAAGTACGGTGGGCGGAGGTTCTTCGGAGAGAAAGAGAGACAAACGCTGAACTAGAGAAGGCCTCACCCATCGCACAGCCTTACTCTTTTGAGCCCCTCCCAGAGAAACCGTACTAAATACGAGACAGATGTAGGTATTTACAATTTTGGTACAGAACCTCCAAGGGGCCGATTCTACAAACGAATCCTGATCGAAAGTTCCTCCTAGAGGTTTTTTTAAACGCATTGTTTTCGGGTTATTCAATTTCTAACATTTTTTCGTATTTTCGACCGTCACTAAAATATATAACATGAAGCGGGAGCTCCACTAACATCTTCTGGGAAGGGGCATAATCTTCTCACTGGGCGAGAAAGTGTTCCAGATTGGGTTTGTACTTCTGCCACACGTGTGACGCCATCAGTTCCGGGATAAATGCGTATTATCTTCCCCATTGTCCAGGAGAGTGGTGGAGAGTTGTTGTCAACGATCAAGACAAGGTCACCAATCAGTGCAGGTCGATCTGTAGTATCCCATTTGGAGCGGCTCTGAAGCTCTAAGAGGAATTCCTTTTTCCAACGGTTCCAAAAGTTATGCACAACGTATTGCGTAAAACGATGGCGATCCTTTAGGGATTGGTTGAGGAGATCTGGATCGGGTGCTGGGATTGTGAGAGGACGAAATATGAGAAAATGGGCTGGGGTGAGTACCGATAAGTCGTTGGGAGAGCTGGACATAGCTGACAATGGCCTGGAATTCAGTATTGCTTCAACTTGGGTGGTGATTGTGATGAAGCTTTCCAGACTCGGGACTTGGTCACGAAGGCAGTTCTTCAACAAGCGCTTGGCTTGTTTAACGGCAGCTTCCCATAGTCCTCCAAAGAAGGGAGCAGATGGGGGAATAAACTTCCATGTTGTTCCATGGTTTGCCGTTTCCCGTGCCAACTCATTCTGGTGAGAAGAGTTCTGGAGAAGCGAGCGGACACGGCGGAGTTCGTTAGCAGCACCCAAAAAGTTCCTTCCATTATCTGACCATATTGTGTGAGGATGGCCTCGTCTTGACACGAATCTGTGGTAAGCTTGCAGAAAACCAGAAGTGGAGAGGTCCATGACTACTTCTATGTGAACTGCCTTGGTAGCGAAGCACACAAATATGGCAAGATAACAGCTCAATATTCTATTGTTCCGTAACTTAGCTATGCTTACTGGGAATGGGCCTGCATAGTCCACTCCTGAGATACTGAATGGAGCCGAGATCTTTGTTCTATCCAAAGGTAATTGACCCATTTCAGGATTGAATGGACGCGGACGGATGGTGAAGCATTCAACACACTGAGCAAGCTGACGCCGAACAACGCTTTTACCATTAACTATCCAGTAATTCAAGCGGAGATGATGTAAGGTGGATAAAGGACCTGCATGCATCAGGGATCGGTGGGTTTTGTCAATCAACAATTTGGTCAATTGGTGTTGGCTAGGTAAGAGAGGGGGATGTTTTTCTGAATCTGGTAATTGAGAGTTTCGGAGTCTACCACCAACCCTGAGGATACCTTTCGAGTCGAGGAACAGTCCAAGGGATCGACTGATCTTCATTCTAGGTC
Organism: Adelphocoris suturalis; assembly: GCA_030762985.1. NCBI lineage: Eukaryota > Metazoa > Arthropoda > Insecta > Hemiptera > Miridae > Adelphocoris > Adelphocoris suturalis. Next base: position 105,587,054 of record CM061040.1, on the reverse strand, counting down.
GTTTGGATTGCACGTCAGCTATTTCTTTGAAAAGAGCCTGGGCTTGAGCCCGACGTATGAGCACCTCCATACTTGAAGACAATTCAGCTGTGTTGAGTGGTTCGTCCAAATCAGACCAATCATACTCGATCGACTGCAATTTGGAGTGAACTGTTCGTAGTCGAGTTAGCAGTTTGGCGCGTTGATCAGGGGTGCGTTTTTGTTTCAGTCGACGAATATATCTGAGACAGTAAGCTACAACGTTTTGGAATGTCGTTGCAGATGAAAATCTTTCTTCCAAACTGGAACATCCTTTAGCCAATGAAGATGTTGCAAGAGAAATAAGACATGAGGTTCGAGCTTCGGATAAAACTACAGGATCCTTGAGAGTTGGGTGAATTGATCTTACTGGCCACTGTTGTAGAGGTTTATGCATCCATTCCGGGCCATTCCACCAGTTTTTGCACTTTACTAGATCTCTGGGACAAAGACCTCTAGATGCATAGTCAGCAGGGTTGTCTTTGGAAGAAACATGAAACCATTGACGAGGAGAAGTATTCTCTAGTATATTCGCCACTCGATTCCCTACAAAGACCTTCCACAGAGGAGCTTGTTTTGCAGTTATCCAGGAAAGGGCGATTTCACTGTCACTTAAGGCCAAAATCCTATCATTTGGGACGTTCTTGAGAGAGGGTAGTGTCTTGGTAAGGGTTCTAGCCAGGAGCTGAGCGCCGCATAACTCTAGCCTAGGAAGCGTCATTGCCTTGATAGGGGCCATTCTGGCCTTAGCAGTGATCAGGGTTACAGTTACAGCTTGTTTGGACACCGAAACTAAGTATAGCACAGCTCCATAAGCACGTTCAGATGCATCACAGAAGCCTACTAGCCATTGAATCTCCCAAGCAATTGGAATGAATCTGGGAATATGAAAGTCAGCTAATTCAGGAAGCTGAGCTGCTAATCGAGACCAGTCGGAAGTTACAGATGGAGGGAGAACATCATCCCAGTCATGGTGGTTCTGCACTACAGTACGGAAGATGCATCGCGCAAACACTGTGAGAGGCATGAGCCATCCTAGGGGGTCATAGACTCTGGCTATTTGAGAGGCTAATTGACGTTTGGTTTGGATTGTCTCCAGTGGTCGTAGCACATAATGGAATGTGTCTGACTGAGGTTGCCACGAGAGACCTAATATTTTCAATGATGAACTTGATTCATCTTCCAGGTCGACAGAGGTCATTGCAGGGAGCAAATGTTCCTTGGGGATCCCCGTTAGAAGTCTCTCATCATTGGCCGCCCACTTTCTTAATTCTAACTGTGCTGAGGACAGGACATCTTGAAGTTCTTGTCGAATGCTGAGAGTCTCTTGAATTGTTCCACTTCCTCCATTTAGATCGTCCACATATGTTCTATTAATTAATATTTCAGCGGCCCGAGGATGTGTATGGTTATGGATACAAGCTAGCTCTTTTAAGACTCGACCTGCTAGGAAAGGAGCAGAGGCAGTTCCATATGTGACTGTACACAGGCGGTACTCAAGTAATGGATCTTCTTCGTTAAACCTCCAGAATATACGTAAAAAGTCTCGATCAGAAGGAGGATGTAATATTTGCCTAAACATTTGTTTAATATCTGCTATGAATATCCAACGATCAAGTCCGAATCGGGTGAGAACGTCACAAATATCCAACTGTAGTTTTGGACCAGGGAGCAGAATATCGTTCAGGGAAATGTTGGACAGTGTTTTTTGTGAACCATTGAATACGACCCGTATCTTGTCTGGTGGATCGTCTGGACGCTGAACAGCGTGGTGAGGCAGAAAGTAATGTGGGTTGCCGATTTGAAGGGGAGGAGCCAATTCCATATGATGCATATATTTATGTAGTCCTGCATAAATTTATTGTAGGCAACTCTCTTTTGAGGATACTTTGATAATCTGCGCTCCAAAGATTTCATACGTCTCAAAGCAATAGATCTTGACTGGCCTAGACTAGTTGGATCACTTTTGAATGGTAATGCTACTTGAAAGCGACCATCAGGGAGACGTGTGATTGATTTACGGAATGTTTCTTCTGCAGCAAGCTCCTCTTTGGTGAGAGGCGAATATTCCTCAACAGACTCAATCCTAAACATAAGCTCCAAGAGTTCTGCGTACTCTGGTGGCTGAGAAGGAATGTTGGTTGAACTAACTGCGGCCAAAGTTAAAACGGTAGGCTTAACTCTGGTTTCAAGGGGTAATCTGTTGCTCGGTGACACGGATTTATCTTGGTTCAACTTGGTTGTGCAGTTGCGGAGGCCATGCCAATTGCTTCTTTGAGGCAGAGGTGCAGAAATTGGATGGTCATCGGGCTTAGAAACAACTGGGTTGGCTGGGATTTCTCGTACTTGGATGACTTCACGAAAATGAACATTAGACTGATTAGCAAACGAATAACCACCAGAAATCAACCATCCCAGAGTGGAGGAGGCTGCTACTGGAGATCCTCGAAGACTTGGTTTGATTTCATTGAGCATAACAGAATGGAGAACATCGCCACTGAATATAATATCAACAGGGCGGGGACAATCATAAAGAGGGTCAGCAAGATCTAGTTCATCAAGATGAGTCCACTGGGAGCGTGGAAGTTGATTCGATGGAAGGTCGAGTGTTACTTGGTTGACGACAAACATTGGAATTAGAAGATTTGGGTACCCGTACCTTTGATAAAGCAAAGAACATGTGCAACCTAGAACTTCTGTATCAGTGTTACCTCCGACTCCTGCAATTCTACTATTCATGGATGCGATTTGAAGACCAATTTTTTTAGCACAAGCAAGAGTGATTAGATTAGATTCACTGCCTGTATCCAAGATGGCCCGTGCTTGGTGCCAAGATGACGAATCAGCTGATAAATGAACCACAGCGGTTGGGATAACTGAGTATCTAGCAGATGACTTTCTGTTAGATTTGAGACTTCTAGTACATGGTGAAGGACATGATTGGGAAAATCTGAGCTGTGATTGGGTGGCACCAAGCTGACCGGAACTTCAATAATGAGGGTTTTGAACTGAAAACGGGAGTGAATCTATATTAGTCGAGACGGATCGGAAAGTGTTCTCAGTTGGACAGGTAGCATGGTTGTGATTGAAACAAGGTAGAGTTGAAGGAGGGGGGAGGTTCATAGAAGATATATTGTCTTCAAGTTGTCTTGATCCGCTTAGAGCATCTGCTGCAGGACTGCTAACGTAGTTGCTGTGCCTTGGGGCATATTGGGTTGACCGAGAGTTGGGAGAGTATGCACTACGTTGAGGGGACAAGGAGCGAGAAGCATTAGGATTAGGAGAATCTGGATGGAGTAAGTGATGATGTTTTTCACCACAAATCGAACAGCTCCGAGAAGATGGGCACTGAGACGTTAGGTGCTTAGATGACATGCACACTCGACAAAGGTGATTCTGATCTACAAAATTTGATTTAGCTTGCCAATCACATTTTTTGAACTGTCGACAGTGGTAAACTAAATGGTCTTCATGACAAAAATAACAATCAGTTGCTCGTATCGGGCGGTTGGTAACTGGATGAGACCTGGGCACTAAAGATCTATTACCAGCTGATTGGAGTGTCTTAGGCCGAGCTGGGGACGAAGTACGATTTGATTGAAAAGTTTTAGGCAAAAGTTGAGCTCTCAGAACTGTTAGTTGACCACTTAGGAAGTTGAGTAGTTGATTAGTGGTTGGTATTTCTTGGGTGAAATTTGGTTGGTCTTCTATAAATTTATCTCTCAATTCACAGGGAAGGAGATTGAATAAGATACTGTACATAAAATAGTTTCCGAGGTCACACAGTTTGAGATTTTGAATAGCAGTGGTGAGGTTGGTGGATTTTGAGTAAAAATTCTCTAGGGCACTCAATTCAACTTTCTCAATAGGTTTAAGCTGAAAAAACGAATTCATAAGATAAGAAGCTGTACGATTCTTTCCAGTGTAATAGTCGTTCAAAGTTTTATAGGCCATCTCATAGTCATACACACCAGCCCCAAGGTGCTCAATAATAACAGATGGAGTTCCACTAAGTTTTGAACGAAGGGCCGATAGTTTTTGAATAGAAGAGATATTTCTATCATGTACAGCGTGTTGAAAAGCGTGAATAAATTCAGCAAATTTCGATAAGTCTCCATTGAATACCGGAACAGACGGGAGTAAAGCAGTGTGTAGCCTGAGCTCTTCCATTTCTCGTGATTGTAAAATCACAGGATCAGGAGTACGAACTTGAACTTCCTGTTTGCATTGTGACATTTTTGATTGATCTATAAACGAAAGAATATGGGCATACGATTGATTACAAACGTCGATAATACCCTGATAAGCATCACAAGTAGCTTCAAATAATGGTTCGTTCTCTATAATGTCTAGCAATGATTTTAATTCATCCATGCTTGGTTGTACAGAGACAAAATAAGTATGCTGGAGAGTGAGAGCATCTCCAAACATACCTCTGGTAACTCGGTCAAATAGGGTACATTTATTGGAATAATCTGTTAGTGAACAGAATATGCTTTTCTGACGTCTAAAAATACGTCGGTCTTCAGTGGAGACTGCATTGGAATTTGACTGTTCTTGAAAAACTTTATTCAACTCACCAATTAGTTCTTGTACCTTCTTGGAATCACTTACTGCTGTCTTCTTTTCCATTACCGTTTCTTCTGAATCTTCTGAGTCGATAGATTCTCTAGAGGACATTCTGCTGTTCCAAAAACGAACATAAATATAACAATATTTGAGGTGAAAGACATCATTGCATTCATCGATTTCATTATCGATGTTACTAACAATCCGAAGCCTTTTGTAGCCTATTCATATTTTGAAAATTATTTCGAGCAGCTACTGCTGGGTACACAACACAAAATATCAAATTTTACAAAATAAAATAATAAGTAGCTAGGTAGAACCTACCTAATAAGTAATAACTAATTAGAGAATGGTATTGAATACCTACATAAATATACTAGTAGGTAAACCATGAACTAGGGATATCTTGTACCTATCAATAAATGAATACAAAAGTCAAGTTTCATTTATATTTATTTAACTTACAAGCCCGACTGTAAAAGCGAGCAGAAGAATTATCCCGATTATGTCAGTACAGCTTCTTCCTTTCACTGGTCCATCAAACTCATCGCCTGGAGATCTCGCTACGTCTTCCCTCTGCGAAGAAAAAATTATATATACTTTTTATTTCATTCTTAGCCTTGTCCTTAATTTTTAAAAATTAATCATTCATTATAACTACAAATTTCTACAAGTTTAAACATTCTCCTCCTCGTACAATCCTAATCCAGATTGATGGTCCAAAACGGCAATCATTGTTGGTTAGGCTGTTTGTTTCCTAGAAGTTGGAATTTCGACCCCGGTTCGTCATCCAGTACGAAAATGGAAGGTAAAGAATATTTTATTGGAAACTGAATAGTACTTGAATTTTTCTTATGTCTAGATGATACCACTTAGTTGTTTGTAAATAAGCACAGCGCTTTGTTTCATTATTATTATTATTATCATTATTTTACTTTTTCTTTCTCATGTTGACATGAATAGTGGTAACGTATTTTTGGAGCTTGGAGCGTACTTAAACGTGAAAATCATATAAATATTGTAATAGTAAATCATATTTATGTCGAATTGTTTAGAAATTTGAGCATTACGTGTGCACGGAAACAGTTATTATTGACTTAAGACAAAAAGACATTGCTAAATAATAATAATCTGGTAGCCTTTAGAAATGGAGCTCATCACAGTACCTATAAAATTGCAATGGCAAAAATTAAAGAAACAATTTATTACAATGATACAAATTTAGATGTTTCCTTTGATATAATGTTAAGTATCTGATTTAGGCATTACATACGACGATTACATTTTAGCTAAACGGAGCTCCATAAACAGACCCAACGTTTTCTTGAAACGGACCTCTATGGAAGCAGCCATCCAGTAATTCTGAATATTTTTGGATCTAATATTGATATTCAGTTTGTATTAGATCCATATAGTTGTACCTCTGACATGCTCTGGTTATGTAGGTAACCAAAGATGATGCGCCACCGCAATAACCATAGTTGTTTTTTGCGTCAAGCTGCCACAGATGTAGATGAAGGGAACGCCTCCGTAAAGTAGGCAATAAATTCATCAATAGTTTAACGTCATGGGAGCTCAAGAGGCTGTATATCATGTTCTTGGTTTACTATAAACGTTAGGTATATAATATGTCCTCGAGCTTCTACCTAACCACTTTATTCATAGCAATGGTATGGAGAACACGAATGTTGAAATGAAAATCAGATTTAGAGCACTTCGATGTTGACATCCGCAAACACCCAGTTCATCTACAGAATGAGAGAGGCACTTGCAGAATGCCAGACAAGGAATTGTGTGCCCATTGGACCGACCAGCACGGTGAAGGCTATGTTGCTAAGGCGACCACAGCACTGAATCTGCGCATGAACAATCGTCGATCTGCAATGGTACGCTCGAACAAAGAGCAGAGTCGTGCAGAATTGCGTGGAGTGTCAACATCTCACCAGTGCTTGATGGCCCGAGTCTTGGAGTGCATGCCCACCAGCACAACTGCAATGGTGGGGTGATGCAAGGAGCAAGCTACCTAGTTAGTCCAGTCACTATATACATTGGACCTTGCATTACCTAGAGTAGTTTTGATTTTTTCTCAGTTGTTTGTGATCTTCGCCGCAAGAGCTATCCAAGTTTTTGACCTTGGAAGTCGAACGCAACTTTTTCAAAGATCATCCCGCAATTTTCGACAATTTTTTGGTTTTGGTCAATTTTGATATCGAAGGATTACTTTTTCGAAGATTACCACCAGTTTATAAAGGGAGGTAAATTTGCCACAATTCAAGACCAAAACAGTTGTTGTAAGTGTTATAGTTTCAGAGACATGGGATATTGAAAATTCGAAATTTTTTCCAAGAACTTTTTTCTGTCCTTTATTCACCAACTCCGTCTTTTAACATCACACCAGTTCATTTCAGAGGACATCGAGATACAACCTAATATTTTACCTTCAGATATTGGAAGGTAGAGCTATTTTAAGATATCCCAAAAGGGGGGGGGGGGTTTACCCACATAAAGTAACACTTTATGAAATGTCTAGGTGCTCTTGGAGTAGGTGGCATAATGTCAAAGGGCAATGGTGTCAACCATGCACAAATTCTTCGATTGCATAATGTGCACATCGGAAGAGCCTCGTCCTTCTGCAGCCACACGCGTTTCTTCTACCCCCTGTACATACTTGATATATGGTGTACAACAACTGATGTGGGGCAGCATATGGAGGCAGAGTCTACGAGAGGTGAGTATCCGCCCCAGTCGAGAGAATAATATCGAACCCAAACCATTTCTGTACCTTAAACAATATCGAAAAGAAGTAGCACAGGTATAGACGATGAATGAAGAGAACTTGGTATGAGGTCTTCCATGAATTAATTTACAGTTTTAATTGAAGGATTGTACCTTCAATGAGCACAAGGAGTAAAAGTGAGCAGTAATATCTGGTGGTGGCAATGGCGAGGTTAAAACTAGTTTTCACTGTGGATCAAATTGTGTAGATCACCTGCTGTAGTCTCCTGTACTAGGGTTCCCAGTGTGGGTTCAGATTAATTTTTTGTCCCAAAAAACAAGGAAGTTTACTCACATTCACTAAAGATGTGAACAAAAAGTAAGAGCCCACGTGTGGAATTATAGTTTCAGGAGGTGATGAGTAGGTCCTGCTGCGTTGACCCGTGCCCGGACGATTTTCATCTCAGAGAAAGGGGGAAGTGGGCCTGGAGGCTACCGCCCGATCTCAATATCGTCGGTAGTTTTCCGCCACTTTCAAAAGATTCTGGTATCTCGCTTCCAAGTGGCTGGTGTCATTGGTGACGTCCAGAGAGCATTTCGGCCAGCGAATGGCACAGCGGAGAACCTAACAGTTCTCCAAACTATCATTTCGCTAGCCCGCATCAAGAAATGGCAGCTCCATCTTTGATCACTGTAAGCCATTTTGCCCTGACCGATTGTCTTCGTGGTGTCGGGGCACCTGCTAGTTTAATAGAGTACATATGTTGCCTGTCTGTACCATGAAGGCGTGACGGTCCTCGAGGCACGAGGCGAGATGTCAGGGGATGTTGTCATTGGGCACGGGGTACGCCAGGGTGATCCTCTGTCGCCACTCCTCTTCAACCTGGTCGTGGATACGGCCTTGGGTAAGCTGCCAGATGAAATAGGGTTCGATCTCGCCCCTGGGGTGCGAGTAGGCGCATTGGCTTATGCCGATGATGGCATCCTACTCGCAGAAACCCGCGAGGGCTTCCAGATCGCCCTCAACGCTTTTGCTGAGCAGCTAGCCAGGTGTGGTCCAGCGGTTAACCCTTTTAAGTGTGGGTCGGTCTCCTTGGTCCCGTCCAGCCGCCAACATAAGGTGAAGGTGGTGGATGAGGAGTGCTTTGTCTTAGGACAGATACCCATCCCCGCCCAATCCGTGTTGGAGGTCTGGCGGTACCTTGGGGTCGACTTCATGGCTGTGGCCACTATAGCCGCACGCCGTGTGGACCTTGGTGGAGCATTAGCTCGTGTCACCAAGGCTCCATTGAAGCCATAGCAGAAGCTGCACCACCTTTGCACGTACTTACTGCCAAGGCTAAACTATGGGTTAGTCTTTGGCAGGCTTACTGCGGGGAGGCCGCTTGAGTTAGATCGTGAGTTCTCTCTGCTGTGCGCTCTTGGCTAGGCTTTCCACCTGGTATCCCAAGTGCTTACATCCACGCACAGGTCAAGGCTGATGGGCTCGGTATTGTCTCTCTTTCTACCAGTATCCCATCTTTACGCTGCCAGTGCCTGCTTGCCCTTAGGGGCTCGAGCTAGGAGGTTGCCCGCACTGCAGCTGACATGGACTTTGTCCGGCAGCAGTTGTTGTGGTGCGATCAAGCAACACCAACTGCTCCAAAACCCAGCTCATCTGCTGAGTTCGCTGCTGCACTGCATGAGTCAGTAGATGGTAAAGAACTCCAACCGTGCTCTGAATCCCCCATTTCTACCCCTATCTGGGTGGCTACGTTAGTCACCTCGGTGAGGTGTTCACGGAGTAGTCGCGGGACAGTAGACACCCTTTGCCGTGCCTGTCGGGGTAAAAATGAGAATCTTTATCATGTAGTACAGCAGTGTCCACGTACTCATGGTGGCCGCATTTTACGTCATGATGTGGTTGCCAAGCAGATAGCAGGTGCTCTGTCATCTAGCGGATGGGATGTCGAAAGGGAGAGACTATATCACATGCCGAGTGACCAGGTCAAGAAGCCAGATGTCGTTGCGATCAAGCTCGATGGGTCTGTCATATTCCTGGATGTCCAGGTTGTCAGTGGCAGCGTGGCCATGGAGCATACCTGGTGGGCTAAGATAAGTAAATATGATAGGAATGATCTGCGACAAGCGATATCTGAGCTAAAAGGAGTGGCGCCTAATAACATCAAGGTCATGGCCACGACCATGTCATGGCACGGGGTGTGGTGTGGGAAAAGTGCCACGGAGCTTCTCGAGTTGGGCATCTCAGCAGGAGTGCTCCGTGGTATCACCACCCGTGTCCTTCGGGGCTCTTACCTAAACTGGTGGTCATTTTATTGGGGCACTTCCTTTCATCCCTCTCTCTCTCCTCCATCTTCCTCAACTTCCCTAATACCTAGAGCCGGCATCGGGTAAACCTGGGCGTCCTCCCCACTTTTTAATTTAGTTTTTTCGTTTCTTTTTCTTAGTGGCGTCCCCCCTCCGTCTTTGAGGGGAGTTTTCTATTTAAAAAAAAAAAAAGTGTGTATGTGTGTGTGTGTGTCATACACCAAAGATGGGTAAGGTAAGTCGTGTGAGCATCATACACCAATGATGGGTAAGGTTCGGCGTGTGAGTGCCATACACCAAAGATGGGTAGGGTAAGTCGTGTGAGAGTCATACGCTAAAGATGAGTAGTAGGTTTTGATAAAACAAAATTTCTCATGGGTCCATTATAACGCAACCGAAGAATGCTGCTTCATTATTGTTGCAGCATAGTTACCAAATTTGTTTATCGGTTGTGGCGTTGCATTTTTTTGGTCCCAAATTTTACAATGACCCCCAGCCCAAAAACATAACCATTTTAAAACCTAAGGGCCATGTCATACGAGCGCAATTGCATAGCGTCGAGATAGCCAAAAAGTGTATGTCATACGTGACGGCAAATGCGTCGCGTTGATGCCGTCCCGCCAACGCCAGGTGCCTGTCATACGTAGCGTCTTCCGGGCGCATTTGCATTGACAGGGTCCCGGCGTCATGCGCCGCGTCGCTAGCGCGGTTTCAGCGCTCAGCGTGGCTAACGCGGACTCGCCGACGGCATTAGCGTTATGACATGCTCCATAAGAACCCCATTGCCGTTGGAGCGTTTTTAACTATCAGCACGGCAATAGCGCTCGTATGACATGGCCCTAAAAACGGTAGAAAATTTCGCGGTTTCTATGATTTTTGAAAAAGTTGCGTTCGACTTCCAAGGTCGAAAACTTGGATAGCAATTGCAACAAACATTACAAATAACGCAGCAAAACATTATGACCACCCAGGTGATGCAAGGTGCAACCCCCCCCCCCCCCCCCAACCCATCCAGACGACAAGGCATCTGGACTTGGTGAATGATGGGTGTGTTCCGCCCGCTTGGTCTCGAAGTCTATCTATAGATGGGCGACAATGATTTTTCTTTTTTACAAATATATCCTTATTTTAATCCCCGCCCAACAATCCCAACTGACACCCCTGGCATGGAAGGCGGAAATTTGTCCCAGTCTATCGAAAAGGCTCAACACAGAATGTCCAGTTGTAGAGACTCACTTATAATTAGGTATATATGAAAAGTAAAGAAATCCAGGAATCGTTTCAAAATGCCTCAAAACGGATTTCAATGAGGAAAATGTTGGAAAATTCTATTTTTAAAATTGCAATAGCTTCTTTTGGTTTGAAAATTTTCTAAAACGGCAAAGAATACGAAGGTTCCACCACAAAAAAGTAGGTAGGTATAAAGCAGAAATATGTGAGTAGGTACCTATACCTATCTAAGTAAGTAAGTATGAACCTAGGTAGGTACTTATTTTTCACAAAAAAATTATTACAAACTAAATAAAACACCCGACCAACATTTAGACATGAGACTATATTTGTAAATTATATACTTACCTAATGTGTATAAATATAAAACAACTGTATACCTGTTTTTCTGTTAAGGGAACCAACCCTCAAGCCACCCAACGTAACCAAAAATCCTTTATCTAGGTATTAATTTTAATATTACAATAACTTTTTCAGATTTTAATAGTTTTAAATTCATAATTAAATTACAGTACCTATATTTTTTATATGAATCACTGGTTACTATGTAATTCACCACAACCAGATAAAACGTGTGAGAATCGATGGGGATCAGGGTTTTAGGAGCTTATACAACCTAATGATTATAAAACAGGTAAGGTACCTATACCAATATTTTGATGATTGTTTAACATTCTGAATGCAGTTTGAATTGAAAAACTCACCCCAACAGGTTCCACCTTTTCAGTACTAAGACAACCACCCATTTTGTGGCAATCCTGAAACAAATTAATATATATGTAGTTATTTGGATTGAAATACCTAGTACAGTAAACATGTATTGTATACTTCCATGAACTAATAAACGGGATAGGTACTCGTGACGTCCCATATTCCTCGTGACGTCACGCTTGGAGTAGGTTATCGTTTCAGCCAAAGTCGGCCATGACTGCGCTACATCAGTGAATCGCAACTCAACCAACCTATTTTTCACAAGAAGTTTGCAGTCTCATGTCAACCTAATTCGTGGTTATAAAGCCATTTTTCAACAGTTTTGATTTACAAAAGTAATATTTAGCAATACAAAGTTTCAATTCAATTAAATAGGGTACAATAATCGTGCCTGCCAGGGCGAATATTGGTTGTAGGTTGTAGCCAACGAAACCAATCTAACAGTGAACGAGTTTTTATTTGGACTAGGAACCTATTAACTATTGTCGTTAATCAGTGTCCGAAAACTAAAGAATTTCATTCGATTAGGCTTTCAGAATAATTAACCTGAAAAATAGTAAAGAAAAAATTATTTAAAATTCCTCAGGTGTCTGTACTGCAGTGTAGGTAGGTACATGGGCATTTTTTCAGGTAGCTTCATCAGCGTTTTATTATAAGTTCGTAGTACTATGCTTAACTGAGGAAGCTTTGTTATATTGAGTGAATAAAAGGAGATGTGATAGTTTTTCAAAGTAAACAAGGCAGGTTGTTGCAACACCGAGAAACGAAATTAGGTAGGTAGGTACGTACATCCTACCAGATTCGGTATTGGTTAAAAGTGCCTAACTAAAGGAGGTAGGTTGTTGCTTTGCCGACGAATACAACTGCTGATTTGCAAATTTGTCAAATATTGAATCAGGAAATATGCAACATGAATTAAATACCAGCTGTAAGGAAATAACCTTGAAATGCATTATTCTGAAGGTAAGATTTCATAAAGACGGCATCGGCAGTGCAGTTAGGTATGAATTACACGAGTTTTGCAGTTTCGCAAATTTTAGGTACAAAAAAGTTAATTAGGAACCTTTTGGTTTATTATTTCCAATAATAAGCCTATGTGATCGTGTAGCAAAAAATTTGTATAACCCCCCCCCCCCCCCCCCCTCAAACTTTGTCACTTTACGTTTCAAGGTGCGTAGAATCTAAATTTGAAATGTCCGTCCGCCGTTTGCCGTCCGGGCCATAAAAGGCCTAAGAATTGACTTAAAAAACCTGTTCTTTCGCACATAGACTCCATTTGGGGTCTAGTTGGTCCTAACGTTTAACCATCCCGATCGCTTTACTCGCATAGATGCTATGGGCCAAAAACGGACGAAAAAGTGTCTTTTCTCGTTTGTGTCTATGAAGTACCTACATGAACAAGTGATAATATACAGAAAGTACATAGGTATACCTTCCCTCTGGGTACCTAGTTACCTTTCCACATGTGATACTTACTATTCCAGTCTAGCAGAGCTCTCATCGCACGTCCTTTCACATGACCAATTTCACAGTATATATTCTAAAGATTTTTAGTTTTTTAATTGATTCAAAGAACAGGTCTGAAAACTAGATAGGTAATCCACAACATCTTCGCAGCTGGTGTTGGGGAGTTGACCAGAAACTATACGTTAAAGAGTAGAAATAGAAACTATACTATAAGAGTAGAAAATAGAAACTATACGTTAAAGAGTACCTTCCATCACCAAAAATTCTTGAAGCAAAATATAGATTAGTTTGTCAAATAGATCAGAATACTGTGCATGTAGAGAGGGTGTTAGTCGTGTTACACAAAAATAAACATCAGAAATTCTTTATAAGTTGTATTTTACGCAAAACATAAATTAAAATTAATTCAAATATTTTCACAATTTATTTGAAATTTAGAAAATTAAATTAAAAAAATGTTCAACTTTCACATAATATCGAATTAAAGGCCAAGAATTTACTGTTCGAAGAAAACATTACTTTAAAAACCACTGTTCTTAGAAACTCGCTCTTAATTTTTTATTTTTCGCGGAAGTCGACAAAGTTTTCCACTAGCTTACCGTCTCTAAACGTCCCTACGTTTCTTCGTAGCTGGTGTTGGGGAGTTGACATACATCTTCGCAGCTGGTGTTGGGGAGTTGACATACAACATCAGGCTGATGTATGTCAACTCCCCAACACCAGCGTTTGAGGTCATCACCTGATAACTTGGTCTAATTTGCATAAAATGTATTACCTTGAATATCACATAAATGAAAATATTGACTAGGAACAATGTAAGACTATGTTATGCAGTAGTCTAGCTGTACCTATCTAGCAATGGCGCATTTTCGCATAATTTACTCGTCACCATGACAAAAAGGTGAAATAACTTCAACTTCGCCTTGCCTCGGATGTAAGGATGCGCTAGTGTAGAAAAGTCTCGAGAATATCACCTTCGACACTAGCGCATCCTTACATCGAAGCCAGCCAAAGTCGAAGTTATTTCACCTTGTTGTCATGGTGACGAGTAAACTATGAGAAACGGCGCCATTTGTAGTCGACCTAGTGTTACCTACCTAGTCAATATTTTCATTCAAAATTTTTCAATATTATTTTTAGTATGGAAGGTGGTAAATTTTATGAAAACTACATTAAGTTATTGTCAGGTGACGACCTAAAACGGTATGAACGAAAGATCAATATGTGCGGTTCTGATCCGTATGAAATGTGTGTTACGGAGTTCACGTACAATGAAGAAGAAGTTCCAGACATCAGTCGGGAAGCTATAGTGGATTATTTAGTGTTCAGGACTGACTTTTATTCTTTAAAGCAACTGAAAAACTTCAAATCTCTAGAATCCCACAATTATATCACAAGCGGTCACGTGAAAGGAGTCGCGACAAGAGCTTTGCCAAATGGGAAGATTCTCTCCTTTGGAAAGGTAAGTGGTACTTTCCATTTATTATTAATTATGACGTTCATGTACTGCAGTTTCATTCGTCTGAACAGCAACAGTGGCGTAATTTGAGGAGGGGCAGGGTGGGCAGAGCCCCCCCACGATCACAGAGGATGTAGAAGTTCTTCTTGAAACGGATGCTGCGTGAACAATGATTAATAATTTCACATTACTAACGTCAGTACCAATTACGGTAAGTTCGAGAACGCAACCCGCAAAGCACGCCTGTTATGTGGGTCCAGTTACCTAGCAACCTCAAGGCCAACTAGGAACGCTCCTCCAAGGCTGGTTCCAGGGAGGGCCAAACGCCGTGGATAATATAATTGCCCATAATGCCCATCCAACAGAAGCGAAATAACTACAGTAAAAATAATGGTATGCTGGATACTATAAAGTGAAAGAGTGGTGAAATTATGTCGTTCCCCCTCTCCTGAGGGGGGGCTGGCCCTTCCTCATTTCCCTCCTGGTAAGCCATAAGTCATTTTCGCCCCACTCTCACTGCCCCTACTTTCTCCACCTTAACAGCCCTCCGATTCACGTTCGATTGATCGATTCAATGCAGTAGCATCGATTGCGTCCTTCTTACCATCAATAAGTTTTCTTACTCATAAAAGTCTTCAATTGTCCCTGATTTTTGGTATGAGTCCCAGTAGGAATAACGGTAAAATAAAATTAATAGAATCTTACAAGGACTAAAAAATGTCTGTGCTGTGGTGATTGAAATATCCATAGTCGAATGGAAACGATTGAAAGAATCGATATGTGAACCAACCGATAAATCATTTTACTTCAGTTTGTTTACGTTTGTGAGTCTCTCATAAACGTTTAATGCCCTATATCCTGTATCTTATTCCGTGGTAATTGTCATACAATGTTTAACATGAAAGGAACCGTAATTAGTGTAAAAGTGAGTGCTAAAGTTACGAGTTATGAACCCCTTGGAGGGATACATCAAGATCTACAAAGACGATTGGATTGGAAACGGTAAGTCAATGACAAGCCTTGTGCTCCCCAGTTCATGAGCATTTTCTCATAATAAAGACAGATTTAGTTTGGTAAGAATGTTCTTTTTGTGTCCATCAAAAGAAGGGTTAATTACCTTAATTTAAGGTACGTAAGGTTATGCTGTAAAAATAATACAATGTGTCTGCTCTTCCCTATTCGTCTCCCTACATAATGATTACTTTTATGTTCATTTTCTCTCGGTAGGTACCTAAGACTCAAATTCAAATTAGGTAATTCTAAAGTGATTGTTTTCGTTTAATTTTTTTCAACAATGAACCTTTGCAATAAACTATTTCTGGCATCGGCATCGAGGGAGGCATTTCTCCTCTGCGAAATCAGATGGGTAAAAATACCGATTGTCACTTCAAGGTTCGTTCGGGACAAAGTACAAAATAAATACCTATTGTGCGTCGTACTAAGCATAACGCTTTTTCCCATCTACTTCTTACATTCTCCTCTTCGTTATAATTTATTATATATCAGATTTCCATTGATTTTATATGACCCGGACTTTTTGATAAGGACTTTAAATTTGGATTTTCGGTTTTGTGCAGATATAAGGTAGATATAATTTCGGTGATTTTACATTTAATTTGCTAATTGCTAAACTTCTGGTGCAAGTGGCGCACGCGAAAGTATTTTTCCTGAGGTCTACTTAAAAAATTATGAAGAACATCATTCTTCATAATTTTTTACGCTGAATTCAGGGGAATGAGGGGGGGGGGGGGGGGTAACCTTTCTGTGGGACACCCTGTATACATGCTACAATGCCCTCTTTGTGACTAGTAGTACCCACCATACACATTTTATACTATAGTTACATATACCTATAATCTTTGGTTGTTGTTGTTGCCCCTCCGTGATAAATTGCTTTGCTACGCCACTGAACAGCAATACATGTATTCTGCAGTTTCATTTGTCTGAACAGCAGAGAACAACCTACCTACTTTGTTCACTTTTGATAAACTAGAGCATCGGTAGGTACGTACGTACCTAAGCAGTTTTGTTTCTTGGCGTATCAACCTCCCATGTTTACACAAGTCTTCGACTACAAATCTACCTTTTAAATAATCAGTAAAACAAGTACAAACTACAGAAACCTTCCTCAATAATCGTTACTTGAACGTATAAAAGTAGGTAGGTAAGTAACGTTCTCCACTCATTGGAAAGCTCTCG
The DNA here is from genome assembly GCA_030762985.1 of Adelphocoris suturalis. NCBI lineage: Eukaryota > Metazoa > Arthropoda > Insecta > Hemiptera > Miridae > Adelphocoris > Adelphocoris suturalis. The sequence goes on along the minus strand of CM061040.1, from coordinate 105,570,379 downwards.
ATTTATCACGCACTTCTTTCGTACTTGTTCTTCTATTCATTTCGTAGTTTTATATTTATTTATGTTATAAATGGATATAGTAAACAATGCCGCTTGTTTTGTTGTCACTTGGTTGAGAAATTAATCTTGGTTATAGTAATTGTAGACAAGCACAGAAAATTACCTACCTGTGAATTCATATTTGTGGAAGAATTGGGCATCGTCGAGACTGGCTTACAGCAAATTCAGTAATTGTGTGTCAATAATTATTTTATGTTTTCTAATTGTTATTTTATATAAAACAATAAAAAACATTGAAATTACTGAGACATTTCGCTCTTCTCTTATAAGAGAGAAAGTACGAACGGCCTGCCGCATTTTTCTCAATTTTTTTTTTTTTTTCAATTTTTTTCCCAGGTTATTCATTCACAAAGTTTGAACCAGACCCCATTGAAGTGCTGGATTTTATTAAAGAAAAATGGGGTGGTGATTTTGGGACACTGCAGTTGGATGGCAGTTATGTACAACCAACAACCGCACAGACAGGCATGATTATTGCAATTAGATTTATTTACTATTTTGTATAACACATAGCACATTCAACAAGAGTAGTTGCGACTTTGTAATACTACAATATCATAAGAAGAGTACACGAATGTGCTTTTGCAAAGCTGAACTGTTGAGAAATGACAAGGTTGCTACCGTTTATGGGACACTACATGGCGGGCATTCAAACCAACGCCATGCAAGCTGAGGCGTGACGTCACGAGAATATGGGTCATAATTATGCAGCCCCTACTACTAATGATTAGGTACATACTTATATACTCAATCTACAGTTCTGGGTCATTTTCCCAGAAAGGAGTCCCCCTCACCGATTTTCCACCAATAAAAAGCTGCAATTATACTTCTTGACTTTCTTCGTCGATAACAAAGAGTTATAATAAAATAAAATTGATATTTAATTCATAAATTTCAAATTGAGCTGACGAAATGTCCTTCCCCCGGCATGTCGCCACTCCATTTTCATAACAAACACATCAGTCACGCTTTTTCAAGGTTTTTCATGATGCAGAGTTTCTCAACAACAGGTGTGTTCCAACCACAGCTCTGAGTTCATGAACTCGTGAGTTCATGAAGTCGGACGGGTTCCATGAGTTCATGAAACTTTTAGGTTCAAGAACCCGTCGGTGGGAACACTGTAGTGCACATGACAGTAAATGCACTAACTAGCGCTAGCGTCGTCTTTAGTAACGTGAAAACCTCATCTCGGTTATTTATGAGTCCTCTTGCTCTAATAACTCAGGGGTGCCCACAGGGGGGGGGGGGGGGGGTCACGACGCAAACTGCGTCGTTAAAATTTTAGGGGGGGGGGGGGGTTATAAAAATGAGTATTTTTTTAATTTTTTTATGAACAAGTAATAAGATTTATACTAACAAATTAATTACTTACATTTGTAAAACAAGAAATACAACATTCTTTATCACATCAGTGTATCATTTACATTACCTATTTAATAAATATTTTAGTTGGGGGGGGGGGGGCTCGAGTCGTTGCGCTTGGGGGGGGTGGGCACCCCTGAATAACTAAAATAAAAAATGTTCTATGAACCGGTCACCGTCGTAGAATCGGAGAACATTTTCAAAGAAGCCGATGTTCTTAGGCACGACTCCATTCGCCTCAAATTCTTGTTGATCTAAGTCCTCCTATCTGCTATTGAAGAATATACTTCCGAATTCGAATCCGATTCTTCTAGTAAGGTTCCCCCCGCTATTTTATTGAGATTCATGACTTGCAAGGCAAGTGAGGAACAATAAATAAAGAATGAATTGAGAACGAATGAAGAAAGAATGAATGAACAAAGAAGTGAAGAAGTGAGGAACAAGTTAGGAACAAGAACAATTAAGCTTGAAGGTTCGCAGTGAAATGAGATTTTCGGAAGGTTACGAAAGGTTTCCTTCAGTTCGAGTTCTCAAACCTATCCCCGAGAAGGTCTGAAAAGTTCATGAACTCACTGAACTCAGTTCATGAACCCGATGCGGTGGTAACACCCTAGCGAGTGTTGAGTTCCTTAACTGAAAACGGTTGGAACATGATTCACGTGCACATACGGTTCGGCATCGAACCAGTTCCGAAAATTTCATGAACTCACGGTGGTTGGAACACACCTAACATCTCAAGATTGAAATGCGAGGCCTGCCATCCTTTTTAGACGGAAATATCGAAATTCCGAGGACCGAAAAGGCTTGTCCCCAGGAATTGTGTCTTTCCCTCGCCAACATGGTTCTTTCGCATTGTCGCGGTTTCTAACCCACTGTAGTTGCCTGAAGTTTCCCCATTAAGTAGGAGTAGATCTCATGTAACTGCTTGCTTAGCCGCCATATTTGGTCAGTCGCTTGAACTTTGTCAGGGAAAGAACATGTGAGCAGCAGCGTAAGGCAGCATACAACCCGATTCTTTTCCTGGCTTGCATGTAAGTATTTACTCATTAAGTAATTGTATCTTAATTTTTTCGTTGCTTTCTTTTTTTAGAGTTTGTTGATAGAGTTTGTGTCCATCATTTTGTGAAAAAGCATGTATTATATTAAGCAAGTAAATGAGAAAACAATAGGTGGTCATATAAGGTTTGGTGTCTTCCCCCTGTCTAATCCACTAGTCGGAGGAAGGACATTGACGGCGGAGGAAAGACAAACAAAGAATTTTTTGGTGATCATGAAATATCTAGGTACACAATTTTTATATCACGACTAAGTGTCCACTCACAAAATAGTTGGCTATGGATTAGAATTTGAATTATAAGAACATTAAAAAAAGTTCCAGTCATGCAGCATGATCGTATGGGCGAATTTTTGTAAATTCTAGTATTATACATTATGTTAAATAGTTCAGGAAATTCAGGACTTAGGTACCAATTTGATTGACTACGAATTTTATGGCAAAAGTTCCAGTCATGCAGCATGAACGTATGAGCGAGTTTTCTTTAATCATCTAAATTGTATCATAATACCTATGTTAAATTGTATCAAAATTTTGAGCGATTTCATTAGAAAAAAATGGTTAAAATCCAATTTTATGGCAAAAAAACTAGTTCAGAATAAAAATCGTTAATTCAAAAAAGATTTTGGGTTTTAGGTTTTTTTTACTGTTTCCATATACTTTTAGCAAATATTAATGAAATTTAAGCAATTTTTCAGCATAATTTTGTGCACAAATATTTTCATGCCCTATGTAGTGGATTTAAATATGTTTTACTTGGTGTAGGTAGACCAAGTGGGACATTTATATTCTGATTATGCGGGTTAGTCCCTGAGGTATTCCTGTAAGGAATGTGAGCGAAATCGCCAAGGTCAGCTTGCTTGGCGGGATGAACTGAGGGATAGTTCGTGTCGCAGCCGCGTGGAGCACTGGGCTCGCATAGTGGGTGCTGGGTTCGATCAGTTTGGTACTGAGCCGTTTTGTAATATTCCGGCCTAAGATTTGTATCTGTAGGAGGAATATGTTGAGCTTGGTTGAGGTACTGAAAAGTATCCTTTGTTTTTTGTACATTTGGAGTGTATTTGACACTCGGATCGGCCGGGTAGCCTTGTGTAGAATATCGTGGATATTCGGAAATCTTTGTCGAATCATAATGATTGACTTCAGAGCGGGTCTGAAAGGTATCCTCGAACTTTTGTGTAGGTGAGGCTTGATCTAACGTTTCCTTCGTGAATACGTTAGGTGAGAAGGCGATCTCGTCGCGAGGATCGAGCCTTGGGCCGTCGCTAGGAACAGCGGACTGGTCGAGCAGCGGGTAGGTAGCGCCGTGTTCCGCCTCCCCTTGCATGAGGAAATAGGACGGGCGGCGCTCCATCGAAATATCCGAGTTTATTAACTCGTTTTCGATACCTCTACGTATAGAAATAGAGGGTTTAGAAGGTGGACTCGCTTGACAGAGCTTCTTTCCTTTGCTCGGATGTCAGGGTCCTACCTTGCAGTCTTGAAAAAGACTTCCTTGGACGGTAAATTAGAGCGTATGAGCTGAGTAATTTACCGGCGTGCCCACAGCGGTCGGTGACGAGCCTAGTGCTACGAAACCCGGGCGACACGTCTCGGAACGTCCCAGCGGGCGTACGATCTAATGAGAATATCAATAGATGTACCGGGTGGCGTCCTGACAGAAGAACTACGTTGGGCAATGAGCAGGATGAATAATCACTGGACTCGTAGATGCCAATGCGAGATCTGTGTGGAGAGAAGGTATGCCTTGTAGAAAGCAGTAGGAAGCCGTTCTTGAGATGAACTCGGGAGCAGAAGGTTCGTCAGCGTAGAGCGTGTAGAAATCTTCGTACTTCTGAGTGTAGTCGTCGAGAGCGGAGAGTGGAATCAATTTCGGAGGGCTCCGAGCGGGGTATTTATAAGGAGGTGGCCGCCTCCTGCCGCCTCCTGATTGGTCCGCTTAATTTCATTAATTCGACTGTGTAATCTCATTGGCTCGCACATTGTTTTCTCAGTATCTGCGAGTATGATAGCTGAGTTGGTCCTCCGGGGTGGTTTCCCCACGTCCGTCGCTGCGACGGGGTCCCCGGGGGTGGCTTACGAGCGTCCGTCGCGGAGCCGACGACCTTGAGTTTAGACGGGGACCTCGGGTGGTTTCCCTGCGTCCGTTGTTCAGACGGGGTCCCCGGGGTGGCTGCTGGACCAGAGGTGGTTGCTTGCCGCCTCCTGGTTGGTTCGCCTATTGTCTCTCGTGTAATCAGTGTTTCTGATTGGCGAGTAGGCTTGTTTGAATTGTCCTTGTTAGTTTTAGAGGACGTTTGATTTTCTGTTTGAGTTTTCTCATTCAAGGCGACTTGGTTCGAGATACTTGTCGCGTCTCTCTCGCCCAGTAAGTGTCTAGGGAGGTCGCCTTGTATGTTATTAGTTAATATTTCACTTTTGAGAGAGAATTTCGTATTTTCTCTCTGGTGAAATATTTTGTTTGACGGAGTTATAACTCGACGTCTTATAAATATTTTTGTGTTGTGTCTACCTCTTTTTGGTAGCCCTGAAAAGGGCTGTTGACAAGGGGGGGTGGTTTTCACCACACCCTAGTTAATCGTTGATTTTTTTTTTTTTTTTTTTTTTTTTTTACTGAAAATCTGCTAAAAATTATAAATTTGACGATTTTTGGCAGTTTCTAGCCTAGTAATTGTTTTAGTACATTTTTTAAATTAGAACAATTTAATGTGCTCAAAAATTGTTGGGCTACGAACTCATCCTTTCGTTTGGAAAGCTTGATTTTTTGTCGCAAGAACGCAATTTTTGTCTCAATTCTAAAGAGAGTTATCGTCGGGAATGACATATGTATATATATATATATATATATACATATGTATACATATATATATACATATGTATATACATATATATATATATATATATATATATATATATATATATATATATATATATGAAAGAGTGCAAACTTTAGGAAACGTTGCTGAATTCCTCAAAACTGATTTCAATGAGGAAATTTTTCAGAAATTTTTATTTTAAAGTTTTACGGGCCACTGCAATAGCTTCATTTTTTATGAAAATTAGCAATAACCTCGTTCTAAAAATATTCCAAGATTTAGAAAAGATTCTGGACTTTTTATTTTTATTTTGTTCATTCTTTTTTATCAATGTTTTGGCAAATATTTTTGAAATTGGAGTATGTACATAAATTCAGCATTATTTTGTGCATAAATTTTGTAATGGTCAAGTTCATGGTTGAAAAACCTCTCTTGACTAAAATTCTGCTAAAAATAAAAATTTAACGATTTTTTTGCGGCTTTTAGTGGTTTTTAAGCACATTTTTTGAAATTTGACCAATTTAATGTACTCAAAATTATCTGGCGCCAACGAACTCATCCTTTTGTTTGGAATGCTTAATTTTTTGGCGCAAGAACGGAATTTATACCTCAATCCTAAGGAGAGTTATCAAATGGAAGGACACACACACACACACACATTATATATATATATATATATATATATATATATATATATATATATTTATATATATATTAATTGCTATGCAATTCTTAGGCCGACCCCCAATAATTTTTTTAAAATGTCCACTTTTTTTGTGTAACGTTTTTTGTCCCGAGATGGGAAGCGAGAGGTCGTGGGTTCGAATCCCGGCCAGGCCTGAAAATTTTTTTTTCTCGTGAGACGAAGGTTGTGGGGTCGAATCCCGGCCAGACCTGAAATTTTTTTTTTTTTTCTCGTGAGACGAAGGTTGTGGGTTCGAATCCCGGCCAGGCCTGAAATTTTTTTTTTTTTTTTTTCTCGTGAGACGAATTGCATAGCAAATTATCCTCGTTTTCTACACAGTAGAAAAGAGAAAAGATCCGGCGAGGCGCGAAGCGCCGAGTATAGATTAGGAGGGTCCAGGGGGGTGAAGCCCCCCTGGCGGGGTCAAGGGGCGGAGCCCCTAGCGGGGCCCGAAGGGCCGAGTATATATATATATATATATATATATATATATATATATGTAATGAATGTATATATGTAATGATATATATATATGTAATGATATATATATATATATATATATATATATATATATATATATATATATATATAATAATGAAAAATCGTTAATTTTCTACATATTGAAATTACTGAGACATTTTCAATGCTCATAGCTTTTCCCTCATAAGAGAAAAAGTACGAGCGGCCTGCCGCGTTTTGTGTTGTAAAATCATTTTTTCAGAAAGTTTTTGGACATTTTCAATTTCCAGAATTACGAAGTACAGATTCGCCCTTTCTGGGTAAATGACCCTTCTACTAATAGAACAGATATGCTGGCGCTACAAGCGGATTCTTCAGAAAACAGCTCAAGATTAATGGTTCTCCCGATCCACGGCGTTGAGTCCTTGTTAAGTAATCGATGCAGCGCTATCCCTCCTTCGTGTTGCACAGTTGGCGTGTAACCTTCTTGTTAGGTTTCCCGTTCCATCAGCCGATGTAGTTATCATTTCTATTTAGTTGTTGGTAAATTGTTTTTATCCGATACGAGCGAAATTCTTGGTCAATGCAGGGTTTTCGGTGAGTTTTTGTTTTAGTATATCTCCAATTTGAGTTCAGACAAGTTGTGAGACGAACATTTTTGTGCGCGAATTGGGATACAACGTTCCACATGGCAACTCCGACAGCCTCTAGCGCTTCACCTCCGAAAGGTAACGCCGAAGTCGTTCAGAAACATTACAATTCCGTTCAAGAGAAAGGACTCGATCATCGTAACCAAAGCCGTATTGTTTATTTGAGAAATTTTAATAACTGGATAAAAGGCATGCTCATAGACGAGTACCTTACAATCATCAAAGAAAAGAAGAAACAACAAGACGAGCCATTGAAAGTAATAGATATGTGTTGCGGTAAAGGTGGCGATTTATTAAAATGGAACAAAGGAGGTGTGAACCATGCGATTTTCGTTGATATCGCAGACCAATCTGTTGCAGATGCTCAGAAAAGATATTCAGAAATGAAGCAAAAGACTCCTAGGTTGTTTAAAGCCGAGTTTATAGTAGCTGACGTCACAAGGGCCAGCGTCAGAACCCTTATGAAGGACTCCACGATGAAAGTGGATCTAGTGAGTTGCCAGTTCGCCCTGCATTACTCTTTCGAGTCGCTTTCACAGGCGGAAAAAATGCTCGAGAATATATCTGCATCCCTCAAAAAAGGCGGTTTTTTCATTGGTACTGTCCCTAATGCCTACGACATAGTTGGAAGAAAACGTTTAGGCAAAAAGAACTGGTTTGGGAACTCAGTGTTTACTATCACGTTCGAAGATGCGTTGCAGGAGCCGTTGCCGTTGTTCGGGGCGCGGTATAATTTCCACCTTCACGAAGTTCTCGACTGCCCTGAGTACCTTGTTCATTTCCCGACGTTCGAGAGGCTCGCCGCCCGATACGGGTTACAAATCCTCAAAAAGAAAAGGTTTGTAGCGTTAAAGACTTCCTGTATAAATTTGAACGATAGATAATTCTTTAATAATTAAGAAGTAATTAGACATGATTAGAAACATTTCATTATCATCAACCGGATTATTATCTCCGTACATTAGGCAGGACAGGGGGTTCTTAAGGACGGAAATGTCCGGTACCACGACGCGACGTGTCCCGTCCGTTGCCTAACTCTGGACTCAACCAGTCCCGCGGCTGGTTTCGAAAGGATATAGGAGGGAACGGCTGCCGCCGTTGGTAAAATAATTTTCCATCCTGTTCCTGCCTCGTGTGCTGGGTCTTTTAAATGCAGGTTCATTTCTCATGACGTTCAAATCCTAACGTCACATGCCATAATGGGATCTTGTGATCGACCATTGTCAAACTAACTTCTAGACACAAAGATAGTTTGTCTGATTTTATTTAAAGGATTGATTTAGGGTCTTTTAAATTCTTGATGCGTGCATAGTAAACATCCGGACAACCGAACTACAGTCATATACGTAGGTACTTACTTCAGACTGGTTTCGCACGTTTTATTGATCACCACTGATAATAGGAGAGATTTGTTTTTATTGTGAGACAGTACCCCCTGAATCTCTCATTGCCTCTCACTAAATACTCAGTTTAGAAGCTCCAAAATATAATTATTAAATTGAAACAAAAAAATAAAAGTTGAACAAGAGAATTACTTGTGGACTTGGCAACCCTGTGTCCGCTACCTGGAGCGTGTGGATAATGGCGGGCCGTGAAATAGAGTTTGTTCACAACATTCAAATTCATTTCATTTCTATTTATTGAATTTAATCAGATTTTATGTGAAGCTGAGCGTAATAGGTAATAACTGAACTTGTTCACTGTAGGGGCAGGAAGTTCGTTTAGTGGATATTATTGTTAAGACATTAGAAACGTTCAGTTTATTTTTGCATCCCTCTTCCCTTCTCGAGTATCAGGCTGTAGATACGTGCTGAACTTGCTTAACCAATCTTCTTGTACATGATGCGTAGACTGCGTGAAATATCCAGGTGACCTCAGGAGAGTAAAACAATCCTTCCCGTCCTGTCAACTCTATAGTGATTGAGGTCACTCCAGCCTAGTTTTGTAATGAATAGTGAGCAGAGCCCACCACCACCAAAAACTTGTTTCCAATCACTGAAAGCTAGAGTTTTTGAAACTTTTTGCCCTCGATACTCGATCAGTTTTTCCAACGAAACTGAAAATTACCTCAAAAGGACTTTCCAACTACTCATAATATCAACTATCTAACTTACACTCATCAATGGTAAGATGATAAGATTAATTCAGACCCTCCTCTTCCCAGAGTTTTGTCTTACTTGTTGCTGAATGTTTTAGTAGTGAGCTGATAGAAGTAATCATTTTTAGTGCGTAACAGACTCGAGGAAATTGAAGTTCTCGTGATGAAACGTAATTTTATGCTTAATTTGTCTTATTTTACAATCATCTCGAAAATTAAATTTGATTGGTTCCAGGTTCCAAAACTACTACGAGGATATGAAGAGGAAAGGGCAAACGCTTTTGCACAACATGTCCGCTCTGGAAACATACCCACCAGCACATGGCACTCACCTTCTGGGCCCAAAATCGGACTACTCCCACGCCAGAGAGTACTTTGAAGAGTTCCCTGGCAACAAATATATTGGAACTCTGTCACAATCAGAATGGGAAGTGTGCTCATTGTACATGACATTTGCTTTTGAGAAAGTCAGTGACTGGTCGCCGAAATAATATGATTACCTACGGGATTAATTTACTATTTTATCGTAAGGCGTTTACATAAGTGTATTGTTGTAAGTTCTTTTGCATTCAAGGGAAAATAAATTATTTTAAGTAGTAATTTTATTTTCGGTTGTTCACCAATTCAAATACAGCCATTTTTGGTGGATTGTGAAAGCGCTAATCCATGCAAAAGTGCCATTCCTACCCTTATTAAATCTCATTAAAAAAGCCAGGGCAAAAGCGTCAGCACGATTTTTTTAAATTCCAACTACAGACTGATATATTTGTCCAAATTATCTATATTTTACTAGAATGATTGATTTAGGATATTTTTTTCATTTTTGAGTTGCAGATCTAGAACACTGAACTATATGCTTACATCTTTCTGATTTATTTGTCCAATCTTGATATTGTACCAAAAGGATTTTTGAGATGCGAGCATCCTGAATGTCCCCAAAAATGCCCCCCCCCCCCCCCCCCCCCCTCTGCTAAAATCGTTAATAATAAGTAAAAAGAAATGTTTTTTCAATCTTCATTTTTTGTAAGAATCCCAAAAATGAAAAAAAAAAAAAAATGCGCATGTGTGCAGTTGACATACATTTTGTTATTTTAAATGGGAGCCGCCATTTTTTATAGTAGATTTGAATTCTATGTGAAATTTCATGAAGAAATGACCCATCACTCGATTTTTTTAGTGCGCGCAAACGGGCGCTATTCCGCTTCAAAAGTCCGCACTTCCGCTCTAAAAGTGCAATAAATGTGAAATATCGAGTTTTTGAAGATATTCAATTGCCACATGTAATACATGATTTTGGAGTGTTTTTTCGTGCTTAACCTCGTAGTTATGTTCATTTATTGATATTTGCAACACCAAGTTAGGAAAACACCGGAAAACCTACTACGCTTTGTGGAAATGTATAATAAAACTGCAATTATGTCAATTTTTCGGTGTTTTCCCTAGTTGGAGTAGCAACTATCAATAAATGAACATCATTACAAGTTTCAGCACTGAAAAATACTCCAAAGTAATGTATTTATTACATGTGGCAATTGAATATCTTCAAAAAATTAGTATTTCACTTTTATTGCCTTCACGCTCACTTGAAAAATAGAGTGATGATGGGTCATTTCTTAATGAAATTTCACGTAGAATTCAAATCTGTAATACAAACGGGGGTTCCCATTTAAAATAACGAAGTTGCGCAATCCGTGATTTTGTCATTTTTGAGTTTCTTACAAAAAAACATTAAGATTGAAAAAAAAATAGAAATATATATTTTTTGATCCATTATTAAGGATTTTAGCGCGGGGAGGGGGGGGGGGGGATCTGTATACATCCCTGGTCTTTTTGTCCAACTAATCTATAATTTTTTGCTATAAGGATTTATTTAGGATACATTGAACAACTTAATTATCAGTCATTCGCCGATCGATCAGTTTTCTACCCAAGTTCGTTTTCTTTGGATGTTATTTCTTGGGACATGGGACACAGATGATTTCCTTACCAGATTGCCGCTTTTGAAACAAGTTGACACCAAGTTTCTTGAGACGACCTGGAGCGAATCCACTATAATTGGGTTGAACGTATTGGCGCTTCTACACGCCAGCCGTCACCTCGACTTCTTAAACTTCAAACAATAAATTATATTATGATTTTGTAAATAACTCTGAATAAATAAGGGATACCCTACGGGATGTTTGTTTTTTTATTTTTAAATCAAAGCTGGAGAAATTCCAAAAAGACAAACAACAACCGCACTACAGTACGAGAAGTAGTTTTCCAAGTTTTGGCAAACAGGTACCTACTTGATTTGTTTCACCTCTCCCACCTGGCCGGGACCCCTTGGCCTAGTGTAACATTAAATTTGCCGAGAATTTGAAAAAAACCATAAAAATCCCACTGATCGTAGGAAGTAGGTACAGGTGGTGTCAAAATTCTCGGAAAGAAATATACTTTCATTTAAAAATAATAAATGTAAATTTTTCAGACCAGTGGGTAATCCTCATTGAATTAACAAGTATAAGAAAACGTAGCAATAGCCAACGTAGGCTTTTGAAGACATACAATTAACACAATCATTTCGCGATTTATTTTTTACTCCTATTGCTGGCTTGCAACATCAGCAGAGTATTTAAAACTCAATGTTCCTCCTAGAAAGTGGCACCGATCCCTCCCACACCGTAAGTAAACCACTCCTGAATTCCCCCCTCCCCCATCTGAACCTCCCTCATCAAAACGTGAATCTCAAAAATGCAGTGACAACGTGGAAAGGTGTACATTAAAAAAGTTCAACAGGAAAAATCGTATCCTCCACCTTCTCTTCACTTTACGAAAAGTGAAATTTGAGAAACTTAAGTTCCAGTCATGCGGCATGACTATATGAACGAATTTTTCCAATGTTTTCATTAGGAAATGCTTTCATGTCTAACTTTTTATCTTGCTAAATTATTTGAAATTAGAGCACTGTGTGTTCAGAAATGGTAAACTATCAAACATTTGGACGACAATCTTTTTCTAAATAATATTTGGTATTGTTACCAATTAAAAATTACTGAATTTTTACTTTTTTTTCAGTTTTTTATAGATTTTTAGCCGTTTTTGCAATTTTAATTGGTCAAGCACATATTTTGGAATTTGAGCAATTTATTGTACTAAAAAAAATTTTGTTTAAAAAATACACTCTTTCTTTAGAATGCTTAATTTTGTTGGCGGAAGAACAGATTTTTGTATCTCAATCCTAAGGAGGTCGAGGTACATAATGCTATTTATAGCATTAAAATTCAAGTATGTTTCAGAAAACGGATTTCCATAATGAACATTTTAAAAAATTTTATATTTAAAATTTTGCTTTCATCTTCTTCGAAAATTTTCTTAAAAAACAAAAAACTCAAATCAACCTTCAAAATGGGTCAGGACGGAAAATTGGCAGAAAGAAACTGCGCGTTCTTCATCAATGACCACCACCATTTCCTACTGAAACGAAATTCTAAACTCTTTCTACGTAGTCCACAACAAGATAGTTTTCAGAGTTCAACTTGAAAAAACTGTTTAAATCAGTAAAATACAATGTAAAATTACTTCTTAAGAGATCAGATTGGAATTTATTTCATCGCCCTTCAGTGATGTGCATATTGCGGATTACCCCACTTTTGCGAATGAATATTTCAAGAATATAAGCAACGTTATAGTGATGGTATGATTCAGTTTATTGTTGGTGTTTGCAACCCCCTATTGTTGGTGTTGGGGAACCCTATAAAACATTTGGTGTGAGGCTTCACTCTACTTTCCACAGTTCTTTACTGTTGTAATAAATCTGACATGAGGCTTTTTTATGAAGTGAAAAAAAAAATGTATATATATATATATATATATATATATATATATATATATATATATATATATATATATATATATATATATATATATATATAAATAGAATCCGAATATTCATCCTGGGCCACCGACTTCAATCTCTGTTGAAAATGTTTTTCTGTTAAATCTCTGATAAAAATGATTCCGACTTCAATCTCTGTTAAAACTGATTTTGTGCTAAATTCTGTTAAAAATGATTTTCTGTTAAATCCTGTTAAAAATGCTTTTCTGTTAGACCCTTGATAAAATTTTTCAACACAAAACATCAGAACCAGTGACTTTTTCGGTTTAGTGACTTGAATCTCTGTTAAAACTTTTTTTATCACAAAACATCAGAACCAGTGACTTTTTGGGGGGTATGTTAAAAGAATAACTTTTATAATAAAAATGGAATACTTTAAATCGTTAAGGGAACTCGAAGATGGAAATTGTCTTTCCAAGAGTGAGTGGCAGGAAGTATCTAAATCTGGAGAACTGACTGATTATTTCGTGAGAAAGTATCATAAGTTTTTAGATTTACCAACTGTGAAACGTAACTTTCTCAATGGAAAAAATAAACTAACTGAAAACATTCTAAATTTTACTCCTTTCAAAAATATTAACGTTTGCAAAAATTGTGGTGTTAGAGTACAAAATGGTAATATTTGTTTTGAATGCATCGAAGAGGATAATCAAATTATGCTAAACTTTGTGCACAGTATATTTGTAAGAGGAGGTCCACCATATTAGGTTTTTATAAGGGATCCCTTATAAAAATTATAATTTAGTATTTACTTTAATCCTACCTATAATTCCATTTCCATTTTCTTTCTCGTTTTGTGTTTTCGTAAGTTCCTTCAGATGATCTACGAAATTTTCTTTTCCTATTCCAATTTTATGATGTCCCCAAGCAAGAGTATCCATACCATTTTCCAGAATATGTCTTTTATCATCGTAGGCACTGAGCGCTTTCTTGTTCTGTTTAATGGTATAAATATCGTGCTTGTTTGTTCTGAACATCATTTGCGTTTTGTAGATCGGTTTCTTGGTCAACAGACATTCTTTGAAATCATTGAATTTAATGTCCTGTTCAATAACGTTTTTCTTGATCCCTTTCGCTTTCTTTGTTTCTTTTTGATTCTCGAACGTTTTGTGTGCGTAAAGTTTCGATCTTAGTCCGACAAATTCCTCCATTACTTTTCCGCTCATTTCATCCTTGAATTTTCCAAGTACTTTCTTGTTCACTTGAGGTATACCGTAGACATTTTCTTTCGGATAATCGGATGTATCAAACTGATCAATCATGTTGTTTTTAATATTCGAGTAAAAGTCTTCAGTCTTTATATCCATGATCAGACTGTCCGTGTCACAGTACATCAATTTGACATTTTCTCCGTATTGTTTCTTTATCGTGTTGTAATACAAATCGTACATAAGAGTTTTTGAAATGTCCAAAATACTCATTCCGATGTAGATAGGTTTATTGAAAAGAATTTTGGTCTTTTTCATGTGAACTGCTGCTAAATTTTCAGTGAATATCGTTCTACGATCAAAAGTTGGTTTTGCTATCAATAATTCCAGTTTCTTTCCGTTTGAACATAATTTGATATCGATTCTTTGCCTGATATTTTCCATCGTTTTTCCGAATACACTGTTGTTCATCAATTTGAAAAATTCCTTTTCAAAATCATTTTTCGCTTTCGTTCTCAGTTCCGTGTTGAAGTCAATGTACACTTTCAACCAATCCGATTGATCAAACTTCAGAACTTTGTGTATTTTCTTTAGTTTCATCCCCATGCTCAGACACTGTTTCAAATTCCTGTAGTGCAAAACGTATCTATCTTTGTTGTACAAAGTTGTCATCAGTTTAGGTAATTTTGTATTTCCAATCCTGTTTTCCGGTGCAAGTGGTAGATCCGAGTGTAAATCGTGTAGTTCTTTAGGATATTCCAAGTCAACTTCCAGAAAATAACCTTTGGGAGACTCATCTCTATCTCTATCTCTATCTCTATTATTAATAAGAATGAAACTCCGTCCGTTTGTTTGTTTGTCGTGTCTATGCACGGCCAAACGGCTGAGTGGGCCGGATCTACGAGTGGGGGGATCTTCTTGGGATTTTCCGATAGGGTGTATAAGCGAATTTAAAATTTTCTAATCCCACCCGAACCATGGGCCGTAGGGCGGGAGGGGGGTCGAAGTAAGAATTAATGTGCGCTTTTTGGACTTCCCCGCATCCTCTACCCCTCTAAACGGCCGTCGACAATTCCGGAAAAATACCGGTTTCGTAGGTTTTTGAACGAGGAAGACGACGGCGCGATCGGATCGCGAAAAAAGTGTCGGGAAATGCGTCAAAAAAATGCGAGAGTACGGACCCGTTTTCTCGAAAAGTCCGCCGAAAAACTTGGTTTTTTCCGATTAAAATATACCCCATAAAGGTACGTTTTTCGGAACGGTTTTCGCGGGCGAAATACAGCTTTGGGTCCGCCGAATCTGAATCCGAAATCGGATATCGAAAAAAGTGACGAGAACTCGGTCAAATCACGAGCGGAAGCGAGCAAAGCGATTAAAATTATTTTGCCGTGGACGAGAGAAGGCTCAAGAATTGACGTGAAGGGTTCGATGTCACAACATTGCGAGGCGAGCAGGTATGCCTACATAGGTACCTACCTTGCGAGCGAAGCGAGAGCCATTTCAAATAATAAATACGGACTTTGTCCTACACATATACAGGTATACCTTGCGAGCGAAGCGAGCAACATCCCCGAATAAACTTTTCGTGGTTCCACGTAGTTTTATAAGATTTAATTTGTTTGTAATAATTCCCAACTGAAAAAAACGTCTGCCAAGTTGGGTGGGCAGTATAACTTCCTCAAGCGAGCGAAGCGAGCAGCATCCCCTACAGAAGTTAAACCTACCCTTAGAGATCTACCGTTTGCGAGCGAAGCGAGCAGCATCCCCTACAGAAGTTAAACCTACCCTTAGAGATCTACCGTTTGCGAGCGAACCGAGCAACATCCCCTAAATGCCATACTTTGCGAGCGAAGCGAGCAACATTTTCTACATGCCAGACTTTGCGAGCGAAGCGAGCAACATATCCTACATGCCAGACTTTGCGAGCGAAGCGAGCAATATTCCCTACATGCCACACGTTGCGAGCGAAGCGAGCAACTTAATGGGGGGTCCGGGGGGCTTGCCCCCCGGCTGGACGTGGAGGCGAGCGTAGCGAGCCGGAGCGGCTAGTGTACAAGAAAACACTTAACGCCTTTGAAAATAAAGATCATATAGGATAACTAGTTTGGGTTCTTGCATCACCAGCTGTTTTCTAATCACCATCGCTCCCTTGGTTGGTCGAACTTCCATTCTGACCCTTCCATGTTTGGGTGTGTACCATTCCTTGTAGCGGCTATAATCATGTAATTAGTACATTACACCTGGTCAATTTCACGTACATTCTCGTGTCTGAAAATTTCCGACAGTGCATTCGATCTGTATTACCGCAGAATCGTCAATAAAAAACTTGTGTATGATTGTGAACGGACTAAAGGGGAAAGTGGGTACAGTGCGAAACTGTTGATCGTTTCAAGGGCCTTGAGGTACCCACTTTAAGAGTTTTAAAAGAAATTTCTAAGTATTCTCGACTTGTATTCGACTTTAACGTTAAAGAGGGTGGCCAAATTGGCCACCCACTTTAAGAGTTTTAAAATATCTCTATAAATGTTCTCGACTTGTATTTCGACTTTAACGTTAAAGAGGGGTCGCGATTCGCGACCCCTCTTTAAGAGTTTTAAAAGAAATTTCTAAGTATTCTCGACTTGTATTTGCCTTTAAAGGTGGTGTCTACTAGACACCACCTTTACGAATTGGGTTTTAAAAATAAAAGTGTCTTGTGTTTGCCTTAATAGTGGCGGTGAATCACCGCCCCTATTTAAAAAAATATATATTCTATAATAAATAAATAGAAATGAATAGGGAGGAGCTATTAAAAAAACGTAATTTTGAAAACAACACGAACAAGCTTTCCAAACTAGAAATCGGAAAACCTTACAAAATTATAAACTTTGAATTTGTGTCAACGAAATACTCGTGGGAGGCTGTTATAGCCAATCTAGGAGAATTTAGAGTGTTCATACCAGAAAGATGTATTCAAAAATTTGATAAAAATGAACTCCAAGCTCTAGTTGAGTACGGTGTTTGCTTAGTGTACCATGGAATCACCAAATCAATAAATGGGAGAGACATGTATAACATCAAGTTTGTTTAATAAAAAAACGTTTTAATGGAAAATTTCCATTAAAACAACAATATTATACTAAGATTTTTTCAGAATTCAATTTCCCTCTGCATGTTTTTAAAACAGTTTCATAATCTTTTCCGTTTGAAAGTTCTTTTAACACTATCAAAGACAGATGACCACAAATTGGAGGATCGTTATACTTTTGAATTTGTTCGGAATTGTAAAAAATATGTTTATTTTCCAAGTATTTTACCAACTCTTTAGGAGGTGGTGCGTTTCCATAGGAATCGAAATAATATTTTTCTTTTTCGGATTTTTTAAAATAACAAGTCCAGTGACTACCATTTTGATAAGAATTTTCTAAATTAATTATTCCACATTCAACGGGTTTAGATCGATCAGAAGTTCATCTTTCATGAAAATACCTCGGAAATGTTTTATTTTAAAATTTTTCGCGAAACGATGTAAATCTAAATTACTCAAAGGTTGGTAGTTTTCCGTTTTTTTCGTTTTTTTAAAACCGGACCCAATACTTGAACTTTTTGCTTTTTGAGCTAGTTTTTCCATCTCGAGATTATGACGTTTTATTTCCGCTTCTTCAGCAGCTTTATGTTTCGAATCTATTACTGAAGATGCTACTGCAGCACCTCCACCTAATAACGCTCCAAGTGCTCCCATTCCTGCAAACACCAATGGTAAGAATCCACCCGTGTGATTCAATTGTAGTTGTTCGTAATCCAAAGTTAACGTAATTCCTTTCTTTTCTCCTCTCGCTTTTTCAAATGCTTTTGATTGAGTTTCCCACAGTTTGATTTTATGTTTTCCGTTTCCTGAAATTTGTTTCGCTGTCAAAAGAATTGTAACACTTCTGCGCTTCTTGTAAGCGGCTCGCATTTTGGTTAGTTGATTTTCGGTTAAATCTATTTTTTTCGTAATCATAGTTATTTATTATAGTAAATTTTTTTAATAACGAACTCTCATACCAAAGGACCGTTTACTCATTGTAACTTCCTCACCAATTGTTTACTCATTTCAACTCCCATACCTTCAACTCCCATACCAAAAACTTGTTTACCTTTCATTCCACCCATCACTACAGCTGCAGCAGCTTTTTCTTTCCAACTTGCATCACTCGCGTACATTCTTTCTTTTGCCACTTTTTCCAGTGCTTTATCCGCTATGTGTCTTTCTTTCGTGCCTGTGTGATCTCTGTAATATATATCATGTAGCTTACAACCTTCGTCCAATTTATTAATTCCAGGATCTCCTCTTTTCAATCGTTCATCTAGTTTTGTAAATGGGCCACAATAGTTGTATCCGGGTAAATGCATTTCAGGTACGAAACCATCTAGTTTATTCAGCAAAGTATTTAAAACTCCGGATCCACTTTTAATAATTCCTTTCGGCAAACTGTTTACAACTTTCATCAGATATTCTATTCCTTTGGGATTATCTATGTTTTTTTCCAACTGATCGCTTATAAACTTTACAATTCCTAATTTTTCATTGTGAAAATTGTTATTACCAGCTCGTTCTTGTGCGTGCAAATAGAACAAACGCTGTAGCAGCTGTTGGAGGTTGTCAATGTATTTAAATTCCACTGGATTTTCAGAATATTCTATCAAACCCGAACCAACTTTACTTGCTTTGATTTCTTTCCAAATAGGTGCGATCAAATCTTTCCATTTTTTCCCCGTACTAGACTTTACTTTATTGGTAGTTGGATCGTTCTTTTGGTATAGAGAGTTCGTTTGAATGAGAATTTTCTTGTAAACTTTCAAATCCTCTTTAGTGTATTTATCAGGATCAGGTCCTAGAGGATCAGTTAACAAACGCCATAATCCGTGAGTTCCTTTGTAAGTTTCATTTTGAATAACGATTGCATCTCCATTTACTTGAATTTGTTGGTCTCCGATGTAAATTTTGTCCTCTTTTCCCCATATACCAAATTGTTTATCATCCTGTCTGATGTAAAGTCTCGCAATAGGACCAATTCCTTTCGGACCAACGCTATTCGATGGGGTTTCATTCCGATCTACCATATCCATGATGCTTGATAAGCTACTTCTCGTGTTTACTACGGTATCATCTGACGCAGTATCAACTAGTGCAGAAGCTCCTTCGTTTGGATTAATGTCAAAAGTATTAGTTGGTCCAAAAGTTACAACTTTCTTTCTAGGAGAACTAGTTGGCTTGTAGGGAACAATTTCTAGTTTCTTTATGATGTCTTCATCAGCTTGTTTCACAGCATTTATTACTTCAACTACTTTTTCAGTGATGGGTGCAAACATCTTTTCTTGAGTTTCTCTTTCATTAAACTTATCTACTCTAGCTTCTCGGAAAGCACGTCTCAACTCTTGTTTTTGTTTTTGAATTTCGTTAGCTTCCTTGACAGTCATTTCTTTTTTAGGTTTTTTCAGGAAAATTCTATTTTCTGGTTCTGAATCATCAGGTTGATTACTAGTTTCTGAATCATCACGAGTTTCAATCTTTTTTTTAATTTCCTTACATTTTTTCAACAAAAATTTTTCTAAATGTTTTTCAGTAGACATTTATTATAGTAAAAAAAAATTTTTTTTGTCGAATATTTAAATCCAAATTTAACGGTTATTTTAACGGTTATTTTAACGGTTATTTTAACGGTTATTTTGATCGTTTAACGGTGTTTTTGACCGTTTATTCACCGACTCGAGAAACGTTTTCTCAAACTTTTTCATGTATCGACCGTCTTTTAATTGTTTTGTTAGGTTTATCGTTAGAAATCCAAAATCATCGTCCCAACATTCGTTGTATATTTCTTTGAATCGTTTGAAAGTAAAATCCGTTCCAGCATACTTATCGTAAATCACTTTCATGTAATCTGGATCTTGCTTGAAAATACACAGGAAATTCAGATTGCCTCTAATCAACTGTCTATCAACTTTAGTGAATGATTGAGTTAGATAAATGCAAGAAATATTCCTGTGACGCCCTTTCGCGTAATAATCTTTTATAACTCGTTGATGTTCAACATTAACACAATCATCGAAAACTACAAGACTGTTTGGTAGGCATTCATCTAGTACAATTAGTTCGTCGCAACTATCGTAAAAATGCACTATTTTCATTCCAAATTTAGCCTCTATTTTTTCACTATTTTTTCTCAAGCCTTTATAAAATTCTTGTTCTAAAGTTGTGGAACATATGTAGAGATTTTCATGGGGAATTCCCCATGGTTTAGTAATCAGGTTGTACAATAGAGTGGTTTTTCCACATCCGCTTGTTCCAACTATTAAACATCGAAGAGGAAGCGGTAGTAATCCATTATGAACTTTGTTTGATTCAAATGGATGAGGATCGATATTGTATTCATGACTCATTTTATTTATTATATAATATATAATAAATAAATAATGTTTATAAAAATTTCAGGAGATACAATATGGTTTGAGGAACCGATTCCACTCGATCCGAATAAAGAGTATCAGTTGGGCATGTCAGCATTGATGTTTACAACTAGGAAAACGTTTGAGATAAAAAACTTCAAGTTTTCATTCACATTTCCTTTCCCCGATGAAACTTACGATGATGTGCATGAACTTAATGGTGAATACACAATGAGTTCGTTCAAATCCGAGTTGATTAGTCATTTGACTAGTTTTCAAAGTATTTTGTTAGCGAAAATAGATACTTTGAAAAAGCTCGAAAACCAGACGGTAGAAATACCAAAAGATAAACAAAAAGATAAACAAAAAGATACACAAAAAGATATGCAGAAAGATATACAGAAAGATATGCAGAAAGATATACAGAAAGTTAATCCGAATAATTTGAAATTCAATCTCGAACACCTAACTGACGATAGTTACAGAATTGCTGCTAACTTCCCCATGGATATGAAAATTATAAATGAAGGTAACTTTTGTGACATATTCCAATTGAGAACTTGTTCCGATAATTCATTCAAAAAGAACACCAACTACGTGTCAAATAACAATGCTACTCAACTCGTATTTTCGAGTAAAATAATCGAATGGCATTGCAACATTACGGAAAACAGCTTTACTAATCACGAGGAACACCCACTTTTGCAC
Source organism: Adelphocoris suturalis (assembly GCA_030762985.1). Classification (NCBI taxonomy): domain Eukaryota; kingdom Metazoa; phylum Arthropoda; class Insecta; order Hemiptera; family Miridae; genus Adelphocoris; species Adelphocoris suturalis. The sequence continues at coordinate 105,549,054 of CM061040.1, read as the reverse complement.
GTTGAACATGAGTTATTACACGTTTCTTTCATAGAGAAACCACTGTCACCTAATACTATTTACACGGAAAAACCAAAGAAAGTAGTTTTCATTCCACTAAGAAAAGGACTGAAAGAAATAAATATGATAAAATTGTCAACAACCACGGGAAATAACGAACCCATTCGATTCAACGATATTAAAGCTTACTTGTTGCTGAAAAGTAATTAATTTTTTCATAGTAAATAAAAATTATACGGTTCCCCTCTTTTAGTAAATAAAAAAAATAAAAAAAATTATATTTACTATAATAAAGTATGCATCAAACTAAAAAGGTATTTGATAAATATCAAGACTTTATTGTGCGAAAGCAATTTCGTACCATTAATCCAACTACAACGTTGAATTTAAATGCAGAGAATAAAAGAACAATTTTCAAAATAGATTTAGGCGACGAATTTCTGTCTAAAGATATACAATATTATGTGGAGGGAGTTCTAAAGTCAAAAGATCCAACCAAGGAGTATTCAGGTTTAGATACTGTTAAGTTGGTAGATAATTTCGTAGGTCATATGTTTTCGAGTATAGAAGTGAAAAAACACAATGTGACAGTAGATGAAATTGAAAATCCGGGCATTTGTGGCTTGGTGGAAGGTTTTGTCACTCAAGAATGTCCAAAAGATTATAACGGACAAGGTATGAATTCAGGATTCAACTCAATAGTTATCGGAGGAGGGAATTTCAATGCTGTTGGTTACCTTGGTGACTTAGGTTTGGGTTTTTTCAAAGATTTAACAGTTCCAATTTTCAAGGGAGGTTTTGAAATAACTTTTGTGAGAAACAGCGATAATAATATTATTTTTAGATGGAAAAAAGATAGAGAATCTCCTATTCCTAATGAAGGTGTTGTAGAAATTACCTCTTTCGTTTTGAGAGTTCCGGTGATTGAATACGAGAATGAAGCAAAAGTTAATTTGATCACAGATTTGAGAAGCACTCCGTATCAACTCCAATTTAAAAGTTGGCAATGCATAGTTAGGAATGTTACTGGAAACTCGTTACAGTTCGATTTATCTAGCGTTTACAGAAACGTTAATAACCCATTATGGTGCTTCGTGGTATTTCAAACTGATGTTTTGAACGATCAGACAAAAAACAATTCTGAATTCCATCATAAAGATGTGAAAAATTATTGGCTTGAATTAGGTGGAATAAGGTATCCTCAGGAAACGCAGGATTTAGATTTCAATAAAAATAGATATGGTTTGGCTTACGATGCATTTTTAGAATTCAAAAAGACTATAAGTTCTAAACAATCTATTCCATACATCATGCCTCATTTTTTCAAAAAAGAATATCCAATTTTTAGCATCGATTTGTCTGATCAACCTCAGAGTCTATCTAGTGGTAAAAGCAATTTGATTCTCAATGTTGATTTCAATACATTTGTAGCAGCAGCAACAAGTAGCACAGTAGGTACTACGTGTTACGCTATTATTGTAAGTGGATCGAATTTTGTGTACGACCCGACTAAAAATATGATTAAAAAGGAAATTTTATAATTATTTTATAAGCTATATATTTTTAATGGAGTGATCTCCATTAAAAAAAATCGTATTAAACTTAAATAAATAATGTACAACGAAATTTATTGCTGTAAGTGTAAGAAAAAAACGAAAAATATAAACGTGAAAATTGTACAAACTGTGAACGGAAGGTGGAGAATTGCAGCTAAATGTGCAAAATGCAGAACTCATAAGAGCAAATTCATTCAAGATCCTAACGGAGAAAAAGCACCAATTCGTGCCATTTTTGATTGGGCTATAGAAGGCAAGGTACCGGACACATTAAAAAAATCGTATTAGACTTAAATAAAACATGGAGGATGAAATTTATTGCCATAAGTGTAAGAAAAGAACAAAAAATATAAACGCGGAAATTGTACAAACTGCAAACGGAAGGTGGAGAATTGCTTCTAAGTGTATAAAATGCAAGACTAATAAGAGTAAATTTATAAAAAATCCGAATGAGGAAACTAACGTAGAAACTGAAGTTATAAATTTACCTGAAAACGAAAAGTTAGAATTTGCGAAAGAGTTACATAAACCCGTTAGAAAAAGATTTCAGAAAAGAAAAATTGTTACTCATGGAAAAGATGATCTTTGGGCTGCGGACTTGATTATAATGAAACAATACGAGAATGAAAACAAGGGGTTCGGTTACATGTTGAATATCATTGATACGTTTTCAAAGTACGTTTGGTCAATTCCATTGAAAAAGAAAAACGGAATAGCAGTTTCAAAAGCTTTCAAAGACGTTTTGGAAAATGTGAAATTCTATGGTCATTCCACTCCTAAACTCCTTCACACGGACAAAGGTTTAGAATTTGAAAATAGACTTTTCAAAGAACTTTTAGACGAGTATAACATAAAAATGTATCACACGGAAAGTTTAGAAAAATCCGCAATTATAGAAAGATTTAACAGAACTTTGAATCAGAAAATGAAAATTCGTTTCGAGGTGAATGGAAATAAAAATTGGATCGATATTCTACAGGAATTAGTTAATGAGTATAACAAACAGGATGTTCATCGTTCCATTGGAATGGCACCTGCTCAAGTTGACGCGAAAAATGAAAATGAAATCCTGAGATATTTATTTAAAAAGAGTGGAAAAAATGGAAAAAAGAAATTTAAAATTGGAAATCGTGTAAGAATTACGAAATCGAAGAAAACTTTTGCAAATAAATATGAAGCAAATTGGACAAAAGAAATTTTTGAAATAGCTGAGATTTTAGGAACAAACCCTGTTACTTATAGAATAAGAGATTTAAATGGAGAGGAAATTCAAGGAAGTTTTTATTCTGAGGAATTACAACTCACGAAATTTTAAATTTTTTTATGATAAATATGGACTGTTTGAATCTTTCATTGTTTATCGATAAGATATTCGTAATTATAATATTTTTAATGACTCTAGTTTTCATCTACATTACACATGAAACTGGAATCAATCACAGAAGGAGCTTCAGAGCAGATTTTAAAAATATTTGCCTAAGTGATATTAAATGAATTCCCATAAAAAAATCAAAGGAAATTTCAGCAAAATGTCCCAACTTAACCGCACATTCTCTGGCTTCTCAACACCTACACAGCATCCATTCCTGTTTTAATGAAGTTTCTTCATTAAAAACTAACAATTTTTTTACCAAAAATGTTGAAACTCTTGAATGAAATCTTTACTTAAATTTTGATACCTGAATATAAATTCCCAATACACTTCGTTTTGAAACTCTTTAATGAAGTTTTCAGATAGTTTTTGACTATATGAAATTTCATACCAATCCACTTTATGTCGAAATTCTTTAATGAAGTTTTCAGATAGATTTTGACTATATGAAATAGATTCCCAATTAACTTTATCTGTAAATTCTCTGACGAATTCTTCACTTAATTTTTGATCACTTGAAATTGCATTCCAATCCACTATATCTGTAAATTCTCTGATAAAATCTTCAGATAGTTTTTGTTTATATGAAATTTCACGCCAATCTACTTTATGCTGAAATTCTCTAATAAAATCTTCACTTAATTTTTGATAGTATGAAATCCATTTTCAATATAACTTATCCTGAAAATCTCTGATGAAATTCTCAGATAGCATTAGATTACAAGAAATTGTATCCCAATCTATAAGATTAGTATACTCTCTTAATATATCTTCAGGTATTTCTGTGCAATTTGAAAGAGTAGCAGAAATAAAATCTATATTTACTGAAATATTCGTCGCTTTACAAAAATTTATATGATCAACTGGATGAGTTATCCTATCTCGGATTTCCATGTAAATTTCAGTTGGTAATACGATTTTGTTATCCATCTTCTATTTTTATTATTATTTTCTTTCTTTTAACTTACTCATCATCTGTATTGCCTTTAATGAGACCCGGTGAATCACCGGGTCCCGGAAAAAAAAAATATTTTCTATAATAAATAAAGAGATATGGGTTTAGACAACGAAGCATTAAATTTATGTGAAGAACATGGAGGTTTCTGGAAGTTTGTAAAGACACCTGAATTTCAATTTTATGAAAAAAACGTTTACGTACTAGAGAATATTTTACATGAATTGAAGGAGTATAGACTTAGTAAATTGTTGTTGAAAGAACGTTTATTTGGTGTCGATGGTAAACCACCACTCCATACAAAAGAAAAAGTTGAAGCAGACCTTAATAAAACAAATATTAAGGTTCCTAAAAATGTCACTGAACATCAACTTAGAAAAGTGGCTTATATTGTGTATAAAGCTATACTGAAGAAGCAGTTTGAGGATAATTTTTACGCTTGCTAAAGCTCAGAATGCTTGGGGTATGAAGGAGATTTTATTTTTAATGAGCTGTGTTCATTAAAAAGTTCTTAAGGAAACTTTACAATTCTCTTTCTGAAAAAATACCATGTAAACATGGTATTTTTTTTATGGTATTTTTTTAGGATAGAAAAATGATTTTTTATGGCATTTTTTAGGATAGAAAAATGATTTTTTATGGCATTTTTTAGGATAGAAAAATGATTTTTTTTATGAATTTGTGGTGATTGGAGGGAAAGGGTTATTTATATAAAGATTTTCTTTATATAAACGATAAAGAAATTATAATATTTACTCAAAGTCAATCAGAAAAGCCTTTGTCTTTTTATCAATTCCTTTATAAATAAGTTTTTTGGGGTGATTTTCCGGGTCGTTTCTAACATGTTCAAGAAGTCGACCAGAAATTGTCTTGGGTAAAAATAAATTTAATTCACCATTTTCAGTATTAATAGTAACAACTATATATATATACCTATATATATATATATATATATATATATATATATATATTTGTAATGTTTTGAGGATTTGGTTTTACAGACCAGACATATCAGGCAACTTAACCAAACAATAGCTTTTGTAGTAGATAGGCACCATTTAGCTCGGTAATGAGATACAGATGAAACCCTTAATGAGCCATGCACCCAATTACGAATGCCGACCTACTTGATTAACCGTTTGGATTTCAAATATACAAGAACGTGGAAGGCAATTTTACTGATTTGGGTAGGTGGGTTTTTTGTTAGAATGGTGTTTAAATTGACAAAATACACCACAACAACAATTCAAAGCTAGCTCGGCCAGCATTTTTCAGCAGGTGTTAGTGTGTTCCGTTTTAAAAACCGCAATTTTGGAACTGTAAACTTGAAATTTGGTAGGTAGACTTTTTGGACATCCGGAATTCGCTTTTTGGTGACGATCCGACGAGAGGAACCTGACGACGGCGAACGATCGTCGTTAAATCAACCGAAAATAGAATTCGGTATAGTTTTAGCCACACAGATATGACTAAAAACACTTTAAAAGCTTTAAAATATTGTCATTGTCATATAATCAAAAATCGAGTTTAGTATCGTTTTCAATAGTTTCTTTCACTTAGAATCGGTTGAAACTGTTTTAGATGATCCAAAATGTAACCGGAACAATACAGTGATGATATCACCAAAGATGTAGGACGGTACATCTAAAAAGTTCCAGTCATGCAGCATGATCCTATGAGCGAATTTTCGTAAGTTATCTTATTATATTACGTTACATTGTTTTGAAATTTGAGCACTTTGAAATAGTTAATAAACAATTTTATGATAACAAAATTTGTTCTAAATAATACTCTGCGACTCAAAAAAGATGTGGAAATTTTACTTTTTTTTAGGAAATTGTTATCGATTTTTCAGCAAATAATAATTAAATTTAAGGAAATTTTTGGCATAAATTTTGTAATGTTCTAGTTTGCCGTTGATAAACTATTTTTAACTAAAATTTTGCAAAAAATATAAATTGAACAATTTTTAGCTATTCTTTAGTACAATTGAATGTTCTCAAAAAGTGTTAGCCAACAAACTCATCCTTTCGTTTGGGAAGCTTGATTTTTTGGTGCATGAACGGAATTTTTATCTCAATCCTAAGGGGAGTTATCGTCTGGAATGACACATATACATAAATATATACATACATTCATATTTCGCTGAAACATCAATAATTTGTGGTCGTTTTAGTTATTTGTAGGCCGTGGAATCGAATCGGATTATCTCCGTTGCTAGATTTATCACCCTTGCCTTAAAACCATCGTTGGTTGCGAAAATTTGTAAATTCCCTCAAACTTAGTGAGACACCTGACCAGAGGACCCACTGAAATTTATCTCGGCCACAAGATGTTTTTGGAGGAAGGAGTATGTCTCAATATAAAGGAGTATGTCTCAATGTTTTGCCTAATTCCCAGTTCGTTACAAGATATTTCGATATGCAGAAATTTCCAGCCAATGGGAATCATCTTAATTTGAGCTGAGTAAAATCTAATAACATTCCTAGTTAATTTAGCAATACCAATCAAAACATCTGTTCTCAGTGGATAGGTAAAGCCAGAGTATTTCGTTTGTGATAACTCATATAAATAACACTGATGAATCATGGATATTAAATGGTACTAAATATAAGTAGGCGCGTTCACGGATTGCAAGCAGATCTTATCCGTGGATTGGTAAATCGAAATCACATGTGATGTTTTTCGTTGAATATGCCCTCTCGTTATTTTATGAATCATCAGAAATTCTACTGGCAGTTTTCTCTGCCGGAACCTCCATATAAACCAATCGAATACAGTGCTACAAAATCTGTGGTGTGTACTATCGATATTGCCAACGAAAGATTGGAAATACTCATTTTTTCCAAATTGAAATCGTTTGAAAATTTAGCTACAATACCTAACTCACTTTCGAACCTCGAGTTTCTTCCCCTTAAAATCTATATTATATTCGAAGGGCGAAAAGATTTCACACTTATATTAATTTCTTTTCTCAAGTAAACCCTTTGCAACATGCTGGCGAGTCCCTAAAGTGTTAGCTAATCAAATTTAAAACGAGGCAACTACAATAGATCGGGTTGACTATAACCATATGCTGTGACTATGATCCAACAACGTTTTTGAAATTTAAATCGTCCTGTAGAGTAGAAATGTGGCGGGAGTGACCAACTGCATTATTTTTATCGAAGATTGCTTGGGAATTAAGAATGAAGATAGGTACCAAATCACTCTAGATGCAGTTTAGGGCGTAATGTAGGTATGTCGCCCAACATAACGTTACATATCAGATAATCAGGCATGAGAATGAGATTTTGGGATAAAATCTTTTTGGTTTTTTCCATGCTCTACAATTTTTCTACGTATAAATAAATGTCTGTAGGATGTACGGTTTAGGAATTATTAGATGAACACAACTATTAGAAAAAGTGCGATGACATGAGGTGCGAAACATCAAAATTCTGTTCAAAATGGTCGCATGCCAATCGAACATACTTGGTAGTTATCAGGACCAAGCAATGAATACATGTATCGCCTATAACACTGCCCCCTCCCCAAAAGAAAGAAAAAAAATTCGTGCAATCACGAAACTGGTTCTGGTCCTGGGGTTTTTTGAGGGTGCCGAAACCCGTTTTTCACGTAGGCATCTAATTGTTGAGGTAAGACACCTGTATTTTTGAAAAAATCTCCTAAATTCCAGGATAATTTATTTTCAATGAAAAGGTAATATTCTTGTTGCCTCCTTAATGTGTCTTTTGCCTAAAAACTGCCAAAAAAACGTGGGTGTTCACCTTTTTTTCTACAGTTTTGACATGGATATGTCTTTGCTCTGGGGGGTCAACCAAAAATTTCCGTGACGCAAAATTGATGTCACAATTTCAGTGTTTTTCACGTACAAGCGTTTTCCCCGTTGCTAGGGGAATGGAACTTCCGCAGTTTTCATCTCACAAAATTCGTTCGCCACTCGTTGGAAAGCGCTTGATTTATGTGATAAATGTTCACATCTCAAGCTACCAATTTCCCCCTCCTTACGTACCTGGCTACATTCCTAAACTGAGTTGATTGGACTATAAACAATTTTAATAAGCCGGTTACAATTGAAGAACTCACAGTTCTTCTTGTAGGGAACGGTTCCAAGTAGTTGCCAGGGTGGGGGACAAACTTGATCGTTCGAGAGGGTCTCGTTAAATGTTCACATCTCAAGCTACCAATTTCCCCCTCCTTATGTTCCTGGCTACATTCCTAAACTAAGTTGATTGGACTATAAACAATTTTAATAAGCCGGTTACAATTATTTCTGTTCTAGAACCAAAAATTTCAACCATGTATCATGTTTTCTCCTCGATATTGATTCGAAATTCTATGAAAACATCAGAAATTAACAAGCGGTTGCAATCATGTTCACAATATCAATTATTGAGAATGATCACCTGTGTGTAAACAATTATTTATATAACCATGCTCATAACTCAGTTTGTTGGACACGCACTTCGCCGTAGTTAACATAATATTGTTGGATAAATCGAGAGCTTTCGAACGAATGGTCAACGAATTTTGTGGGATGAAAAACGACGAAGTACCATTTCCCTAGCAACGACTCGGTTGTAGGCGGAAATCACTGTAATTAATTTCGTGCGCGGAAAAAAATTGACTCGCAAAATTCGCTAGGACCCCAGGGCTAAAACATGATACATGTTAATATTCTTAACGTAAAGCAATAGCATCATTTACTCCACTCCATAGGAAACATTTTCATCCCTTGACAACAGTCGACTGTTAACAACAACTCATTGCGTCTGTATTGGAGAAATAACTTTAATTTATAGTATGCTTTTTGTGCCTCCAAGAATGATAAAATAAATTCTTTATCCTACATTTCGTCGCCTACAGTCCAAAGTTAAAGGATTTGTCTACAACTCTCGAGGACAACCGTTATGAAATCCCCAATCGAAGACATATCCATGTAACATGGTATCTGCTTGTAAAGCAGATAGTGGAACTCGTTTACGAGTTTAGTTTATGTGCCATAGCAAAGACATAAAATGTCAAAACTGTACAATTTCTTCATGGATTCGGATTCAGCACCCTTGAAAACCCCCGGACCAGTAACAGTTTCGTGAGGGCACGACTTTGATTTTTTGTTTATTTTGCAGTACAATTATCATAGTAATCGTTAGGTATTTAATTATTTATTGTAATCAAAACACTCAGTAAAAAAGCCTACAATTTCAATCATCTACGTAGGTGCTTGTTACACATAATGTTCCCCGGGAATTGAAGGGATAGAAACGGGGAGGTTTAAAAGATAATAGTACCTACATCTAGGAAGAATTTGCGCCAGTTTAAAAAAAAAAAAAAAAAAAAACATTAAAAATTCGGTTTCATTGGTGAATTTCATGTTGACGCTGTCGACGATGATGAGGTTTGTCTAGAAACTAACAAACAAAGTCTCAAATTAAATACTTCTAGATTTCATGATTTTATTATCACACAAAAAAGTAATTATTGAGAAATTGTATAGGACATAGAATTATTTAGATAGGTGGATAACATTTACTGAACTTCAACTCCTCTGTGGAGTTTTATATATAAATAAAAAATCCTAATTATTATACAGTAGTATAAACGATTATCCTTTCATTCAAATATTGAAATAAATCGAACTAATAACTTATCTAACACCTAAGAGATACGTTAATCGTCCTGTAGGTACCATCTTTGTAGGTATATTTATGGTTCTCAAAGGCTCCTAAATGGGAGTTATAAACAATCAGGTACCTACTATACTAACCTTGGAAACAATCTTCCAACTACCTACCTCTTCTGAGCTAATTCCCGCCTTTAGATCACGGGTAATAGGATTTATGATATTGAACGGCGATTAAATGATAGGGAATAACCGGTAGAGACACCTGATGGTGTTGGCCTTGCTATATGGAACCCCAACTTCCAAGTCACCAGACGCTTACCACCTTTTGCGTCTGTGTTCACAGCAGAGCTGTGGGCGGTGACACTGGCTGTTGAGCACTGCCAGCTGGGAACTATGTGATCTGCAGTGACTCACTAAGTACCATTGAGGCTATCAGGGACTCTTATTCCTATGATCCTCTGATACAAAGACTCCGTTTATCACTGCACCAAGCCACAACTCTTGGTGCTTCCATCACTTTTATGTGGGTGCCGCCAAGCCATGTTGGTATCTATGGCAATGAGTCAGCTGATGCTTTTGCAAGGAGAGCCATTGAGATCTTGCCTATGCGCATTGAGGATCAAGTATCCTACATTCAATATAAAGTCAATTCCCTCTGGCTTGAGCAATTGCAGGGTGAGGTGACTGGCCTGCGAGGTGTCCTTCAGGACCTTTGCCCGGTTGGCCCTTTTGTGACCCAACTTTCAAGGAGGGACCGCATTGTGGTCAATCGGGTTGCTACTGGCCATACACGTCTTACCCATGGACACCTGCTTAGTGCAGGTGCTCGTGATGTTGTGTGTGGAAGATGTGGGGGTAATCTGTCCATCCGCCACTTTTTAGAGGATTGCCCAGCTCTTATGGGCCTCAGAGTCCTGCATAGACCCCCTCAGTGGGTTGATGTCCTATCTGGGCCAGACAAGGTCCACTCCTTGTTAATGTACCTGAGAGCCGCAGAGCTCTACTACGAACTGTGATATTTTTAATCTGTGATACATCTATTTTCACCAAGTCATAGCTTTATTTCGCTTAGATTTAATGTAAGCCTATTTATCTAGTCTTAGTTATAGTTTAGAATTGTGCCAGTTTTAGTGTCTCACTTGACACCTCGTGCAATGCCGCTAATGACCCTTCAGGTTGAGATGCGGCTAAATTCTTAAATTAAAAAGGATAAAAATATCCGGGAGAATAATTCTGGAAACTTCTTCGGTTTGATGCTTAGTATAGTTCTCCTGTTACTAGAAGCTGAGCAAAGAAAAATAGATCCGGAATCCAAATTATTCAAAAAGGTGTGAAAGGCAGAAAACAAGTTTTGATTTTGGTGGACAATATTTCATCATTAATTATGCATGTAAGCGAAACTACCTACTCAATTTTAATATTAGGGAAGCAAAAAATATCTGTGTCTAGTCCACAAATATTTGTGGTAATGTAAAAACGAGGCAGAAGTAAAAAGTGTCTTTCAGGCTCCAGGAATGCTCCAGAATTAGCTTGGCGTCACTGACAAGTAATGACTCGGATAACATCCAGTGCCATTAGCCTCGAGATAACTACCACCCTTTAGCAAGACTGTAGTTTACATCGGTTAGTCATGTAGGTAGTAGTTGACAATAATTTCCGTGGACTCAAAGTGCTCAAATTTCTAAACAATGTAACATAATAATACGATTTTTACGAAAATTCGCTCATACGATTGTGCTGCATGACTGGAATTTTTCTTTCACTTTTGTCTCAAATCCCAATTCTATACAATTCTTAATATCACAAATGCACTGAATGGGTATTCGTTTATTGGATGAAAAAAATATCTAAAATGTCGTCGGAGAATAAAATTTAATAAGAATGGATAGAAATATCATATTTTTAATTTCAATAACGAACCTTAATGAATCACTGGGACAAAAAAAGTCTGCCAAGTTGGTGTTTCACATAGCTTCCTCGTATCGCGACATGAGTGTATATACACTGGGCCGGCTTAAGGCGAAAGAAAATTGCAACTGTGCAAGGCACACATGTTATACCCCTACCGTGGGGGGGGGGGGGGATGGCTTTTTTTAAATTTAAGGTCTAAAAACACAGTTTTCGTGCGCTTTTGCACGTTTTACAACATTAAATGTATGTCTCTCAATTTGATTTATTATTGATCGACTAGATAGGTTTAACAGGTAGGTACTCTTTCTTGTACCTTAAACCACTTATACGCTACATAAACTAATAAAAGCTTCTTAGTCACGTTACAACGATTTTCACATTTATATTCCAAGTAGGTACTCTTAGAGTAAATAGCTAATGCGGGAATCACCGTCCGCCGGACCCAAGATAAATTTCAATATTTCATGGGTAAAAGAAAATAAAACAACAGAACATAGTGAACCAATAATTACAGAGTTTAATAATGGCGCACACACAATAAAAGTTTACTAAATATTAAGATAGGTGCATCGTCTCTTTTATTATATATTTATGTAAGGGCTTTTCTTGCTTTCATTTCGGAGAATGAATTAACTATGACCAAATAATCAATTGACTGAGACAGCACATTTTCAATTGATAAAATTGAAAGGCTGTTAAGTCTTTCTTGAGACAGTGTTGACCTGAGGGAAGTTTTTATTACCTTCAGCTTTGAAAACTGGCAGACGACTGCTTTAGTGATCTTGGACCTTGGTCAAGGGCATCAGACTACTGTATTTCAGAACTCATGAGGTAGATCTTCGGTTGGACCTTAAAATTCAATTTTAGTAGTTTTGAGTCAAAGCTCCAACTAGGTTTAATATTTCTGCCCAATATTTCAATCAAGTTATAAAAATTTGTCAAATTAGTTTTTTAAACTAAAATTGGCAAATTGTATGCCCCTCCAAAAGGCTCGATGTGTGGCTGCATACGTCGCACACCCCTCTGGCCGGCCCTGTGTACACAATTAGATCATCAAAACGTTTCAAATAATTTGAAGATTCCACTGAGGGTGTGTTTGGAATATGAGAAAAATCGGTCAATAATATGCAATGAGAAAATGGGTACTTTTCCGTTATACCCCCCCCCCCCCCAGTCAATTTGTTTTCAACACGCCCGCCCGCCCGATGTTTCTAGGCATTACTTCTTACTTGGATTACATATTTACGAAGAATCGGTGACAATTTCAAGCTGTGAGAAGAAATTATATTATTAAAAATTAAAAAAAAAGAATTACCGTGTTTCCAGAAGTTGCCGATGTCGGTGAGGATTTGTTGAAAGAAATTGGCGTGGTTGTGGTTTGATTGCCTCCACATGAATTCGCACAAGTATAATGCTCATGAATTCGCACAAATAGATCAGAATGCTGTGTATAGGTTGGCGGTCTGGATGCTCGAAGCTCGCATCTCAACATCACATTACATCAAGTAATCAATCCCTTAGTAAAAATACAGATTAGTTGAACATTTAGGTCAGAATGATGTGTATACTTTGGCGGTCTGGATGCTCGCATCTCAAAAATTTATAACATAACATAATCTAAGTAAGAAGTGATGCCTAGAAACATCGGGCGGTGTGTACAGTATATAAAGTGTAAACTATTCAATCTCTGAAAATTTAATCGAAATCGGATGAAAACTATAGATGCCATGCGGGTTACTGTTACTAATGGTGAGATAGTGATAAAAAATTATGTAGAGTACCTAATCAAATCGTTATATTCCAACTGCCCTCAAAATTTGAGCGATATCGGACAAATAGGATGACAAAATGACGCTTGATGGATTTTACCTATCCATGCATAGTGCGCATGCCCAGTGGAAACTATAAAATTCTGAGTGATGAAACTGATATGGGAGCATATGTGCACCCTAACCCACACTTTCCCTCAAACTTTCAACGTTATCGGTTGAAAACTGTAGAAGTTATGGGTGTTGCGGATAGACACACACACTCAGACACGAAACCAAAGCAGTTCATTTTCTGAATTGCCAAAGCTTGGTTATTGTCTAAATTGTGATTTGAGCGTGCGAGAAGTTGGCTCAAATGAGTCTGGTAAGAATGAACTCATTCTACTTGAGTATTGAAAATTTTCAACGGGGATAAAACTTGGAGAGTGTTGTAACCTGAACTGTTGAAGCCCTATCGACCTATTAACTTACTAAAACGTGAAGAAATGGAGGTACCGCCAGACAAATGACCAGAGAATGTCAATTCAGAGCACGAGCACTCAAGCGGTAGGACCAGCCTCCAGAACTCTGATAAAAATCAAGGCATCGTTGTTATTGTTGGAGAGAAAGACAAGAATAATTGAATAATCATCATCTTTGATGATGACGGACGAAGCTGGGAGGCTTTGGATAGGGAAATGAACACCCGTGTCCTTGACAGACACCGAGTAGGAAGGTAGCAGAGGTGAGGTATATAGCTGGAGCAAATGAACAAGTCGAGTTGAGAAGGCGGGAATGGTGGAAAGAGGGACGTCCTAAATAGAGAAAAAGCTTTCCCATCATTAAACATTCAACTGAAACATGAGCTCCTCATCTGCTGCTATAACTAGTTTTGATTTGAATCTTTTCAGGGAGAGAAAGAAGAGATAGAGAGAACCTACGTAGTTGTAACCTAAGTAGAAGGATAGGATTTAGGAAACTAAGAACAGGAATATGGCAAGGAACCGTAAACCTGCGCTTCTAACTGAATTGATTAGGTAACGAATGACGTGTCACTCTGTTTCAAACCTACTTCCACCAACCGAAGTTCTTTACCAGCCCTATTGTGAGAGCTATAAGTCAGGATATCAAAGCTATTCTCTATTATTGATTATCTGCCGCCCGATGTGAGTGATGGGGTTACCGAATGAAACCCCGCCCATTGTACTGTACATATTATTACTTGTGCAATCAAAACAGTCCCGAGCTCGCTGTCGGTACAAAGGTGATAGATACGAAAGAAATCATTCATAGTCATTTCCTGACAAGACATTACGGCTTCCGAAAATTCGTTCTGCAGCTCCTTAAATCACCCTTGTACTGAGAGGTAAACAGAAGTTGCATTCATTAATTACGCATGCTTTCTCAACAATAAACTGTTATTTTTGAAAGAAAAGAAAACGTCATTCCCCCAGGACCCCACACTAGAGTTGGTTTAGTTTTCAAGATCTGATGATGCCAAACATAAGTAACGAAAAGTTAAAAAAGTAATAGCATCGCCTTGCCGCCTAGGTATATCGCTTCTTTCGCTTTTGTCTTCAAAATTTGGACAAACGTCACATATCGGTCAAGGATCCACCCAAAATCTCAGTAGATACCACTATTCAGTCAGCCCGAAAAGATGAAATTCATTATGACACATAGGTACCAAATATTTTTAAAATTCCATAGAAGCCTAGGTACCTATTTTGAAACGCTGCAAATTATTACACGAGGGTTTGTTATTGTTGTATTAGATAGGTGACCATTCTGTGCCGATCACCGGTCTAGCTCTTTATATATCAATCCAGCCAAGAAGACGCTCCGCGTACAAAAGGTGCCAAGCGTGATATTATCGAATTTAGGTCAAGCCAATAGTTAGATCGCCGTCTTCTAGTACAGTGCATTATTCTCTCGATATTTTTCACTGCGTTTGGGAATGAAACGCTTCTTCTAACTCCAAGAAGCGTCTCACTACCACATCTTTTGTAGGCGAAGTGTTTTTTGGGAGGGGATATCACACATTTTTGTGGTCTAGGAGGAATAGATTGGAATTTTCAGTTTGATCAGGATAAAGTCAGTCATTTCATTCGACTTTTATTGTCCCTGAAAGGCTCCATCTCAAATATAAATTTCCTAGGATGAACAGGAGATAATTTAGCTCACTCAGCTGATCATGAAAGAGCCCTTCAGTTTAGTCGTCTCTTGATGTCCCAGAGAGGCTTCCTACCAAATTTCAAATTCCTAGGGTGAACAGGAAAGATTTTAGTTCACATAGCTGATCAGGATGGAACTCGTATTTTGTTAGAATCTTAATGTCCTGGAGTGGCTCCCTATCAAAATTCACTTTCTTGGGGTAATTAGGAAAGGATTTAGTTAACTAAGCTGATCAGGATACAGCCCGTAATTTCATTCGCCTCTTAAATTTCTCAGAGAGTCTCCCTATAAAATTGAAAAATTCCTAGAGTGCACAGGAGAGAATTTAGCTCACTCAGCTGATCAGAATGGATCTCATTAGCTCATTTGTTGCTTAATGTAACAGGGAAGCTCCCTATCGAATTTCAACTTTCTAGAGTGAACAGGAGAGAATTCATTTACTCAGCTGATAAAGATGTAACCCATTATTCAATTCATCTCATGATGTATCAAAAAAGCCCCCACCTTCTCAAGTTTCCACTTCTTAGAGTGAGGAATTACTTTACCTACTTTGGAAAATAGGTTAATTCATATTTTCTAGCAGAATAAAACTTTTGGGAAAAGCCAATCAACTATTGAACTAAACTTCATTTCCGTGAAGCAACAAATTACAACTATAAACTAACCAATTTCCGAGAGCAAGTGATTAAAGGGGTTGTTAACAAATATTACATAATGGTCATTACTTATTGAAAATCATAATCAAGTTTTTGAAAATTACCCCTCAAAGTTCAGTTAGTGTTTAGTAGGTACGTAACAGGAGGGTATATTTCAACTACAATGGCGACTTAGCACTTATTCGTTGAAGGAATATTATTATGTGTGTTGGTAGACATTTCTATGCTGAATCGTGACGATGCGAAGGGACTAGAGATTTCCCCAGGGTGCCTGTGGCGTACGGGAACGCCCTAGTCCGCTTTTTGTCACGTACGACCATATATATCCGTTGTTGGGAAGCTCGAGAGCAGATCTAGTGGAGCTATGACTGGCTGACTAATATTTCAACTATTTATGTGAAAAAAACATCAATGCGCATGCGGAGTAACCCAATGAGTGCCTTTTTGAAGCACTCATCAGTATCGAAACATTTTGAGCAACAACTTTGAGTTAACTTTTTCAGAACTGTGGAAGGCTGTAGAGATGGATATTTTGATGATTGATTAACTTTACTGGACGTATGTTTTTAAATACACGAAAGTATGAGATAATAAGGACAC
Organism: Adelphocoris suturalis; assembly: GCA_030762985.1. Taxonomy (NCBI): domain Eukaryota; kingdom Metazoa; phylum Arthropoda; class Insecta; order Hemiptera; family Miridae; genus Adelphocoris; species Adelphocoris suturalis. The sequence continues at coordinate 105,532,452 of CM061040.1, read as the reverse complement.
ACCAATTTTAAACAATTTTTTGAAAATTTAACTGATTTTTTATTTTAGTTATTTTAATTGTTTAAAATACATTTTACAAGATAATTTCGTGCATAAATTTCTGAATGTTCTAGTTTATTGAAGCGTCTTAAGTAATATTCTACATATAAAAAATTAATTCAACTATTTTAAGATGTTATTCTGCTGTTTACTTATTTTTTAAGTACCTACATTTCTGAAATGTGAGCAATTTTCTTTCGTTTGAAATATCCGTTTTAGCGAATTTTCTAGAAAATGAAGCTATTGCAATGGCTCGGAAAATTTTAAAATACAAATTTTTGAAAAAAAGACTTCATTGAAATTTGTCTTGAGGCATTCTGAAACGATTCCTGAAGATTTTCGCTTTTTCATATATATTTATTTATTTATCATTCCAGACGATAACTCTCCTTACTCTCCTTAGGATTGAGATAAAAATTCTGTTCTTGCGCCAAAAAATCAAGCTTTCCAAACGAAAGGATGAGTTTGTTGGCCAGCACTTTTTGAGAACATTAAATTGGTCAAATTTCAAAAAATGTACTAAAAAAATCACCAAAAATGGCTAAAAACGGCTAAAAATCGTTAAATTTATATTTTTTGGTAGAATATTGCTCAAATAAAGTTTATTAACTATAGAATAGAACATTCAAAAATTTATGTACAAAATTATGCTGAAAAATGTACTTAAAAGTCATTAAAATTTATTAATTTTTTTTTTCTTTTTTTTTGTTGCCAAGAAACGGATTTTTTTTTTTTTTTTTTTTTTTTTTTTTTGTTTAAATCCCAATTCTAAGAAAATTTATCGTTTGAAATGACACCAAAGTTAAACTACAGGAATCGTTCCAGAAAGCCTCAACGGATTTTCATGATGAAAGTTTTGGAAAATTTTACTTTTAAAATTTGTTGAGCCATTTTCTAAGAAAATTCGACAACAATTATATAAATGACATTCAGTCATCTGTCTTTACTACTCCGAATCCTCCCCAATTCAAGCCTTCAATTTATAGTTCTTCAATATCAACTATGACCCCTCACTAAATCACTACAATTAGCGATCCTTCCCTACCACTACAATAGATGACAGCCAGAACAATGATGAATTTGCAATTCAGTTACGACGTTTCCCTCAATCATAAAACGGCTAAGAGTTATTTAGTCCTTCGAGGCAAGGGGTGTATCCGAGAAATGAGGTTTCCCTCAAATATTAAACAAGTTGGAAAATAGTTCATCGATTTGACCGCCTGACCAATTTAGCTCCACTTCTGACCGACTTTTCAATAGTGTCTATTTAGTTTGACCTTCGAATGCATGATCTGCATACTAGCAGTTGGTTTTACTGATTTCGGGGCTCAGTTTTCTCTGAAGTGGACTATGCTCTTTGATGATGCACTGCAATGCTGAACGTTGCTCGGTTAAAATTATTATTATTATTATTATCATCATCAATTAGTTGGTTTACTTATATCTAGCAGTCAATTTAATAATTGGTGGTTTCATAGTAATTTACGAGTCGCATGACAGAAGAAATAAATTGAAATAAGTAAGTTATGTGAAGTTAAGAAAAGTTGAAACTAAATAAATAGGTATTGGTTTGGTATCAGCTAGATAGGAATTTTAACGACCTTTCCAATGGGGTACCTATTTTTGAGTTTACAGTGATTCTAAGAGAAATGATGGCTGCTTTCATGCCATAAGACAGAAGGCACGAAAAAACCTTAAAAAGTTCCTGTCATGCAGCATGATTGTATGAGCGAATTTTTTTAACTACAGTATTATAATATTATGTTACAGTGTTCTGAAATTTGAGCCCTTTGAGCGCAAACATTTGTTAAACACCGACAATTTGGCGAATAAACTCGTACTAAATAATATTATACGATTCTAAACAGATCTTGGAATGTTAGCAATTTTTCAGTTTTTAAACGACTTTTCAGAAAATATTAATGAAATTCAATTACAGCCCTCTGCATATTTTTTTGCACAAATTTTATTGTGTCCTAGTATGTTGTTAAATAAAAGTGGCTAATATGTCGAAAAAAATATATAAATTTAACAATTTTTAGCCGTTTTAGGCTATTTTTAGTGATTTTAGAGCACATTTTTTGAAATATGACCAATTTAAAGTACTCAAAAGGTGATGGCCAACAAACTCATCCTTTCGTTTGAAAAGCTTGATTTTTTGGCTCAAGAACGAATTTTTTATTTCAATCCTAAGGAGAGTTATCGTCTGGAATGACATATATATATATATATATATATATATATATATATATATATCTATATATGAAAAAGCGTTAAACTCTTGGATTCGTTTCAGAATGTCTCAAAACGGATTTCAATAAAGACAATTTTCGGATATTTTAATTTTAAATTTTTCAATGTAACAGTAAAACAGCTTTAGGCACCAGGGTTTCTGTTTGTGGGGTTGGCCTTCTAGACGCTGGGCCCAACGTGCAAAGAAGCTAAGCACTAGCCAACTCGGCAGGATACTGATAGAGAAAAGTGGAGATGCAAGTGCGTCATACTACCTGAAGCAGCGAATTTCCCTCGCCATCCAGAGAAGTAATGCTGCAAGCATTAGGGGAACCCTCCCAGTTGATGGATGGAGCGACGGAGGAGATTTTTGACCTATAGAAACCAAAATCGGAGGGCACGACTATCTCCATAATAGAGTCCAGCTCCCTTAAAATTTTAAATTTTCTGGAGCCATTGCAATAGCTTCGTTTAAAAAAAAAAAAAATCGCTAAAATGCAATAACTTGAAAACAAAGTTCGAGTAGTTCTTCGAAATCACGCTGTAACTTTTCAGACGTATAGTACAATCGTTGCACGTTTCGAAGACGTGCAATAGAATAGTAGGCCCTTGGAAGCTCAGACCAGTTCGCCCGATGATGTTCTAGTTCTAACTCCCAGACATTTTCTAGCTCAGCGACCACTAACCGCTCTGCCTAAGTCTAGTGTGGACTATAGTATCAGTTCTAAACTCGGCCCTAAGTGGAAGTTCAAAAATCAGACTGTGAATGCGTTTTGGAAACGTTGGAGTACAGAATATTTGTTAGAGCTGCAGACACGTGCAAAATGGAATACCCCAGGAAAACCCCCGAAAATTTGGGATTTAGTCCTTCTCATGATTGATAACGCTTCCCCACTTAGGCCCGCCGCAAATTGAACCCAGCACACGCACAGCCCACGTCCGACCCACGCGTGGGTAGGAATGTGAATCACAGTTTTGCATTAGGTACCGCATATTGAACCCAGCCCACGGCTATCCCACTCAGTTGCTCTCCACGCGTGGGTCCGTTTGTATGTGCCGCACAGTTTTCGTGGGTCGTGGGTGTGTTGGAATGACCAAAAATGGATGAGAAGTTAATTGAACTTGTCAGGGACCATCCTGTGCTGTACGACACATCTGATGCGAACTACATGAGAACAAAACTAAAAGATGAGCTTTGGGAAAAAATTGGGACTGAATTGGAAACGGACGGTGAGCACACACTTTTTATTATATCATTATTATTATTAGTTACTTGAAAAAATGTTAAAACAATTCATTGCTCATGTTACATTACATGGTTACTCATATAATACCTACATATTTCCTATTTATTTATATGTTAATTATGTATTACAATAATTATTGACCTAGGAAAATCATAAAACTATTTTCCCCTTTTTGTCCCCATCTCAAGTCAGAATTGCACTCGTGGCACACGACTGGGTTCAATATGCGGTACCCGACCTAGCCCATGGTCGTGGGTTGGGGATGGGGTCGGCGTGGGCCGTGCGTGTGCTGGGTTCAATTTGCGGCAGGCCTTACTTGGCCAATGGGTATTATCACTCAACTATTTCCTGAAAAAGACGTGTACCCCGTGTAGCTAAGATTCGTACTTGCGCTGGGGATTTTGAACGAGCGGTCGCAAAGTTATGTCCCTTGCCTCAAGAACAACTAGATCAATGGCTGTAGTCATTTGGGAGGGGGGGGGGGGGGGGGGTCGTCGAGGAACCTATAGAGGCCACTCCCAAAAGTTCTGGAACTTCACTGGTGACTGATCGGAGCCTCATTGAATTAACAATATCAGTACTATTGAAATATCAATACGATAGGTGCATTAATTCATTGATATCCGTTGAGCAGGTGCTAGACTAATAGTTCTGGACGTCACTGCCCTCCAGATGCAACTCTATCTCCTGGCAACGCTTCTTGGAAGATAATTTTTTGTTCAAGAAATTCATCAATTCACTTTTCTTCTGCGTCCAGAAGTAGTCGTCTTCTTTCCGGTTCTCGTTTGGAACATTCAATACAGTTCAAGTTCAACATTATACCGATTTAACCGTAAAATTGTGTCGCATTTTTGAAATATACCGTGTTATTAGCCCATTCAAATTGTTTTCGTTGTTCCCTAATCAACATTTAATTAAATCAGAAATGAGCACTAGACTCGATCCCTTTCAGGGATCGATTATACCAACAAAAAGTTCCTCTACTTGAACGATTCCTTGCAGACATTCGATAAAGTAAGTCTTCACACCACAAACTCCTCCCTAGATAGAGAAAACCTTCCCAACCAACGAACCCTAAATTCCCTCAACACGGGGCGCACTCCTAGAAAATGGAAGACGTCCTACAAGTTACCCAAGTTGCACAGCGAACAGACCTCGCAGTTCGGGTTTTCCGGGAAAAAGGGTTTATGATTCAAAATACGGAGTGAGCCTCTCAGCTTCATAATCCAGTAAAACACAAGCCAACACAATCCAGAGCCCTAACAAGCGTCAATTTCTGAAGACTCTCCGAGAATAATGAATTGATTTTGATGATATTGTCAATTATTGTGTGGGTTAACCTTTAGGCTATTTCCACTCATGCAAACATAAATTAGGTATAGCCCTAATTTACATTGGTTCTAGCCCACCCAACTTTTTTACTTTGGCCTGTTTTTTGCCAATTAAAACTAACTGAAAAAAAACTCTATTATTTATCAGGGTTCTAGGTTATTTAACGAAGTTGCCTACAGTATCCTCATATTTGGGAACACTCTGGGAAATGTGGGTCATGTCCATTTTAATGTCGAAAGGTACAAAACACGAAAATAATCTTAAAAATTAAATTACTCAAAACTAAGTGTTAAAAATAAATCAATAAAATTACAAAATCTCTAGGAAGAATTTTTTATCAGAAATGAGCTCTAGAATCGATCCCTGAAGTTTTGTTCGCCTTAACCCGAACACCCTGTATATAAGTCAGGTATCCAAAGTTGTTTGCAATTCAAAGTCGCTATGCGATTCACACACGTGTTGACGATTTTCCGCCCATCCCTCCCCTCCTTTATGGAGCGCAAACAGTTACTCGTACAATGCTCCTGGTGAGCCGATTCGATTTATTGAACTTTGTTCTGTCTACACCAACCAAAAACTACCCTTTTATACAATGTTTTCGAAATCTCGATTTTTTAAACAATTCAATCCTTAAATTTCACCCACTGAGGTTGATTGAGAGTAATACCGAAATCACAGGTACGATTTTTGAGCTCAATTTCATAAACTTCGGTCCAGAAGTTATGGAGACAAACTTCGAGTGGCGGAGTTTTTTAATTCTTTGTTTTGAAATCTACCTACCTTGAAACGTGAATCAACATATTTCAAGGGGGTGACACTTTTTTTTCTTGCTTGATTACGAAGGTTCATAATTGACAATAATAAACCAAAAGTCTACAAAAACATGTGGTTTGGCTAGTTGATGGAAGGTAAAATTAAATTACCTTATTATTTTTCAAAATCATATGAAGTTTCATTTATCCTGGTTTGCTTATAAATTCGCAAAATGTAATGCGTTTTCCGTATTTTTTCGAAATCCATACCTACATTGAAAAAAGAAATCAGACTTGAGAAGTTACGGACTCCAATGATTCGGTATGATTAATATAGTCTGGCTTTTATAACACACTTATGGCCTCGTAGCTGAAAAAGCAGCTGTTGCTGTGAAAACGCTCCTTCACAAGATAAATTCCTCCACTAGCTATCAACTTCGCCACAACAAAACAATAGCCAGTCCTTACCACTAAGGGACGTCACAAAAATTGATATACCGAGTAGGTAGGTGCCTACCTGCCTGCCTCCGTCCACCTGTTGGTTAATGAAAGGAGGTAAGGGGTTATTCAACTCGTCCACACGGAACCCCGTTGTTTTGTTGCCGTAGGAACCTCCTGGACAAACCGTAACACCTTATTTTCGCGTGATCCGTAGGGATATAATCGGGACTTTACGTTATACCAGCATTTAATGCACAAAATAACCACTTTCTTAGTGTTGAAATCTTGGTACGTATGTAGTTTCAACTATAATTAAATTTTTCTCTAACGTAGTTCTGAGGAGAGAACTCAGAGACAGAGAACTTAAAAAATAAAGAATGCATCAATAACCCCATGAAAAACTGAAAGAAGAATCCAACGAACTACTTTCTCGACGCCCCGAAGTGCTAAAGGAGGTATTTTGTGGTTGGCCGGAAAAAGGTTGCTTGCATGCAACGCCTCTAATATTATCTAAGTTCCTAACCCTTACTGAAATGATATTTTTAGGAAAAATAGAAATGTATGGGTGTATCTGTCGGTAGCAGAAGAAGAGGTCAAAAACTTCACACGCATACTTTCGCGCGCAGGGAGTAGTCGTAACTTCAGGTGGTTGGTATCGATTCTGTTCGTTTTTCTCGTTTAAATTGTGTGATGACTTGTGTGATGCGTGGTACCTACATGTGTGATACTTCACTAGGTTATATATTTATATATAGACCCATGCTGATAATAATAAACTAGAAATAATAAATCTCAGTAGTTAAAGCAGTAGTTATTGAGCAATGGAATTTGTGTTGTTCACTGTGTCGAGTACCTAAACTAGAATATTAATTTTAAATATTAGAATAAGTGGTCACTTTGAAGTTTTTCCAACGACTGAACTTTATTGTATCTAATGTACACAACATATGAAAAAACCAACTACCGAACCAAATACAGTAGTAGCCACTTAACTTCAATACTCCCCCTTAAGTGGGTACTACTCCTAACAAGTTCCGATGAACCTCAAACTTTGGTCTAGGTAGAGGCTTTGTCAATCCATCCGCGATCATCTCGTCTGATTCCAGATACTGCACACGAACGTCACCTCTTTCAACTACTTCCCTGATAAAATGGTGTCGCATATCAATATGCTTCGTTCTTCTGTGGTGAACTGGGTTTTCAGATAACGATATTGCACCTTGATTGTCACTGTTGAGTTTCAGTTGGCCTTGTTCCACACCAAGTTCTTCTGCCAACCACTTCAGTGAAATAGCCTCCTTGCATGCTTCCGTGAGAGCCATGTACTCTGCCTCACAACTTGACAAAGCAACAGTTTTTTGCTTCCTTGACTCCCAGGAAACAGCTGCACCTGCGAATTTCATTAGGTATCCTGTGTAAGAACGTCTGTCATGTTTGTCATTGCCCCAATCAGCATCAGTAAACCCTTCAATTTTATTTCCTGACTTCTTATATTCCAGGCAATGATGCTTTGTTCCTTTCAGGTAGCGCAGTACCCTTTTAGCTGCTTTCCAGTGTGAGGAATCATAGCAACTATTGAACTGACTCAAAATGCTACAGGCGTGCGCTATGTCTGGACGCGTGCTGACTGCTAAGTACATCAGCGATCCAATCATCTGTTGATAGGGAATATCCAGATCTCCCCCTGATTCTGCCTTCTTCAACGTCAAACCAGTCTCCATTGGAGTTGACACAGGATTAGCATTAACCATATTAAATTTCTTCAACAACTTGTTGATATAATTTTCTTGGTCAAGTCAAATCGTATTCTTTTCTTTGTCCTGTTGGATTCTCCAACCTAGACAGTAACTTGCCTCTCCCAAGTCCTTGACACCGAATTCTTCTTGCAGGTTCTTCTTGACCTCGTCTTTTTTGCATACGTCATTGGTGAAAATCAGCAAATCATCAACATAGACTGCTAGGATGAAAACATTCCTCCCTTTCAAATTGAAATAATAAACGCATTTTTCGTACTTTGATTGCATCATACCCATCTTCGTGAGAGACTGGTGCAACTTTATATTCCAACTTCGTGGAGCTTGTTTGAGCCCATAGATAGTTTTCTTTTTAGTAGGCAGACTTTTCCTCCTTGTTTGAAACCATCAGGCTGCTCCATATACACTGTTTCACTCAACTCTCCATTTAAAAATGCGGTATCAATGTCCATTTGATAAACATTCAAAGTTTTTTCTGTTGCCAATCCAAACAAAAAACGAAGTGACGAACTCCTAACAACTGGCGAAAAGGTTTCATAATAGGTAATCAATTCCGTATCGCTGAGAAAAACCCTTGGCAACAAGCCTGGCTTTAAATTTTGAAAACTTTCCATCCACTCCGATTTTTATTTTGAATACCCACCGATTCTTAACAACCTGACCGTTGCTAGGACGGTCAACTAACTTCCAAACATTCAGTTTCATCAGAGCTTCATATTCCTCTTTCATTGCTGCTAACCACTTCTCTTTTTCGTCACTTTTGAGCACATCTTTATATGATTCGGGTTCATCAAGTTCATCACCCATTGTCGCTACACAACAGTGCCATTCCTTTGGCTTCGGGATTCGACTTGATCTTCGAACTTCCACTGTGCTTGTGTTTGGAACTGATTGATTGACGAGTGGTACAGCTCCGGGAATCAGTGCTTCTGCTGGAAACCAGACTTGCTCTGATTCTTCCAAGTTCTGCTCAACTGGATTGCCAGAAATTTCAACCTCCGCTTCACGTGGCTGGTCTAACTGAGGCTGCCCCAGACTAATTATCCCCACTATGTTTTCAGCATTGGTGATTTCCGACGTTTCATTTTCAAATTTTCGTGGTGACACTTTTAGGGTTTCAAAGAACACCACATCTCGTGCTCTGGTCACTATGGTGGGATTTGTGGGATCACTCAATCGATACCCTTTAGTATCTTCACAGTAACCTACAAATATAAATTCTTTTCCTTTTGGATCCCACTTTTTTCTCTTCTGTTTCGGAACATGCACAAAAGCTTTACATCCAAAAACTCGGAGATGGGATAGCACAACCTTCCTCCCTGTCCACACTTCTTCGGGAGTTTTCCTTTTCACTGCTGACGTTGGAGATCTATTTTTTAGATATATAGCAGTACTCATTGCTTCTGCCCAGTATTTTTGGCTGAGTCCAGCCTCTTGGAGCATGCATCTTGCTTTTTCAACGGCTGTTCTATTTACTCTCTCAGCAACACCTAGTTGTTCGGGCGTGTAAGGCACTGTGGTTTGATGTCTTATCCCATTCTCCCTTAGAAAGTTTATTAGCGTGTTGTTCACATATTCCGAACCATTGTCTGTTCTAAGAATCTTGATTCGTTTGCCTGTCTGATTTTCTACGAGTTCTTTGAATTCTCGGAATATGTTTTTCACCTCACTCTTCTGTCTGATGAGGTATATGAACGTTTTCTTCGAAAAATCATCAGTAAAAGTTAAGGCGTACCTTTTTCCACCCCAACTATCTTCTGGCATCGGTCCACAAACATCTGAGTGGATCAATTCCAACAATTCTCTTGACTTTGACTGGCTGCTTGGGAAAGGTTGTCTGGTCATTTTTCCTTTCACACAGGCTTCGCAAGGTTGAAACTCTGTTTTACTGAATTTCACACCATGAGCTAACTTGTTTCGCAAAAGTAGCATAGACCTTTGATTCAAATGACCCAACCTCTTATGCCAAAGCATTTGGGAATTTTCACCGTTGATAGTGTTGGCCTGTTCTTTGTTCGGTACGATTTTGAAAACTCCAGACTCAAATTTACCCCGGATAAGAACTTTCCCTTTGATTTTGGTTCTTGGATCCATTATTTTACAACCATCTTCTGAGAACACTACCTTCAAGCCCTTCTCTACCATTTTCCCAACTGATAGCAAATTGGTGTTTAGATCTGGACTGAACAAGGTATCTTTGATGTCAGTATTTCCATCTGTACCCGGTATTTTGACTCGAACTGTACCACAACTTTTGGCCATGATTTTATTATCATTTGCTACCCTTATTTCCCTATTTACTGGGCGCTGATCCTCTAGCCAGTCATCTCTCATTGTGAAATGCGACGTAGCACCTGAGTCTATGATCCATTCATCTCTACTCAGAGTCACAAGGGCCAAAGCCATTGATGTGACTTGCTCGTTTTTATCATTTACATTATTTCTCTTCTTCTCCTTGCACTGAGAAGACACGTGTCCTTTCTTATGACAAGTGTAACACTTGGGCACGAAATACTTCTTTTTTGAGTCTCTTTTGACTACCAAGGCTTTATCACCCCCCAATTGGGGCTGGTCTTGTTGGCTCAATAAGATGCGAACATGATCGCTGGTGATCTTCGCTCCGGAGCTCTCGAGTGCCATGATCATGGGCCTGTATTCTTCACCCAAACCTTTCAACATGCACCCCAACAAACTCATCCTCAAGTCCAGTATTGATGGACTCTAACTTTTGGGATACGCTGAGAATCTGATTGAGATATTCTTCCATCGACGAGAACTGCTTCAGCTCCAGAGAGAATAGATTTCTCAACAAACTCAACCTCCTAGATAAACCTTTGCTCTCATAGTTTGTCTCTAGTTTCTCCCAAACCGCCCTAGACGTCTTTAAACCTCGAACAATTGGATACAAGGCATCTTCAACCATGAGGCATATTTTAGACCGGGCTTTAGCGTCTTTCCTTGTATCATTTTCGTTACCGTTTACCACTGACCACAAATCCTCTGCTATTAAGAACATTTCCATGCCGAATTTCCAGTTAGCATAATTTTCTGAACCGGATAACTCTTAATATTCGGCAATGCTCCTAACCCCGACACTACAACACTAGCTCCAGCAGCAGGTGACGGGAAAACCGCTCCTGCATCTCCTTGTGACATCGTGTTTGCCTACAAGTCCGTGCTGGTGACCATAACCAGTTAAAGCAGTAGTTAATTGAGCAATGGAATTTGTGTTGTTCACTGTGTCGAGTACCTAAACTAGAATATTAATTTTAAATATTAGAATAAGTGGTCACTGTGAAGTTTTTCCAACGACTGAACTTTATTGTATCTAACGAACACAACATATGAAAAAACCAACTACCGAACCAAATACAGTAGTAGCCACTTAACTTCAATATCAGTGTATCATTTTCTGCATTTTACAGTGAGAAAAATCCCAAAACCGAAATTTCAATTTTTTATGTATTACTGTTTCCGGAATGTCGCAATGCTGTACACGAGTTACATTGTACAAACATGTACAGCCATCCGTACTCACTACACACATACCGGTGCATAAATTTGCATGAAACGTGGTGATTTGAGTTCAGATGATGTCAAGATGCCAAAATATTAATGTCAAATTATTATCCCTGGACATTTCTGGTTAAGTAAGAAAAAAAAGAAAATAAAAAAAAGGAAAACTTTCTGTCTTGGGTTGTGTCTCTATTCTTAAGAGTGACACGAAATATGACACGAAATCAGCCATTAAAATTAATAAGTAGGATATGAAAAGCCAAGAGAAACATTTCGTTCCTATTACTTAGTATTCTCAACTTTTTTTCCGAAACGATTTCGACCATTTGGAGAAAACTTACATCAGGTGCTCTTCTGTGGGTAAACACTAAACAACTTTTATACCTAATACATCTTATAAATATCTATGTACTATATTATATATATAATACACGCCATCCCTGCCATCAAACTTACTTTGAGGGGCTGTAGGAGCACTAAAATATCGTTAACAGGCTCCTTTTAGACTTATAATTCCTGTCTGAAATTCCACATTTCATGCTTTCAATGAGCTTGGTAGATGGTCCATTCACGTTGCAGCTGCACCGATGTCTAGAAAGAACGAACGGAATGTAGGTGAGAAAGAACATGGGGATGACTCTCATTCACGTACCCTGAGTTTGAAACGGTCAACACCTTCCTGACGACACTTTTAGGCTCTGAGGCTATAAAAGGGTCTCATGAAGTCTTCCTGAGTCATATTCGTACGCAAATCTGACCCACGTCTACAGTCCAAAAGGATCGCAAGGAAGCTCTAAAGGTCGCATCAAATCTATAAACTAGGAAGCAAACTGCACTGAACCACTTGGGGTGTACCCTTCCACCTTCATAAATCTACGAGCTGAATACGTACAGAACCCTTCATTCTAGACAGAAAAAAACAAATGTAAAAGGGACTAAAAACAAAAACTCATTATTTTATACAGATAAACACCAATAGGAAGGAAGTTGAATCCTACATGTTGAGTAATTTTACAGTAGTAAATAGAATTTCATTTTAATTTTAATTCAACATTCTAACCCTAGTGGAGCACGAATGAAGTTACCTATGAAAAAATAAAAAATAAAAAAAATTTATCTATTAAAACGTCAAACCCATAATCCCTTGAGGATCATTGAAAGTGATGCCAAGATTGTCCACGGTCAATGTGTGAATTCTGAGCCAAATTTCGTAAAACTTTGATTTAATAATTAACTTTAAGATGGTTATAAGTTTTTTCTAAGTCGATTACGAAGGTGCATTATTGAATATAATAAACCACAACAGTTACTCAAGTCCACCAAAACACCTATACTCCTAGGTAGCTACAAAATTTAAGAAATATTGTAAAGAGTTGAATGTTGTCCAACGAATTCTGATACGGATCGTTGTTGTATTTACTTTTTATAACTTTTTCTTATTCGACCTTTTTTCTAAAAGAAATATTGTGACAGTCCATGAAATAAGATCACTGGAGATGTTCTCCCAATAAGTACAACTCCGCACGCCCTACGTGCTCAGGAAACTGTACATTAGATTTATTGAAACCGCCAATATAAAAGATCTCCAGATATTAGGACAGTACTGGTAATATCAATATGTACTAGAGTAATCTGTTGACATCGCAGTGCACAGAGGGCAACGATTTTGGTAGTAATATAACGAGAAGTAGGAGATGGTCGATAGAGCAAGTGATGACCCGGTGACTTACTTGCGTGGGATAGGAACCGTGAGCGCGCGGGCACGCTAGTTTTCCCTCTCGAGCTCATTTCTCCTTTAGATGAAATCGCGTGGTGAGCCAGTTTTGATTCCATGTCAACCAAGTTGCGGAAGCCTTGTCATTACTTTTTGAAGAAGATGTTGAGGCTGTAAGTAACTTCAAATCTACAATTTTTCATCAGTCCAGCTCACATCTCTTCAGTTAGGTTAAATAAACATCGACTGGATACCGTCGTGTTGAGGTAAATACAAAGGAATATTGTATTTCCTCCTCCCCAGCGATCGAAATAGATTTAAAAGACCGCACTCTGGTCTCTCCAATTTAAAGGCCGTACCCTGGTCATTTACAAGAATTATTCTTAAGGACCGTACCCTGGTCAATTCAATCGTTTTCTAAAGACCGCACCCTGGTCTCATCAATTTAAAATATTAAAATACCGTACCCTGGTCAAATAAATAATTTTTAAAGACCGTACTCCGGTCAAATAAATAATTTTAAAGACCGTACTCTGGTCAAATAAATAACAAATAATAATAAAGACCGTACCCTGGTCAAATAAATAAATTTGAGGACCTTACCCTGGTCAAAAAATCAATTCTAAGGACCGTACCCTAGTTCCAACTTTAATTATTTTAAACCGTCAGAGTACCTACTGAATACTCGTAATCTACTCCAAGAACTTCATTAATCAACTTTAATCGAAATTCCGAAAAATTCCTCAGGTCAAGGAAACAAAACCCCTAACCCCAGTCATGCAGCATGACCCCATGAGCGAATTTTTGAAGAATATTACCGATTTTTACAACTAGCGAACGGCATTATTTCGATTTTTTACTGATTTTTCAACTTTGAAATTTTTGAAAACTTGATACATATTCTTATAGAAAATTTTACGCTGATTCCGAATACACCACATGTTAGTATGCTGAAAAAATTATTTCGCACAACAAATCGCAAAAAACAGGCTATTTTGAAATTGTTGACTACATTTTTGAAAATTTCAACCCGAAGATGTAATCCGATCATGCTGGCCAACAAACTTGAACTTTCGTTTTGTGTCCTTAACATTTTAAAATTTGTTTGAAGTTTCTAGCAGAATTCTACGGACAGTTATTGTCTGGAATGACACATACATACATATATTCATACATATATAACATACTGTTTGGATTTTAGAATTTTACGCCACTTTTCCTACCTACCTACTTAGTTTTAGCATTTGTTTACTTTCAACCAACCTGTTAGGATTAGAGCTAGCTTTTGGGATTAGAGTAGTTTACGCAGACTCCACAGAAGCATGGACCTAGGCGATATCCCACTTCCACCTGGACCAGGTTCGTACACGGCATTTCCGAACCATTAGGTAGTCTACTTAGATCCTAAAATCCAACCAATTTGGGCATGGCTCTATCCATGCTAACTAATGATTTCAATTTAAAACCCAAAGATAAATCTTCTTCCTTCAGACCACCTCAACAAAGCTCACCACCAGCACGGGCGACGAACAGTAATCAGCCAGGTGCTGCGTCAGCAAACCAGATGATGCCAAGGCCGCATTCCGTGCCGCAGCCTCCGACTCATTACCAATACCTATCAGCCGAGGTCTCCCCAACAATATTTTGCTCCGCGCTTCTCGCCAAAATTTAATCCAACTTGAAACGTTCAACAACCTCACTCACTAAATCAGCCCACTTTGAACAAAAATCCGAATCGATTCCAAAATTTCACAAAACCTTATAATCCCCAAAATCAGGCGAAAAATCAAAATTGGTCCCAAAATCGATCGAGTATGAATAAAAGTATCGTACCGATGTCCATCTCAACGAAAAACGCCAATCTCAACATGATAGAGAATCCCGAGCCACCAGAAAACAATCAAGGACCCTTTTTGGATAATCAGAACGCCCAATATTTCGATCCGACCTTAGCGAATTCGGCCGTTCAACTTGAACACCAGTACGACGATCCAGAGATGGATCAGATGAATTACGAGTTCGGAAATATGCTTTCGGAACCAACTAACAAAATTAGTACGGGTTACCAAACCGATCCTTTTTTAGAGGACAAGAGCCTCACGAAGTTATCGAACTCCTAAACTTTCCGAATCCTCAAGGTAGACTTCCGTACATAATAATGCCGAAAACTAACCTTAAAATATTGATAGATGATACTGGTGCTACTAGAAGTTTCAATAATCCCGAAATTGCCTACAAATATTAACATGGAATCATGTTTTAGCAATGGATCCCCCGCCGAAAAGTGAGACTATAAAGTGAGATGAAAGTAGCGTCAATAATTGTGATGATTTCCGCTTACAACCGAGTCGTTGCTAGGGATATGATACTTCGTCGTTTTTCATCCCACAAAATTCGTTGACCATTCGTTCGAAAGCTCTCGATTTATCCAACCATACTATATTAACTACTGCGAAGTGCGTGGCCAACAAGCTGAGTTATGAGCATGGTTATATGAATAATTGTTTACACACAGGTGATCAATCTCAATTATTGATATTGTGAACATGATTGCAACCGCTTGTTAATTTCTGATGATTTCATTGAGCTGGTGTTTCGATTATGTGATTCATAGCAGGTGATCCGAATATTGCGAGAACGGTTTGGTTTGTGAAGCGGTGGTTAAATCATTTTAATAGGTAATTTCTATACTTTACACTATAGGAAGCTGTAATTTCGTATGTAGCCTCTTTAGCCTCTTTCTATAATAAAGTGAATGTTTACTCGCGAGTTTCTATTAGGAGATCATCATCTCACAAGAGCTCAATCGTCGTGATCATTTCTATAATAAAGTGAGAGCGAGGAGCTAAAACATGATTCCATGTTTTTTACATTTTAGCAGTCAGGCGGGGTCAAGGGGCGGAGCCGCTTGCGAGGCCCGAAGGGCCGAGTTTTCCTTCAAAAATTCAACCAGACTCAGGATTAGTAAGGACTGCGCATGATATCTCACAGTTCAACCAAAGTGCGCTAGTACCTTGCGGAGAGTTATTCAACTCGTATGGACTGAACCTTCCGTTCATCATGTTTGAATTTCATGACGAATTTAACATGCTTATCGGAACAGATCTTTTACTGTTCCTTGAAGCCAATGTAAAATGCAGAAAAAGAAAACTTAAAACCCCTAACATAACCCTGGAATTGTTATTCACTAACACTGACGCGAAAAATTCAGATAATATCCCAGAAGTAGGATCCTATCAGATTGACGCAAGAACTATTCAGCAAGTAAAAATAAAATTGAAAAAC
This sequence comes from Adelphocoris suturalis, assembly GCA_030762985.1. Taxonomy (NCBI): domain Eukaryota; kingdom Metazoa; phylum Arthropoda; class Insecta; order Hemiptera; family Miridae; genus Adelphocoris; species Adelphocoris suturalis. Next base: position 105,516,140 of record CM061040.1, on the reverse strand, counting down.
ATAGAAAATGGCGAAGCCATCATTCCTAGAACGAAGATAGGAGACATAGAAATTCCCCAATGCTCAGCTCTCGTGAATAACTCTTATGCCCATGTTCATGTGATGAATCCAACCGAAAAATCTCTTAATTTTAGGCAAAACAAACCGATCATAGGCGAACCTGTCCTAAATAACCTTTTTCTTGAAAGCGATTTGGTCTAGTTTTGGAATATGTAACAGGAGTTTTAAATTTCTTGATGGAAGGGGTTGAATGGAGGGGGTAATAACGATAAAACTTGATATTTTTATTATATTTTTCAGACTTTTCGTAACTGCTTTCATTGTTTGTTTAATCCAAATTTTAGTCCAGTTATGCAACCTCGGAAATTTTAAATTTACCATCGGTGAAGGGGTGAAGTAGTGTGAGGGCGGAGGGATTCCGAGAAATCATTACATTTTTGTTTTTTCTTTTATTTTAATTCTCACCAAAATGACATATATACTAATCCATTCATTGGGACGTCCCCGTAATGCATGCATTACTTACCACTATGTTTTACCTTAATTTATATAGTTTTGGAATCGGGTTTTCAAATCTGGGGATATCAGGGTCATCCAGAAATTTGATTCATGACACGAAAAGTGTAACGCGATATGGATAAACCAAATATGACAATATTATTGGTAACTATGTTTCAGTTAGGATTGTGTTAGCAAATGAAAGTTTTAAATTAGGTAGCAACCTAAAAACAAGTAACGAAACTGAAGCTAACCTAGAGATGGTTATAGAAAAAACAATATAGGTACTAATTTTCAGTGAATAATTTTAATTTCAATGAAAATTCAGTGAACTTAAACATATCCATGATTCAATGTTTTTTCCATGGAGACTCTTTAGACCATTGATCCATCTAATACAGAAATAATAAATCTTTGTTTCATAATTTGCTGCATTCCTTCCTGCCAAGCTTAATTGCCATAGTCGTCAATGTCACCTTTAAGGGCGGAAGAGCTGACTTCAGAAGAGACAATCGTACGCAGGGGAGTTGAGGCCTGATGATCATCAAACGAGTATAAAGGCCATATGATTGCCGCCTGCTATTTGTTCATACCCCACATCCCTTATCGTGATTGGTTTTCCTGTGTACAGAGATTTAAGCCCGTGGCAGCAAGCAAACAGGGCACTCTTAAAGAACAGAGTACACATAAGAGGGTGCCACTTTTTGGGTATTGGGTTGCGATATCCAAAAATTCAAAACTTCGTCTGAAGACAAGCTGGACGAATTAGTTTTCCCTTAGAAATTCTGGTATTCAATCAATAAATACAACCGATTTCGGATAAAACGTTTAGTACCTATCGAATGCTTGGCAGAAGGTCAGTTGCTTCTCAAGTTGTAGCAACGAGCTAAAGAATAAATTTCCCATTTGTTCCAAGTTCCTAGTTATTTCAGACTAAATAGTATTTTGCGTGTAAAGAACAATGGTGGTGGGCAAATCGATTGACGGGTAAGGGTTGATGGAATGCAGAGAGGATGAAATTACCCTCGAACGATATTCCGACGAGAGGTGAATAAATCTAAGTCCTTCATTCAGCCCTTACAATAGATGGAAAACAGATTAAGAAGCGACTATAGGTTCTTTTCATCTTTTAGAGCTATCTTAAATCCATATTCACACAATGATATGCGTTTCAAATGATAATGCTTTTGGAAATTTCAAAACTGTTGAACGAGTAAGTACACGTAAGATGTTGAAATCAAAATAAGTGGCTCAAGGCACTATACAGGAATTCTGCTGAATCTAAACTTACTCTCATACAAGCTGAGCTCTGCGGGGTGATACTTTTCTTAAATATGTACCTACCTACCCTATTGACCACCCACTTTATTCAAGCCCTCGGATCAAATGATTTGAAAACGGAGCTCAACAGATTCAAAAAGCGCTGTAAATTAATAACAAAGATTTATTTCTGTACTGGAAATACACAAACGCAGATCAATTGGTCTTTATTAATTAAACGGAGCCTATATACGAAAAAATATTATTAGAAAAACGATTTTTTGAAAATTCTGCAACTAAACTGTTTATAAATCCTGCGTAACAATTAAACATTTCATACGAAGATATTTTCAAATTAACAAACTTGTTAATGGGGTTCCCATTCATTTAATAAAAATGAACTTTGGTTAAATTTGGGTTCAAACTCGCACGTTTTTGTCCTTTTCTATTCTCTTCGTATGGTTGATTTTTCCGGAGGATATTCCGCTTGTTGTTGACATTATTGGTTGTTCCGTTGCAGGTTCACATTCTTCTCCTGGTAGCTGAGAAGCTGGTTTCACATTGTTTTATTTGTTTTTTATGTGTAATGTAAAGTATTTATTTTCTTTCTTCAATACTTTGAACCTTCATAGGAGGATCGGTTTTTCCACTCTATCAAACCTCACAATGACGTGGGTACAGTGCATCAGATTCTTCCCAACGTCAAAAATAACTATACCTAACCCCGATTAAAAATCAAAGTCGTACAATAAAAAACCCAAACCACTTATGACCCTGCGAAACCACAAGGACGGGTACGAAAACTGCCCAGACTTCTAGGGGTAATCAACAGCCAGCCAGAAAACAAATTATACCCAAATTTGGTATAGATATTTGAACCCATAACGATTATTAACGAAGGATCCTATTTACCTATAAAACTCCAAGGAAAACCAAATACGTGCCTTGATAGATACTGGAGCCTGGGTGACGGCAATAAGCCATGATAATTACAATATTCACCAAAACCCAAAAACCTCACCACTAGGACAATGCGAGCCAACAGTCAGTACTCATCTCGGTCAATAAAACAACATGGACTACACATTTCACAGTGGATTTAAAAATTAAAATTATCTATTCAGCACACATGGACGAATACAGCGTGCGCGCGTGACAGTCAGACACGAAACCAAAGAAGTTCAGAATAGCCTAAAACGTAAAATGAGAGCGAATATTTTGATTTTAGAGAATTTTTTCCTATCTCCCGAAAATGAAAACAATGCTTTAATCACTATCTACCGATAAGTACTCAGAAGCCAATTCACAAAAGTAGGTAACAACTAATCCTCCGATAATATTATTTCACTTTTCTCAATGGCTTTCACCGACCTATCAATAAATATCGTGATAGTATGAACTTGGCTATGGCCTCTAGTCCACTGTGTCTTTGTTCCATCCAAGTTTCAACTTCTGTAAGAACAAATCTCAAGTGGAGTGACGCTATTTCTTCATAGGTTGAATCGCCCGGCAAATCAGTGATTTTCTTTATTTTTACCAAATGCACTTCGAATGATTCTTCAGAACAGGGAAAGTTCTGGTCTTGGAAATCACCTGAAGAGTAGGTACGCTTGAAGCTATGGTGATTAGTTTGGTAAGTCGGATAGGTAATTTATCAACAACTTGATAAGACAATACTAAATCAAAATATGTTTTGGTCCTCGCAAGACAGCAGATGTGACACATTCCTTTAGCTACACTCCAAGGTTACGAAAAATGATAGGTATAACCAATTGTTTATCCTCCATGTTCTGAGGTGTTTCAACAGGACATACCAAAGTGGTATGCGATGATTGGGAAAGTATTGTGAAGCCTCGCACAAGATGTTTATCAACAGTGATAGTTATGGATAATCCGTATATATTATTGACTTATTTGCATGGCAACTTGTAATGTTGTTAGTAGCGCATGCAGTTGGCCCGGAGAAGATGAATCAGCCACGGCCAAGGTCGAGCGCCGGCCGCCCATCCCATTCTTCACGCCATTAGACCCTTTTCTGTTTATGTCAACGAGATTGGCCACCGGACACATTTTGAAGACAACACACTAAATGGACACTGTTCGCTGAATCATCCTTTTGTCGCTCAACTCTAAGCGACAGACGACCATTCTTAAACGATATAGGTAATACTGTGTAACAAGAAAGAACCACTGTACTTGAATTGAATCAATTATAGTTTCAGAACAATGCGTAGTAGCTCCATTCTAACAAACCTTGAAAGCCAAACTTGAAGCCACCTATCAATGAATCCGTCGAAAAATGGAATTGAAAATGAAATTTTCACAAATCGTGAACTTACAGTAGGTACTTATTGAGACTAAATATTTTCTCCTTAAATTAAACTTCACGGCTTCAAAAAATATAGAGGGCATAGGGGGCCTTCATTTACGATAGTGCAGTGCATACGATACGAATCCTACTTTTCTTACATTGTTTGATAATCCGAAATCTTCTCTATCATTAAAGACCCAAATCCTCTAAACCGAATTTTATAATAACGATTCAAATTACGGTTTAAATCTAGTTTTACGAGTATAACCTCTGAAATGCCACCAGTTAAGATTTGTGCCGAACAAGAACTAGATGGTGGCACCATAGTGTACTCCTGCTAATATGTCAACCATTGTATAGCACTTGAATAATTGGTTTTTGTTTCTTCGAGGTCGAAAGTAAAGATGCTGCGAATGTTTTGGTTGTGTAGAACGGCATCGAAGAGTAACGGTGTCGAAAACAGGTGAAATACAAACATTTATGATGATGAACAACGGCGTCGAAAGATAGCGGCGTATAAAATAAGGAGTTATATACGGTAACGCTCAAGTAGAAGATTTGCCCTTGTTTTCGACGCCGTTCCTCTTCGATGCCGTTCTATGTCGCATAACCGTGTCGAAAGTTTTAGGTACGAAAACTCCACGCGTGTAGCGCCGTCGAAAGACAGCGGTATCGAAAATGATACTATAAAACCTTCTTCTCCTCCTCCTTCGTCGGGGGCTAGCGTTAGGCAATCTGCAATTGTTAGTTGATTGGCGGATTATTATGAAGGCGCTACAGGGTTGTTTAGTAATGAATTAACCAACCATTGTAATCGACCAAGAAAAACTTTTTTTAATCCCTCCCTTCAAGATTTGTCGGTTCCCACTTAAGGATAGGTGGATTCCATAAATCTACTAAATTGAAAACCGTCCAAATCTTTTTTTCCGAAACTACTAGACCATAAATCTTACAATGGCTGGGGATGTGTCTGCAACATCGGCATAATTTTCGATAAACCTTGAGGGGTGAAATTTAAGGAGCGAAAAGTAAAAAGTTCCAGTCTGATCACAGCATGACCGTATGAGCGAATTTTCGTAAATTAACATACCTACCTACTATATTACGTTAGATTCTTTTGAAAATTAAGGACTTTGAGGGAAAAGAAATTGTTAACTACCAATTTTATGGCAAAACTCGTGCTAAATAATATTCTGCGATTCAAAAAGAAATTTTGGATGTTTAACTTTTCTGCAGTTTTTATCGATTTTTTAGCATATTTTAATGAAATTAAGTACATTTTTCGGCATAATTTTGTAAATAAATTGTTTAATGTTCTATTTTATATTTAATAAACTTTATCTGAGTAATATCCTGCTAAAAAATATAAATTTAACAATTTTGAACGTTTGTTGCTATTTTTAGAGATTTTTTTCAGAATTCTTTTTGAAATTTGACCACTTTAAAGTGCTAAAAAATGCTGGCCAATGAACTCGTCCTTTTGTTTGGAAAGCTTGATTTTTTTCGCGCAAGAACGGAATTTTTATCTTAATTCTAAGGAGAGTTATCGTCGGGAAGGACATGTATATTATATATATATATATATATATATATATATATATATATATATATATATATATATATATATATATAATATATAAAATTCTCGTGTCACAGTTTTCGTTGCCATACTCCTCCGAAACGGCTTGACCGATTTTGATGAAATTTTTTGTGCTTATCCGGTATCTATGAGAATCGGCCAACATCTATTTTTCATTCCCCTAAATGTTAGGGGTAGTCCACCCCTAAATTTTTGTATTTATTTTTTAGACAAAATTTTTAATTTCTATTTTAATTAACGTCTGCCAAGTTGGGTGGGCAGTATAACTTCCTCAAGCGAGCGAAGCGAGCAGCATCCTCTACAGAAGTTAAACCTACCCTTTGAGATCTACCGTTTGCGAGCGAAGCGAGCAACATCCCCTACATGTTTCAATTGTAATACATTCCATGTATGCAGCCACACTTTGCGAGCGAAGCGAGCAATTTAATGGGGGGTCCGGGGGGCTTGCCCCCCGGCTGGACGTGGAGGCGAGCGGAGCGAGCCAGAGCGGCTAGTATATATATATATATATATGAAAAACTTGGATTCGATTCAGAATGTCTCAAAACGGATTTCAGTGAAGAAAATTTTCGAAAATTTTGATTTTATTGGTGTCGGGGTCATTGCAATAGCTTCGTTATTTACGAAAATTCGCTAAAACAACCAGTGCGAGACTTCACACTTCTTCCCCAACTTCTTTAAATGAAGCATTCTTGTCCGACTAATTATTAACTATACCTACGAGTATAGATACTCAATTCACGAGTTGTCTCTTTTAGTAAATACATGTGAAATCCAGTAGGTACATACTTTATCTTCTCGCTGAACGCAGGCAAATAGCGTTACAAACGGCAGGAAACGACAAAAAATGACCCAAACAGCATGTCATTTGGGAAATTTGAAGTTAATAGGCGAAAAGTTCGAAAAATATCGAAAACCCAGGTTTTTTCACCCATTAAATGTGAAGCTAAAAAGTTCCAGTCATGCAGCATGAACATTTGGTTTTTTGCAGTTTTTATAGATTTTTTAGCAAAGAAATTTAAGTAGGTACATTTTTCAGCATAATTGTGCACATAGATTTTTGAATGTACTATTTCATAGTTAATAAACTATATATGAGCAATATTCTGCTAAAAAATATAAATTTAACAATTTGTATCCCTTTGTAGTCATTCAGTAATTTTTTTTAGAATTTTTTGAAATTTGATCAATTTAATGTGCTCAAAAAGTGCTGGCCAACGAATACATCCTTACGTTTGGAAAGCTTGATTTTTTGGCGCAAGAACGGAATTTTTATCTCAATCCTAAGGAGAATTATCGTCTGGAATGAAACGTAAATATATTAAAACATTTACAATGTATAAATATTATGAAAAAGTGTTCAACTCTGGGATTTTTTCTTACCTATGCTTCAAAACAGATTTGAATGAAGAGATTTTTTAAAATTTTTCCGAGCCATTGCAATAGTTCACTGTCTGCTTATGGTATATGAACCAAATCTCAGCGATTTTTTTATGTCGATCAGGGTGGTCGTTCCGCTCATCACTTCACAGACAGACTGACAAACACTCATGTGCTTTCAGGATTCGGGCCCCATAGAAATGGGAGTTCTGGAAAAATGTTTTAGGCCGATTGCATAACATCCCTTTTTGACCCTTACGGGATACTGGGGAAGTAAAAATGGTGCAGTGAAGCATGGCCAGGTGTTAGGTAACTATTTTATCTAATCAATGTTTCATTGCTTACTTACTTCATTGGTTACTGTCATGCAGACCAAGACCATATGAGCTTTGTTTTTTTACTTCATATTATGTCAATTTTTTTCAAACTTTGAGCTCAGGTTGCTTAGAAATCCTAAACTATTGAATTATGTTGAACTATTTGATTGTGGGAGGTGTGGGGGTGATCTGTCCATCCGCCACTTCCTGGAGGACTGCCCAGACCTTATGGACCTCCGAGTCTATCGTCGGCCAACTCCGTGGGTTGACGTTTTATCTGGACCAGACAAGGTCCGATCCCTGTTGTCGTACCTGAGAGCCGCTGAGCTCTACTACAAACTGTGATATCAGATGTATTTTTGTACAATCTAGTAACAGTTTTATTCATTTTGCTAATTATATATAGTGACATATATATTTAGTTATTAGCCTATCTTGATCTAATCTTAGTTGTATTATTTTGTTTTTGAGGTTTTTTATCCGCTTTGGCTAAACAGTGGCCATCACTGTTCCCCTCCGATTTGCCAGTAGAGTCCATCATGTCACTCGGTTTGATGTCGGAGGGCAACATGATGGCCCCATTTGGAATGTGCTACTTGCAGTGGCAGTGTCCCTTTGGATTATGTTGAACCATACCCGTACCGCCATAAGGGCAGTCCTGTATCTGAGGTATTTCCCTTCCTCGTCCTTATTATGGGAAAAGAGTTGAAATAATCTCAATTAATAGCATTTAGTATAAATACGAAACCCCTATTATGGTTCATTTTATGGGATCTATGCACTACTTTTAGTAGTTAGCTTCATAATGTAGCTTAGGACATAACTGCTATAAGTAATAATTTGGTTTTCAGCCTTTTAGCGAATTTTCAAATAAAAAATGAGCAATTTAAATGGCTTGGCCATTTTAAAAGTGGGTTTGAAGGGTCGGGGTACAATTAATTCCGTTTCGTACATCAAAGAACACAATCATGATTTTAACGTCGTACATATATATATATATATATATATATATATATATATATATATATATTTATATATATATATATATATATATATATATATTATATCTCCTCGCATCTATACATCTCACAGAGAGCAAGCGAGGCGAGCAACATCCCCTACATATTTCAAATCAACCTCAGTGATCCACCGTTTCCAATCACTCTACATGTCCCACTCAACAGTGAAGACCTACGGATCTATACAGCCATACCGAGCAAGCGAAGCGAGCGAGTATACTATAAACGAGGTTTAATAGTTACAGACCAGCGATCCGCGCAAAGGCCTATCTAATACATATATAATAAATCTTTGTGTAATAATTTGCAGCGTTTTTAAAATGTATTTTTTTTTAAATTTATTGATGTATTTATTTATTTTATTTTATTTTTTTTCAAGAAATTGATACAGCAATATAATACATAAATGTGATTGTTACACAACTAATATCTCAATGATTTTCGCTTCCTCACTACCGAAGGTACATGGGACGCTTTGTGTTCTTGCAAGAAGTCGAAAAAATTGATACCTTCAAAAATCAAAATTTCTCCTAGCTTTTTGCGTTTCAGAGCTTACTTATCAATTTTTGTTACGAGTCTGTTGTCACGCCCGAAATTGGGTATGACAAGTTTTGTCCAATTTTGATGACATTTTCAAGGATTGTGCGGTTTAGCTCCTAGACAGTTCCCTATAACTGTCATCAACGTCGGAATAATAGTAGCCCGTGCGCATGCGCAAACGAGAGTTCATTATAACGTCGATTGTTCATTAGCTATTGGTCTGATTTTGTTCAAGGCCGGGGAGTAGTTGGGTATATCTTCCAGGAATATGCCATATAAATTATATCGCGATTGGTTGAGTAATATACTACTTTGCACGTGCAAAAATAAAATTCGTTGACGGGAGGCAAAACTCCAAAACTCTTGAATCGATTTTTTTGAAATTCCCAGGGATTAGGGTTAGGTCCTAAATGATGTCCTATGATTTTTATTGTCGTTGGATTAATACAACTTGAATTTCGCAACGTAATTCATGGAATCAACGGAATTAATGCAAACTTGAATTTCCTATAACGTCGATTTCTCATGGCCTATCTCTCCGATTACCGCCTCCGTTCAACCCCTTTCGTATTGAAACTAGTGACATAAATGTTCCAAATAAGACCGAAGTTTTAATATAATATAATGAGATTCACGAAAACCAGAACAACCAGCGTAAACACCAAGATTTATCAATGTTACCCCCTCCACTCACCCTTTTCCATTTTACCCTTCGTCTCATTCCGTTTCCTATTTGAAACTTGTAGAAAAAAAAAAGAATCACTAAAATCAGATGAGAATAGTATTTGCAGAGTTTTTGAATGTGTATGATCTATGTTTGTTGAAACGGAGAGTAAGTAGACAAAAGTAAAGTAAGTTGAGAACTGACGGAGTGTTAACGAAGAGTAGGTACCTAAGTTGAGAACTGAATAAAATATGTTCTGCTAACAAAGTACAAAAATCCCAGTGTAGTAGTACAGTATTAACTTTTTAATTGCCGGAGAACGGAATATCGTAGAGCAAAACGGATTACAAATTCCGATGCCATACCTCAATTTACTAACTAGAACACAATTTGGTGAATTTTGATCAATTTCCATGATCTGGCAAGGGACGGGAATTCTTAGCTGTATCTGCCGAGGGTCTGTACAATCTCTACAGGGCTTAGCTTAGGGTAACTAGAGGCATTATTTCTAACAAGGTAGTAAGTACCTTATTTGAGTATGATTTTGAGCTATGGCACACTTACATCATTCAGTTATACATAGGAGCAAAGCGTAGGTGTATTGCGGGTTACATCACCAAAGCAGGCCTCTGTCTGGTTGTGTTTAGTATCCATATCTAATTCTTCTTGACCTTTTCGACGCGGTTGATCTTCGATGCCGCTAACCCCCTTCCGTGTTACACTGGAAGTTTATACGCCGCTGTTCCTCGGCTCTAGTATCCCCTATTTTATACACGGTTATTCTTCGATGCGGTTGTACACTACATTGAGATATTATTTGAAAAACCTCCTTTTTATACGCGGTTACTCATTCGACGCGGCTGTTCTTCGACACGGCTGTGCGTTCAATGTTTTATCGAAACCGGAAATTGTAATCGGGCGTCCCCCGAGCGTTTCTGAACATTGACAGTATATTAGGATCAAACTGTTAGTCTATAACAAATATAAAATCCAAAACGAGGAAATAGTCAACCATTAATAAAGAAAATGTCAGCAATAATAGTTATTTGTCCCTAGGCGATCAACAAATCATTTTATGACGTCCGCGCTATTTTGCTCATAAAGTGATTGCGCAGAGAAAAGGCTTGAGCTAATTAAATACATTAATATGGTATTACCATTTGAGGATTCCAATGGTTGTTGTCTGGTGTGTTGCCAAGTGCTAAAATAGAACCATATTATTCAACGGAGCCTCACATAATTAGCCTAAAGCCTAATATAGGTAATTTTCACTAAAACCTTCAAAAGCCATTAAAGCAAGAAATGAATGAGTTCAAATGTTTATTTCCGAATTCTAGAGGACTAGGATGAGGGTAGAGGGTAGGTAAGGGTAAGTGTTAGTTGTAAGTTATATTTACTTTACGATGATATATGTGCAGAAAATCAAAAATGACATTGTGCACGTTCGGGGCGAAAAACAAAGTATTGGTGTCCGGTAAAATTTGGTTTTGATGATTTATATGTTTATTAGGATTTCCCACTGAGGCAAGGTAATTTGCGAAGGTTCGCCTATGAGAGAGACGCTCTATTAGAATTGATCCAGGGGAGTGCAGAACAATCGAAGCATGGGAGAAAAACACTATCGACTAAAAATCAGTATCGGATCGGAAGAACATCATAGGGTGTTCAGCTGTGAATATGTGTAACACTTACGCACAACAAATCTCGACAATTTTGAATTGCATGTTTTTAGAGAGAAAATGGAGGGGGTAATGCAAAAAAGTTTCTATTTACTTAACAAAATATTGTATAGATACTCTGCCCACGTCTCAATAGTTTTCCTTCAATTTTTACTTCTGCGTCTACCTATTGGTAGCGTAAGCATTGTTTTCCCTTTGAGGAAATGAAAAATTGTTTGTCTCCAAAATCAAAATGTCCACTAGCATTTTGCATTTTAGACCATTCTGAACAACATTCGTTCCTTATCTACCGGTCTGTTAGCCGAATGTCCGCAAATCCTTGAAACAAACCAAAGTTTGACAGTTTTCATTCGATTTTGATGAAATGATCAGGGAACGTGCGGGTTATGGTGTAGATGGTCCCCTATCAGTTTCGTCGTACCAAATCAATAATTCACTCGGCGCATGCGCAAACGTAAATTCCATCAAACACCATTTTTCCACGCTCAAATTGGAGGATAGTTGGAGAAGACCATATCAATTTCAACCCACTTGTATCAATGGTAGCTCCTGCGCATGCGCAACTGTGAAATCGTTGGAACAAGCTTAATTTCCAGTTTTCGTCCGATTTTGAAGAAATTCTCAGGAAATGTGCGGATTAGAGAGTATTGTTGCTATTTATGGAGAGAATTACCGATCAAACCAACATAGAAATAGGTAACAAATGACGAGCAGATAGTTGAGTCAACAGTTGAAAGGAAGTTACTTTACCGGGATTGACTTTAGGTTTTTCTACGTCAGAGTAATTTAGTAGCGTCCCCGTTACAGGAAATCGTAAGTCATTTGGACAACACCCTCCCGTACCAGTCAACGTTCTCAGTTCGTAACCGGCCTTGAAGGAGGGCCTAGGAGCAAACAAAAAATCCTTATTTAAAGGGCAAAGGCATGTGGTTTCTTAAAGATACTAACTTGGGGTGGGTGGGATAGGAACCGTTCAGGGTCGAACAGATGTAGTGTTATTCACACAGCCCCGTTTCCCTACAGTTCATGGTTAGACAAGTACCTACATGATTTTCGAGAGTGTTTTTGTTATTTATAAATAGAGCATGGATTCGTATGTATTTACATATTTTTAGTTGATATATATATATATATATATATATATATATATATATATCATAATGAACATTATTTGAAATACGTTTTACGACACTCTAAAGTAACTGATTTCCTTTTTATTTTACATAGGTATATTTACATATTTCATGTACTGACACAATTTTCTCAAATATGTTAATTAAATAAACAAACAGATAATTGAGAGAACAACAGATCAACAGTTGCAAACAACTACCTATTGAGTCTTCAAAACAGAAAGGCCCGAATTAGAACCACCGTAACAGTAGAACGATCGGATTCCAAGTAGTACTTTTGCGAGTTTCCCAGTGATACAAAAGTTATTTTGCCGTATCATGGTGTTCGTATTGTTATATAGCAGGTCCGACTCCTCAACGTTCTGCAGTTATGCAGCAAATCGGTTCAGTTAAACATAAGATGAACGATGAAAGAAAGCTACAAGCTACATCTATCCAAAGCTATCCAAAGCTACATCAGACTTTCATGACAACTGGTTCATCAAGTGATCAACTTTTAATACATCTTTATGCCGCGCACATATCAGGGCTGATAATCCCTTTCATAGAAATAATAAAGACTTCTTATATCGCTACAACGACAATTCATTTTTTATATTTGAATAAATAAATGTGACTTTTTAATTATTTAAATTATAAATAAATAATAATTGTTCGCTATGGGTGGAACCATATTGGCTTACCAAGTACTTGCGACGGATGTGTAAACTCTATGGATCTAAATCATGTCCTAAATTGTAAGCATGGAGGGTTTGTCAAACAAGCCATGGTCATGTCAGAGACACCTGTACCAAAATTTGTAACATGGCATGGGGTGGTGTGTCAATAGAGCCCATCCTTCAAGAAAGCGATTATGGAAGTCCGGGCCTAGCGGGAGATTTAAAGCAAGCGTATATAGTCTTTCTCGATAGTATCGAGTCAGCCTCCCAACACATTGATTTGCTCATTTTGAAATCAACTGACCTGAGCGCCAAAAGTACAAAACTTCCAGTAAATCCATTAGTAAACATTCAGAGAGTGGGAAATGTAGGTCAGAATGATGTGTATAGTTTAGTGGTCTGGATGCTCACAAGCTCGAATCTCAAACATACATAACATCAAGTAGACAATCCCTTGGTAAATATGCAGATTAGTTGGACATGTAGGTCAGAATGATGTGCATAGTTTGATGGTCTGGATGCTCGCAGGCTCGCATCTCAAAACTACATAACATCAAGTAGCCAATCCCTTAGTAAAAATGCAGATTAGTTGAACATTTTATGTTTATAGTTTGGGGGTCAGGATGCTCACAAGCTCGCATCTCAAAAATACATAACATAAAGTAGTCAATCCCACAGTAAAAATTCAGATTATTCGGACATATAGGACAGAATGATGTGTATAGTGTTTGGTAGTCTGGATGATCGCAAGCTCGCATCTTAAAAATACATAGCATCAAGTAGTCAATCCTTCGGTAAAAATTCAGATTAGTTGGTCATGCAGGTCAGAATGACGTTTTAAAAGTATATTTCAGAGCTGTATGAAGCAAAAAAAAATTATCCGATCACACTGTGATTCAAATCCAGAACGTCTCATTAGAATGCTACCCTAACCAGTGGACTACGCCAGGCCTTGCAATCAATTGAGCACACAGTACTCCGCCACTCAGTAGGGAATGCTTTTGAGGGAGGCCGCCAGAGCGCTCTGAAGCGACTCCTATCACTGCATCTGAATGCATAGATGTGTTGGGAGGCCGAATGGATACTATCGAGACTATTCGGTAGGGGATCCCTACACTTAAGTTTCGAGGAGACGCAAATCCGTTGGGAACCCCCCCCCCCCCCCCCTACACGTAGGCATGCCAATCTAAGAAGAAAAAAATCCCATTCACCCACCAGGTCCAGAGGACCTGTAACCTTATTTTCTGGATAACCCTCGTATTATATCCCGTATATATTCTCCGGTTCCGTTATAATATTTCTTTTTCGAAACGTATCCCCTTATAAATATAGGTACCTACCTGCATTATGTTTTGGGAGAAATTTGACAAAAAATAGAGAGAAGAAAAAATTTAGAAATCTTGATCACGGAATTAGAGAAATTTCTTGATGTCCTGGTTTCTTGCAAATAAAACTGTTTCTATGGTTTGTTTGTGATTATTTCAAGATGCAAAGAAGCAATTTTACTTTATATATTTTTTCTTGTTCGATTACAAAGGGCCGTTATTGAAAATAGTTAACCAAAAAACATTTACATACTTTACCATTTTAACCCTGGAATGTCCCGGCTAAATTTCCAACACTTAACTCCCCGGTGGGGTGTGTCAAACCCTAACTTTGAAAAATGTCAGAAAATTCAAAAATAAGTTACACTTGAATCAAATTTTATTTTTATTCTGTTATCAAGAGTGTAAAGAAACACGAAGTAGGTACCTAAGCTCATGAAGAAAAAAGTAATAGTAAGACAAACCTCACGCTCTGAAGAAAAAAATAATAGCAGAAAGGAATATAAAAAGGAAATATAAAATTAGCATATTTTCATTTAAAAACAAAAATAAATAAATAAATGAAATCTACAAAACAATTTTCTGAGATTAGTTTGATACCACTTACAAAACCCAAGAACTAGAATGAAAAGGTAACATAAAATTGTCACCAAGCAATAGGATCAACATTCTCAACACTTTGAAGATCTATGATGTTCACAGAAGGAACATCGAACTAGTTTCTCCAAAACTGTCACTTTTGACGCTTCTTCATCGGAGGCAACTTCTTGTAACTCGACATTATCTTCCGTGTTTGAATTTTCTCCACCAAAATATACATCTTCTTCCTCCAACTGTTCCGAAATGGATCTAATGTCTTCAGGATCCGAAAACTTGCGTTTTTCAGCCATTTCTAACGATGAGCCAATAACAAAACTGTGGGAACGCCCGCAAAATAACACTTGCTATAGAGAAAATCGCTAGCGGTTAACGCCCCGGTGGGGTTTGTCAAACCCCAGGAACAAGAAAGTACTACACAACAAATACGTCTTGAACGTACTAAACTGGAAAAAGGATGAAGCCTTTAGGGAAGAAGTGGGGGGTGATATAGAAGGGGGCGAGAAGAGCCAGACGTGCGGGATTCAACATGATAAACTGGCTTTAAATCGCAATTGGGGTTTGACAAACCCCACGGGGCATTCCAGGGTTAACCGTGCATAAGTAGAGAAAACTAATTTAAAACAATTTATACCATTCGGAGGTAACAAGCATTCCATAGTTAAAAACTCGAATTTGCCTAAGGGAGTTTCATTGTAGGTACATCAGCTTTTTTTATTAACGATATTTTAAAGGGAGTTTAACGATATTTTAAAGGGAGTTTTATATATTTTGTGTCCACTCATACATCATCACTGAAACCAAACCCGTTTTCAAGGCATTTCCTACTCATGTTATATTCAACTGTAGAAACTTACTATTATATACTAAGGTTTCTTTCGGGAAACGATTAATGAAAAATAATTTAATATTATTTCATTTATTATTTCTAAAAAGTTGAAGGAAGAAAGAAATCGTGCAAATTATATTTAGGGTATTTTTATCTTTGAATTCGACTAAAAGTAAGACGAAAACACAGTCACCACAATGATAGGTAGACCGACCTACCTACTCATCCCAGACCGTTTCACTCGAAAGTAAACGTATAACATGTACCGTCTATGTCATTGTAAGATCGTCCTCTTCACAGCTTAGTTCATCCCGATTCAGAGCGAGGCTGAAGTTCTAGTAGGTGCAATGGGGGTCGGCAGGAAATGTCATGGCCTTGAGTAGGATATTTAACTGAGAAGGCCCACAATAGTAAGCGTAATACACAAGGCCATGAACATGTTGCTCCATGACATGTGAGCAAGAAGGAGGCAACTAACGACCTGCACAATATTAAAGTGTGTGTAGGTTAGGCTGTATTTATAAACGTTTGTGAAGGAGCAACATGCCTATATTGAGATGATCGCCAGCAGGGGGAGAATAATCAAATATTCGAGTAAAAATGGCGAACATGAGAGTTCTAATGGGGCTCCGTACCTACATGAGAAGCTTGATGTAGAGCGCAACACGTAAACGAGGACCTTACCGATTTTTTTGCTCTTTTATCGTTGATTGCAGCCGTAACAGGTTTTTTTTTTTTTTTTTTTTTTGCAGGTTTTTGATTAATGGTACAATTTTCAGTACTGGTTAGGTCGATGGTGCGGGGAACGAATTAGCGTTACCCATGGGTGCGAAAAAGGTAGGCATTTTAACTATTTTATGATGGACGAAGATTCCATCCTATGTAGTCGGGCATCGACTGCACTCTCCTACGATGAGTAGTTTTTTTAATGATATTTCAAAGTTTCGCACACTAGTGACGTCAAAGCAAATCTCCCGCCTGGGCGGGACCCCCCTTCCCAGTGTGACGTCACCAGTGCAGCCAACTTTGAAAAATCATAGAAAGAAAACTACTCAACGAAGGATAGTGCGGATGGTATCGAATTTCTTGAAATAGAATCTATTTTCATTTAAAAATATAAAATAACTGCATGGGTAACGCTCATCGTAGGGCTAAAAGGGATGACGCAAGGTATCAACAAGAAGAAAGTCATGTCAATCACCATGTTCCTAAGGTACATCGCCCCCTAGCACTCCTAGCGGTAGATCTTGTTAATGCGAAGCCCCATCCACGAGATGATGAAGTTGTTAGGATGATTGTATCGTTTTAAGGAGTTCACAACATGACGACCCGTAGGGATATTTAATGAACCTCTTGGGATGATCATTCCTTATTAGGCCGATTCACTAGGAAGATCCACTGATTGTTAGGATGATCATATCTTCTTAAGGGCTACAGAAAACGCACTATAGAGTTCTAATTCCCAGGAGATCATGAAGCAGCAAAGATGATCATATCCTCTTAAAAAGACAGCAAAAAACGTACTATAGAGTTCTAATTAACTAGGAATATGTGCTGCAAAGAGAATCAGCCTTAATACTGCCCCTTGAGGAACCAAGATGTAAGTGAAAGTGTAGATGAAATTTCAGAAGAAAGTGAAACGAATGATGTCATCTTACAAATAAGATTTGGAGGGAATGTCAAAACCAAATAGGTAATTAGGTAATGCTAATCAGTAGCATTAGTTTGTAATTTACAAATCCGAAAGCATGTGTGAAGTCCAGCGATGCAAGGCTAGGAAGATTGAATCAAAAAGCCCAGCCAAGTAAACGTATAATAAATTAGTTCATCCCAGAAAACAGGCTGCACAAAATACATCAACCTGCTCAAGGTTAATGCATGATGAGTGGCAAGAGCAGGGCAGAAAACACCTTGGTTGTTATAGTTTACGCTTCAGACACAGATATATTTGCTTATTATAATTAATATATATATCACTGTACATAATCTCTTGATAAATATATAATTTGATCATTGAGGCACGGGCCCTGGGGTTACCAATGAGAAAGGAAAGAATTCATTTATTCTATAGATTCGCTCCGAGGGAATCAAAAAGTAACTCAGCACATTACTCAGCAAAAGTAACTCAGCACAAGTTAACTCAGCACATTATATATCCGACGAAAAAGTAGTTTTGCTACAGATTCGATCTTACCAAGAGATTTCAACGCA
The DNA here is from genome assembly GCA_030762985.1 of Adelphocoris suturalis. Classification (NCBI taxonomy): domain Eukaryota; kingdom Metazoa; phylum Arthropoda; class Insecta; order Hemiptera; family Miridae; genus Adelphocoris; species Adelphocoris suturalis. The sequence goes on along the minus strand of CM061040.1, from coordinate 105,498,118 downwards.
GAATGTGTTTTAGCCTTGGCATCTCCAACCGAAAACGAAACGTTTATGTGTAACGAAAACGAAAATGTGTTGCAACAATTTCTGATGATTTCCCCTTACAACCTAGTCGCAGCTGGGGAAATGGTACTACGTCATTTTTCATCCCAAAAATTCGTTGACCATTCGTTCGAAAGGTCTCGATTTATCCAACCATATTATGTTAACTACTACGAAGTACGTGGCCAACAAGCTGAGTTATGAGCATGGTTATTTGAATAATTTTTTACACACAGGTGATCATTCTCAATAATCGATATTGTGATATTGATTGATGATTGCAACCGCTTGTCAATTTCTGATGATTTCATTGAGCTGGTGGTGAGTCGTTGCGCTGGTGATAAATAAATAAAACAACTTGACGTAGTAGTGATAATATACAAGCAAAATCTGAATCATTCTTATATGTGGGTTTCAAGGGTTTATGTGAAACGCGTGGGCTAAAACACATTCTGTGTTTCAATCAGTTCATTCGAAGCATGTAACTAGAGGTAACCGGGGGTCCAAGGGGCTTGCCCTCTGGCGATACACGGAGTGCCGAGTTTTTTCTGTCTTTCAAACACATATTTTTTTGGTCATGCTTGATTTTAAAAAATACCAAGATTTCAAGGTTACTGTCTAAAATTTCACTAATTTTCGAAAATCTGTTTCGTTTTTTCGAAAAGGACGGGTTCAAGTCCTAGTGGTACTAAATGTATTAATTTTATTAAAATTCATTTTACGAATAGACTCTATACTCTGCGGCTTCATCATAAATCCTTTCCTAATATAAGTAAAAGCTTAAATAAGGCTAAAGTTCGGCAGACTGGGGGCCTGAAAATAATTACATACCTAGCCTCTTGGGGACATGAAGAAGTGTTTGTGAAGCACCCGGAACAGTTGTGTGAGCCATAAAACTAACTTCCTCTCTGTACATCCTAGAGCCTTGAATTCTGGTACACAGCCTCTTGAGAACCACTTGAAGTGATTTAGAGGAAGTCAGATCAGCTGAGTGAGCAATAAAGATAACTTTTCTCATGTAAAGCCTAGAGCGCCGAAATTTGGTACACAGCTTCTTGGGGACCACTGGAAGTGATTGGGGGGAAGTCAGATCTGTTGTGTGAGTGATTAAGCTTACTTCTCTCCTGTACATCCTACATCCAAAAAATCCGGTACATAGCCTCTTGGGGACCACCGAAAGTGATCGCGAGGTAGGTCAAGTCAGCTGGGTCTGGGTGAGCGATGGCCCTAACTCCTCTCCTGTATATCTTAGAGCCCTGTAATTTGGTACACAGCATTCTCTCCTATACGTCCTACTACTCTGAAGTTAGTACACAGCCCCCTGGGGCGGACTGTAAGCGATTGCGAAGAATTCAGATCAGCTAGGTCTTCTTTTCGTTGTCTCCTTGCTCTTAGGAATTAAAGTAAGCAATAATCTGCATGGTGTTTTTATTCCTTTACATAGGTAATTCAATAGTTTCTCGTTTTATATTGAACCTGTCAACGAGTCTGTCGAATTATAATGACGTTTGCGCAGAGTGCAGTCATTGGATTTTTTTAAAAATATCAAAGCAATTTAAATACATTTTTTTAGTAGCATATTATTTAGAGTAGTATATTCCGCTAAAAAATAAAATACAAGCAACTATTTTTGGCCGTTTTGCCATTTTTAAGGATTTTAAAAAAATTGTATAGGTATTTATTTAGTTTTAATTTTTATCTATTAAGTAATATTTTTTAAGCACATTTTTTTGAAAATCAAGCAATTCAATGCGCTCAAAAAACTTGACAAATTCATTCTCAATTTTGTAATGCTTAATTTTTTGGCGAAAGAAGAGAGTTTTTAATCTCAATCCTAAGGAGTACAGATGACAGTAAGGAGTATTGTTATCTGGACAGAGGGATTTTCAACCTTTCAAATAATAAAAAGCAGAATATGTAAAAAAAATATTTGGCTACAAAAGTGGTTTCTATTTCTTGGAATGATCTAATATTGTCAATTTGATTTTACTTCCTGAGGACATGAAAAGTTAGTTATATTAGTTACATTAGTTATATCAGTTAGGACATGAAAATGTCACCCCGATTCGGAAATATTTTGTAGACGGTATTTTTATGTCGTTCTACAAGGTCAGAGTAGTCACCAACAGAAAATGCCGGAGAGTTAAATTATTTCTGTGAATTGTTCCGATGTATTCATGTTGTTTTGATCCAAATTTGGGAAATCTCCTGAAGAAAATTTTAAGGCTGATTACGTAGGTAGGTTATTCCCTCTTAACCCTTCAGTTGACTGGAAAATAAAGCTCCCTTTTTCTTTCGGGAAAACATTTACACTATAATTATAATCATATAAATAATCAATATCCACAAGTATTCGGTTTCTTTCTATTTGAAGACTTAATGTGGAGTTCCAAGATATTATTTGAATGAAGTACCTATGCACCTATCTCGATCAATTAGTCTGTGATTGGCGGGATAATTATTAACCTTGTGGCCGAGATTTGTTTACCTCTGCAAATGTTTGAAGGCACCCATGTGATGTGTCTAATGTTAGGCGAGTTGGTTCGACTCATCCATTAGAACTATTGTAAGTAAAGAACAAGGATGTTGACTCACCTGCGTACGATGTTATTCCAAAGCAGTACAAAAACAACTAACAGGTCGTCAGAGGATTGTCAGCATAACCTCACTCGGTCAACTTACAAAGGAAATCACGGTACTTCACTACCTAGATACATCAACGACGCCGGCCGGTTGTCGACTGAAGCGCCAGATCTGAACGAACAGATCAACACGGAGACGGGGTTGTTTGGGGTGGGATGGGGCAGATGGCTGGAACAAAGCCGTAGAGAGAGAACGTCGCGTCGGAGTGGGGACTGCGTCTGCCTTTTGGGCGGGTCGGGAACGATCTTTGACTGCCAAGTTGGGTGGGAAGTATCTACCTATAACTTCATGACTTGCCTATTCCAAAAGTATTTTGTAACAGTGGTGATTAAATCATTCGACGAAAACTCTACATAATATATATAACACCAAACCACCTTCCCTATCAAATCAAACAGGCCGACGTCAAAGAAAATTAATAAATTTTTTCCAAGTTGGTACCTACCTGACGTTTTGCCATTTGCTTATGAAACTGTATTGGGCATTTATGACGTAGGTAGCTCATTCGGCGATGCGGCGTCATTAATGTTTTCGATACCAAATGAACTCGCAAACAACCCAGGTAGATACTCTACCTACTCAATTTGGTTTATCACCCTCACGATTTCAGCCTTCAACATCACAGTTGAGGATTTGCGATTTCATAATTTTGATTTCACAAATCCCTATAAATTCCAAAATGAAAATTTTTTCCAACAGGATGCCCAACCTGTGACACTTCCCACAAATCATTAGCTAAATTGAACGGGTGATTCTCACAATGCATAATTTCTTTACCCAAGAATAGCCTGCAAGATCTTGTGATCATATTCCTTGCAATTCCTTTTTATGTAGATTCGTGAAATCGCAAGTTCAACTATGAAAACAAACCTCAAACCTCGGAACGTTGAATATACATATGAATAAAGTACCTATGTGCGCTCGCCAAATTTGGTTTATAACCCTCACGATTCGAGCCTACATCATGGACATTGTTCCTGGAATTTACTTACCTATGTATGGTGTACATATGCACCTATACGTGTAGCTATACAGGGTGTCCCGTATTAGGTGGTCAGTGATTCTAGAGCTCATTTCTGATCGAAAGTATCTCCTAGAGATTTTTTTTTAAACGCTTAGTTTTCGGGTAATTCAATTTCTCAGATTTTTTTCCGTGTTTCCGACCTTAAGTCATTTAAACAGCAATAGGTACAATAATCAAAACAGTACCTAAGTTTAAATTTGAGGATACCGTTGGAAAGAGCGTTAAAGTTCCTTCCTATCTAATACCAAATCAAATTTTTTTAATAGGATTCATTTGGTTAAAAACTGCATGAACATGAAATTTCCACAAGTATATATATATATATATATATACATAAATTTACATACTTTAGCAGTAAATTCAATTCTATACACGTAAATTGGATGTGGCATACTCTGGAAGGTAGGTTCAAGGTTTATTAGAAGCCAACTTAGGTCAGAAAAGTGACGAAATGACAAGTTCTGGAAAATAGAATTTTTTCAAAATTCCGTAACTCGCAAGCGAATAAAGATAAAAAAAATCTGAAAGAAGATTCTTCAAGTAAATTTTATCAGCTTTCTTTTTACAGCGAATGTTTTTTTGGTGGGACGCATAGTTTTCAAGTTACAGGAGAAAAACAAAAAGAGTTCGAAATTTCGGCAGTTTTCGGTCCCCCAACACTTTGCCTCTAGGTCTAGGGTCGGGAACTTTTGTTATTTTTGCTTCGTAGCTACTCCGAACAGAATCCTGGAGTGAAAATTTCTCGTCCTAGATTTTTAGCCTAGGCCCTTTTTTGAGCGTTCGCAACTTGATTGAGCAGGTTGGCCTCTTGGCCTGTCTTTTTCAGGCTCAGGCTATTCCCCCCCCCCCCCCCCCCCCCCCCTGGTGGTATTATCCCATTTTCGTCTTTCTCTCCCCACTCACGCGCTCTCATTTAATCTCTAACTTAGACATTATTATTAGCTAAGGAACTGTCTAAAGCTATCAGTAGGTAAGGCTGACTGGCTCTTACTTGATTGTTTCCTTATGCCTTTATTGAATTAGTCTTACTGTTTGCTGTACCCCCAGCTAGATACAAACCTAGAAAGGTAGGTAGTTAACGTTGTGTCGAATGAGCTTTGGTAGATATCAACATTAAGTCGCTTGGTGATTTTGAGGGGCACAAGGAAAAACGGGCGAAGGAGCGTTGAACTAGTTATGGTGGAAGGCTTTCTTGGGCTATTATTATCATTATTATTTATTATTATTATTATTTATTTATTTTTTTTTTTTCATTATAATTTTTTTTTTTTTTTTTTCAGAATCTACGTATTTTTAAACATAAACCAACAAATTTGTATGGGAGGTTAAGAAAACAGGGTCAAAAAACTTCTAGGGTAAAGGCACCAGTCATTGGCCGACCCCCAGTCATTGGCCACCCAGTTTTATAAGTTAGTTTTTTACAACACAGATGTCTATTGGATCGTTTTAAATGTTTTTTTCCATCGAAGTATGTAGTCTAGAAGACAGTGGGATGTTGAAAGTTATAGTGAAACCTCATGGAAACCTCCCAAACTCATTTCACGAGGTGAAGGTGCAAGAAGAAGGATGATCACCCCTGTTTCTTGTGAAAACGTTAAGCATACCTCAACTCATTCATAAGGGTTTGATGTGGTGCTTTACAAATTAAGTGACCTTTTTTTTGTATTTACATGATCACTAGTTGATTATTAATCAATTGCTGCCACCAGGACATAAAATTCTCATAAATTGTAGAAAATATTAGGCCGGCTAATAACTGGATGACAAAAAGATTGATTCCTCCAGTCATTGGCCGGGTGGCTAATAACTGAAATGATGCAAATTTTTCCTGCCCCAATCATTGGCCAGATGCCAAAACTGCCAACAGCGCTTATTTAAATGGTTCATATAGGTCCCATTCAAGTTTTATTGCACAAAAATGTGTTTTCCGATCATAATGAACAAAAGTGTAGAGAAAATTGTAAGATACCACGGCTCCCTGAATGGTGACTAGCCCTCGTTATGTTCGATTCCGTGGGACAGCCCTATCTTTTTTTCTTGCTATCGCACATTTTAACACTTGCGCCTGTACCGGGGTAGGCCATATAGGTTCAGGGGCGGTCAATATCATGTTGGATTTGTTAACCATTGGGAAAATATGATTAGGGACGTCTAGAGATGGTTAGAGATGGGTGGGCCTAACATAATCCGGCTAGGGCTATAACCAATAGTAGGATTTTGAGTATTTATATACTACATTAGGTGAATGTTTATATTTTGTCCCGTTTTCTAACATTTTTGCATAATTTGTTTCACTATCCTCCCTCCCGTTTCTGCTAATGATCTTGTGCATAAAGGAGGGTACAAATGGTCAAACTTATTCCATTTTTGCTAAACATTTTTTGAATTTCGCACTGCTAAATGGGTTTTTTTCCATTATTAATTCATCAGGATCTCCAGAAAGGACAATCTGACTCTTGACAAAGCTGAAATGATGAAATATAGTCATGAGACCAATGAAATCATGACAAACCTGAAATGATGATGTTAGGTATTGATATAAACCGACATGGCAGGCCAAAAAACTAATTTTCTAGCCTTAGTTTTTTCTACTTCCATATGACCTTCATGAGGTTTAGCTAATAGATTTTTTCTCTCCGCATAATTAACAGTTACATATGTATATATATATTAGATGTTTGGTCTCGTCAGCAGACCAATTACTGTTTTCTTTTTTTATCTTTTTTTAGCGAATAGCACCAGTCAAAAAGTGCGTTCATTATCCATAGAGTTTGACGTTTTGTTCTTCTTTTCAGTTTTTCTTTAGAGTTTGATGTTAAGTTTTTCGCTTCAGTAGGCACCTGTAACCTATGCACCTAGTGACTTGAAGTTGGAGCTCCATTGAGCAAGGCCAACACCATCTAACATTGGAGCCATTAGTGAATATAAGGGAGTGTCCAGCATATAGCTGGATTGCCTCAATGTAGCGACATCTGAGGATGTGTGGGGGGTGTATTGCCCTTGACCCAGACTTTCATATGAAGGTGAACACGCATCCCAGACAAGGTCCAGGGAGGGACAGGGGGCACCTCATATGAAACTAAAGGGTATCTCTCTATGCTATCCCACCTTGTGAGCTCCTGAACACGAATACCCAATGGGCGAGTTCGTGTTTGAAGCCTAGTCTCTTCTAGGGAGGGTATGGTGACCACTTCATGCAGGGGGTGTCCTGGGAAATAGCGCAAGCGTTCTGCATAACGAAGTGCTAGCAGATTTCGCCGAATTATGAGTGGCTGACTATGCCCAAGCACATGACGGGAGGCTGTCGGGGCAGTACGGAAGGCCTCAGTAGCCAAACGAAGACCCTTGTTTAATATAGGTTCCAGCTTACGCAGCAAGGACTTCCTTGCTGAGCCATAAGCTGCAGACCCATAATCAATTCGGGATCGCACCACTGCACGGAAAATCCTCAAGAGGACATCCCGCTAGGCACCCCGACTATAGTTGGAAAGCAACTGGCTTGAGCAACTGTACACCCCGCATGGCAGCTTGGCGCAAAATTACTCAATATACTGGGTCCACCCCAGCTGACGGCCAACTATGAGACCGAGGAAACGCTACCTACAGGTACCCTTTTTAAGTCCAATGTTACCTATTCCAATGTTTCAAGAACCAATGTTACCTATTCGGGTCGGAAAAACTGCAAAAGTACCTACCTAGTGAATATAAAGTATCCATCGTTAATAATAAAAATGTTAAAACGTTAATGAATAAAACCTTTTTCAAATAAATGTGAGATGATTAATTTGATTTCTCATAGTTACAGCCACAAATTATCAGTTCTTATGGAAAGTTTACCGACACAGTGGGTCAGAAAACAAAGAACTTAAGGTGGCCAGTGACTGGTGACAAGGTGGCCAATATTAGGAACTCCCGGCCAATGACTGGTGGAAAACAGATTTTTCAAAACTCATTGAAAAAAATACTTGGTAGACCTTTTATTAGTTTAAAATTGCTATTGTATTACATTGTTTGGATTATTAGATTCCTAAAACACTAGGAAAGAAACAAATATCTTCAAAAATAAAGCGGGTAACGTGATAAACATTGCTAAGTGGCCAATGACTGGTGCCCTTACCCTAGAATTGCCATGAATACCATGCGTTTTTTTGGATGCCCCTCGCAGGAGTAATGAAATCTTTGTAGTTTTGTTATAGTTTGTAATTTTCGATAATTCATACATTTTCAATAATTGACCAAGAACAAATGTGACGATAGTGGATGCAACCTAATTAGAAGGTAACAGTAAAGCACATTGGAGCCAGCTCGACTTCAACCCTCTCAATGTCTGAGATTTTTAATCGAAAACTGATGAAACTTGTTAGGTTGAAGCACGGAACAAAATTCCAAGTTTTTACTTGTGCAGAGTCTGCCTTGAATTCAGCAGCCAAGAAATTAATTGGGGACCATCTGCCCAATAAGACCTTAAGACCTTACCTTAAGACTTTTTATTAAAATGGACTGAAAACTGTAGAAACTAAGACTATTACTAGGTTTTTACATTTGGTTATGCGCACAGACTACCATTGATCCACTGATGAAGCAGAGAGACGGTTCCAGTGATGGTTACTCATAGATGACCATCTAGGGCCCAACCTGGAAGATCCTCGATCGTTTCATCTGAAATGCAACTGAATGAAACAATTTCGCCCGTCACACGGATCAGTGGTTACATAGACAAAGAGGCACGAATCTAAAATTATTCAGGACAATGTAGGTAGAACGCAAAAAGAATGTGGAAGTGCATGGTAATTCTATGGTAATTGAACCTTGAAGAAATAACAATCCCCATTCTGTGTGATAGCTCATGCTAAGAGTGTCTGTTTTATGCTGAATTTTGGAGGCTTTTGGGTGAGCTAAAATATTTAGATCCAAAAGCCCCAACGTTTCAATTGAAACCTGTTTAATGAAAATTTTTATGACTTAATGTGTGAATTGAGAGACGAATTGCGTGAACCAACCATTTTATTCACTATTTATCAAAATTTAGAAATGATAAATGTAACCTTTGAATGAATCGAAGAGGTATAAAATCCAAATAACAGGTAGGTAATCTAAATACAACCTAGAAAGTAATACAATTTTTACATCAATATTTACATAGAACAATATTACTACATACCGTAAGTCCAAAATATATATTATTTACAAGTCCGAAATGAGGAAGATAATTATTTCATCAATGAAGTAGGTACTCACTTATTAAGAGAAAAAATTTAAGTTACAATTCTAAAAAACTTGATAACACCTTCCATCTTTCACTTACAAAACACTATTGAAACTTGAATCACAATACTGCCAGCACTAAGCCCGGACAAACGTTGACCACTACCGGGTATATACATAACAGTTATGTATAACAGTAAACTATTAAGTGGAGATTACCTTTGGCAAACTTTGCTTATCAAGATTTGTTAGGTACGAGTAACATAATGTAATATCAAGGTAATGTATCCACTTGAGAAGAAAAGCCTGGTTAGCAATTAAATCGCAATTTAAGTTTAAAATCTAATTAATCGGATTTTTTCTATTAAAATAGCATTTCTTAAGAATTAAATCAATTTTTTAGGATTTGTTTAAATTGAAATACAAAATTTTCATTTTTCAAAATGTTTGCGTAAGGGTCACTTCAAGTAAATAATTGTAGGCGCAAATGAAAAATAATAAAAAGCTAGGGATGCTGAGCAAGTCGGCAGAGAAGGGGGCTTCCGAAAAATTTTCTTAAACTACCTACTCGTAGAAAGGCCCGGATCGGAAATTCATGGAACTCGTTGCCGCCCAAACATTTACATAGCCGTCTCTTCTATTCTTTTCTTTGTTCAATTTAATCTTTATTTTCCTCCTAAAAAGTTGGGAAAGCAATGTGTTCAGTTGTCGGATTGAGGAAGAATTAGATCATTCTTATCAACCGATTTCATAATTTTTTCAACCAATTTCATAGCTTTTTCATCGAATTTCATAAACTTTATTTAATGAGGTATTGTTTTCATGAAATCGTAGGTGAAAAGGAACGTATTTTGTCTTCTGCCCAAAGTGTACAAGACCTGAAAGAGATTATCTCCTACACCTCTCCTATTACCTCTATAGATTGTTCCAACTACGTGCTCCACGTTTTGCTGAAACTTCAACTGCCACAAGCTGCTGCTAGCAGTCGCCTTCATTATACACACACACATATGTATTACACATTTTCATTTTTAAATTTTACATTTTACGTTTTAATTTCAATTTACCCTTTGTATTTCATTTTTTCACCTTTTCACATTTCAAAATTTTAATATTCATACCAAAATATGTGTACAAATGACGTTTTACAAGCTTGCATAAAATACGAAAATTAGTTTTTAAATACCTACTTTGCATTGTCCTTTCCAACTATGATTACTTGAATATACAACGATACGTCATTAAATAAAGTTCATGAATTGGTTGAAAAAGTTATGAATTTCACTGAAAAAATCAATAAGCTACTGATTTAAATCATGATTTCAGTCAGTCAGTGGTGGGTAGTCGGACGCATGATAGTGGATGTACCTATATGACAATCTCTATCTCTATTATTAATAAGAATGAAACTCCGTTTGTTTGTCTGTCTGTCGTGTCTATGCACGGCCAAACGGCTGAGTGGGCCGGATCTACGAGTGGGGGGATCTTCTTGGGATTTTCCAAAAGTGGGAGCGAGCGAATTTAAAATTGTTTAATCCCACCCGAACCATGGGCCGTAGGGCGGGAGGGGGGTCGAAGTAAGAATTAATGTGCGCTTTTTGGACTTCCCCGCTTCCCCTACCCCTCTAAACGGCCGTTGACAATTCCGGAAAAATACGGGTTTCGTAGGTTTTCCTACGAGGAAGACGACGGCGGGATCGGATCGCGAAAAAAGTATCGGGAAATGCGTCAAAAAAATGCGAGAGTACGGACCCGTTTTCTCGAAAAGTCCGCCGAAAAACTTGGTTTTTTCCGATTAAAATATACCCCATAAAGGTACGTTTTTCGGAACGGTTTTCGCGGGCGAAATAAAGGTTTGATCCCGCCGAATCTGAATCCGAAATCGGATATGGAAAAAAGTGACGAGAACTCGGTCAAATTGCGAGCAGAAGCGAGCAAAGCGATTAAAATGATTCTGCCGTGGACGAGAGAAGGCTCAAGAATTGACGTGAAGGGTTCGATGTCACAATGTTGCGAGGCGAGCAGAAGCGAGCGAAGCGAGCAGCATCCCCAACAGAAGTTAAACCTACCCTGAGATCTACCGTTTGCGAGCGAAGCGAGCAACATCCCCTACATGTTTCAATTGTAATACGGGTTTTTTCCTACACATATATACAGCAATACCTTGCGAGCGAAGTGAGCATCATCCCCTAATAAACTTTTCGTGGTTCCACGTAGTTTTATAAGATTTAATTTGTTTGTAAGAATTTCCAACAGAAAAAAACGTCTGCCAAGTTGGGTGAGCAGTATAACTTCCTCAAGCGAGCGAAGCGAGCAACATCCCCTACATGCCATACTTTGCGAGCGAAGCGAGCAACATTCCCAAATAAACTTTTTTGTGGTTCCACGTAGTTTTATAAGATTTAATTTGTTTGTAAGAATTTCCCTACCCTTAGGGACCTACCGTTTGCGAGCGAGCGAAGCGAGCAACATCCTTTACATGTTTCAATTGTAATACATCGCATGTGTACAGACACACCTTGCGAGCGAAGCGAGCAACATGATGGGGGGTGCCAGGGCTTTTGTTTGCGAGCGAAGCGAGCAACATGCCCTACACACCCTTAGGGATGTGCCGTTTGCGAGCGAAGCGAGCAACATCCCTTACATGCCACACTTTGCGAGCGAAGCGAGCAACATTCCCTACATGCCACACTTTGCGAGCGAAGCGAGCAATTTAATGGGGGGTCCGGGGGGCTTGCCCCCCGGCTGGACGTGGAGGCGAGCGTAGCGAGCCGGAGCGGCTAGTTATTAATAAGAATGAAACTCCGTCCGTTTGTCTGTCCGTTTGTCGTGTCTATGCACGGCCAAACGGCTGAGTGGGCCGGATCTACGAGTGGGGGGATCTTCTTGGGATTTTCCGATAGGGTGTATAAGCGAATTTAAAATTTTCTAATCCCACCCGAACCATGGGCCGTAGGGCGGGAGGGGGGTCGAAGTAAGAATTAATGTGCGCTTTTTGGACTTCCCCGCATCCTCTACCCCTCTAAACGGCCGTCGACAATTCCGGAAAAATACCGGTTTCGTAGGTTTTTGAACGAGGAAGACGACGGCGCGATCGGATCGCGAAAAAAGTGTCGGGAAATGCGTCAAAAAAATGCGAGAGTACGGACCCGTTTTCTCAAAAAGTCCGACGAAAAACCACGTTTTTTCCCATTAAAATATACCCCGTAAAGGTACGTTTTTCGGAACGGTTTTCGCGGGCGAAATACAGCTTTGGGTCCGCCGAAACTGAATCCGAAATCGGATATCGAAAAAAGTGACGTTAAGTTGGTCAAATTGGGAGGGGAATTGCGAGGGAAGCATTTAACATCAGAAATTAATTTTGCCGTGTTCGCGAGAAGGCTCTGGGAAGACAGAGGTCTTTGGGGTTCAATAACTCAGGTACAGGTTTCGGTGTTTGGGTGTTGCGAGCAGGTACCTTGCGAGCGAAGCGAGAGCCATTTCAACAGAATAAATTCGGATTTTTTCCTACAAATATACAGCAATACCTTGCGAGCGAAGCGAGCAACATCCCCGAATAAACTTTTCGTGGTTCCACGTAGTTTTATAAGATTTGATTTGTTTGTAAGAATTCCCAACTGAAAAAAACGTCTGCCAAGTTGGGTGGGCAGTATAACTTCCTCAAGAATTGACGTGAAGGGTTCGATGTCACAACATTGCGAGGCGAGCAGGTATGCCTACATAGGTACCTACCTTGCGAGCGAAGCGAGAGCCATTTCAAATAATAAATACGGACTTTGTCCTACACATATACAGGTATACCTTGCGAGCGAAGCGAGCAACATCCCCGAATAAACTTTTCGTGGTTCCACGTAGTTTTATAAGATTTAATTTGTTTGTAATAATTCCCAACTGAAAAAAACGTCTGCCAAGTTGGGTGGGCAGTATAACTTCCTCAAGCGAGCGAAGCGAGCAGCATCCCCTACAGAAGTCAAGCCTACCCTTAGAGATCTACCGTTTGCGAGCGAAGCGAGCAGCATCCCCTACAGAAGTTAAACCTACCCTTAGAGATCTACCGTTTGCGAGCGAACCGAGCAACATCCCCTAAATGCCATACTTTGCGAGCGAAGCAAGCAACATTTTCTACATGCCAGACTTTGCGAGCGAAGCGAGCAACATATCCTACATGCCAGACTTTGCGAGCGAAGCGAGCAATATTCCCTACATGCCACACGTTGCGAGCGAAGCGAGCAACTTAATGGGGGGTCCGGGGGGCTTGCCCCCCGGCTGGACGTGGAGGCGAGCGTAGCGAGCCGGAGCGGCTAGTGCTTCAGAAAATCGCGTTGCTTATATCAGAAGAGACTTGTGCTGAACTTTTTTCAGAGAATAGTTGTCCAGGGCGCGCAGTGGACCGAAAACCGAGGCGTCAAAAATCACGTTTTCAAAATGAAGACTTTCCTTACCTAAACCGAGTTCCATCTATCTATCTACCGAGTCTCAAGCTAACTACAAATGTTGTTTATCATATGGTATTCTCCTATATAATGCCAAGAACGATTCCAAAATATTTCTAGTTTATGAGAACGCTATTTAATGGACTAGTATGACAAAAATGTAATTTTAATGAGGTTTTAAGAGTTTTTATTATTATTATTAATTTTTTTTTTCAGATAATGATACTATGCGCTACCTATGTTGCATTCTTATTGAAACTACTTATTGCCATTCTGTAGAATAAAACCAAACTTATCTACAAGTTTCATCTCCCAGATTTTATCGGGTTAGCCGCTGCACCATTTTAAAGCTTGAGTAATTCAAGAATAGTTATTGCGTATGTACTAATGCAATCCGCTTTAAAGTTATTTGTTGAATCAATATAGGTACCTATTCCACATGAACCTACAACATTTATTCGTACACCTGATCTATATTTGGCTTTGTCGGTTCAACTTTTCAAAATTATTTGAGTTGTTTATGGCAGCGATTCTCTAGTAACATGATATTCAGCCTAAGGAGTCTTAACTTACGAGGAAGCTTCGCGAAACCTGACGCATTCCAAAGAGCTACAACTTTTTGGATTGCCAGTTATGTCTATAGATTGTTGCAGAACTGAGCTTTTCATTGCAATTAAAACATGCTTTGAATTCACAGGTTACAAAATATTGATGATTGGGCGAGGGTTTGTAAAAAAATGTTCCTATAACCCTTTTTCAATGAAGGATAGTTTGACATATCTCTCCAAACTGGTAGACTTGAAAGATTGCGTTATACACGCATGGTTGGATAAACTTACATAAAAGAATGAGTACTACTTTGTATATTCACTATATGGTACAGTTTCAAGAATATCTACCAGTTCATATTCTTGTTAAGAAAAATAATAATGACACAAATATAACGCAATGAGTTACGAACTAAATCACTCGCGAAGAAGTTGTGGAAACCCATTTCAAAATGGAAGTTAGTGAAAAAACTTTGTCTATTTCCACGAAAAATAAAGAGTTACAATGTTTTCGACGGTTATACCATCATCAGTAACAAACAATGTTATTGTTTGTTACTAATGATCCACGAAAAATAAATAGTTACAACGTTCAATCGATTTCGACGGTTAGGCCGTCATCAGTGACAAACAATGTTATTGTTTGTTACTAATGATGTCCTAACTGTCGAAATCGATATAACATTGTAACTAACTCTTTATTTTTCGTGGGAATAGACAACGTTTTTTCACTAACTTACGCAATGAGTTGCTCTCCTTGGATGTACCTAAATTACTATAATGGTTTACATACATTATACATGACCAGTTGTATCAGGGTTTTGCTGTAGCTCAGTTAGTGGCTGTTGATGGTTTGCATTACTTCTTTTAATTTTCCACTGTTTGATCAACCTGTACAGCCACTGGATCGCGTAGATAGCTGCTACGAAAATGTACATGAATCCAAAAATGAAAAACTGAAACAGACATCAATGATGACAATATTATTGTGAGTGGAGAAGAGACAAAAGTCAAAATTTGAATTACTGTCGCGAAGTTTAACATGAAATGCCTTTTTTTTTTTTTTTTTTTTTTAATTTAATGATGAGGTACCTATAAATTACTGATTTCGTTCTGTATAACGCGCATTGATTCGAAAGAATTGAAAACAAATTGGGTCCTTAGGGATACCGTGATCATCTGAAAAATCTAAGGACTCACAAAAATATGGTTTTACTACCTGTCTTTCTTATTAGGACTGGAATTATGTAAGGCATCAAACATAACTTGAACAAGTTTTTTGTGTAACATAAAACAGTTTAACAATGTTTGAAAAATTTGGTATTCGGCTAATGCTAAGGCTCTTTTTGACAGTGCGGCATCCAAATTCTAAGCCATGGGTCTATCCATTCATCCGGGAAAGACACAGATTATAAACATAGAAAAGGGAATCCTGTTGAAGAAGAGAGTCACGCAGGGAGAGGTGGATGTGGAAAGTTTGGATAAGGATGAAGAAATCAAATACTTGGGGATAACCTTCAATGATGAAATAAAATTGAATAAAGCTGCGGTGTTGAGATCCCTCAGGGAGAAGATCGAAAAAATCGTCACTTCACCAGTGCTGAAAGACGACCGAAAATTGAAAATTCTTCAAGCTTATATCTGGCCAGTACTGATCTACCCTCTACAGACTGCCACGCTAACAAAAATTACCAAGACCTTCCTCTGTGAACTTGACAAGCTCATAAAGTCGGCATATAAAGAGGTCCTAAAATGCCTCAAGACACACGAGAAGCCGAGGTTGCAGCCTATATACAGAGGATGTTCCTATGGGTTGAGGAAGCGACCGTGACGGGGCATCAGGGAGTGGTTCCTCCTACTTTGGTGCCTCGTGGAGGTCGCAGCAAGTAGCAAGAAGGCGGGAATATCAGCGGGTCCAGAAGTTGTGGAGGAAGCATCCGGCTCGTGTGGCTGCGGAGGTACTGGAAGGAGCTGGGTTGAGCAAGTTTTGCCCCCTCTCCAGGAGTTTGTGGACTATTGGGAGCCACTCTTGAGTGCTCCCAGCCACAACCCTGTTGAGCCGGTGGTACCCCCAGCTTCCACCAGGGATTCCTTGAGCGGCATCATGTGCACGCCGGTGCTTCATGACGAGGCACATAAGTGCCATGTCGGGAACTCCACTTCTGCTGGACCTGATGGTGTTTCTGCCCGACGTTGGAACAAGGCACCAAAAACAGTAAAGCTGCTCATCCTCAACTTGCTGCTTCTATCGGGAAGACCCCCAAAAGCGTTGACCCGCGCCCGGATAATTTTCATCCCAAAAAAAGGTTTAAGTGGGCCTGGAGGCTACCGCCCGATATATATATATATCGTCTGTAGTCTTCGCCACTTCCAAAAGATTCTGGCATCTCGCCTTCAAGGTGAAGTCCAGAAAGCATTTCGGCCAGCGGATGGCACAGCGACCTAACAGTTCTCCAAACTGTCATTTCTCTGGCCGGTATCAAGAAACGGCAACTCCATCTTGCCGCTCTGGACCTCGCCAAGGCCTTTGACACCATAAGCCATTTTGCCCTGACCGATTGCCTTCGTGGTGTCGAGGCACCTACTCGTTTAATTGAGTGTGTTGCTTGCCTGTACCACAAAGGTGTGAAGGTCCTCGAGGCACGAGGCTAGATGACAGGGGATGTTGTCATTGGGCACAGGGTACACCAGGGGGATCCTCTGTCGCCACTTCTCTTAACCTGGTCGTGGACTTGGTCTTGGGAAAGCTACCAGCTGAAATAGGGTTTGATCTCGCCCCTGGGGTGTGATTGAATGCACTGGCATTTGCCGATGATGTAATCCTACTCCTGGCGGGCTAAAATAAATAAGTATGATAGAAATGACCTGCGGCAAGCAATTTCCGAGCTAAAAGGAGTGGCGACCAATAATATCGAGGTCATGGCTGCAACCGTGTCATGGCGCGGGGTGTGGTGCGGTAAAAGCGCCACGATGTTACTCGAGGTGGACATCACAGCAGGAGTTCTCCGTGGTATCACCACCCGCGTGATGAGGGGTTCTTACTTGAACTGGTAGTCATTTTATAGGGGCACTTCCTTTAATCCCATTCTTCCTCCTCATCCTGCAACTTCCCTAATCCCTAGAGCCGGCGTCGGGTAAACCTGGGCGTCCTCCCCACTTTATTTCATTTAATTTAGTTTTCAATTTAAAAAAAAAAAAAAAAAGCCGCGCTACTCTCCTGTTGGTAATAAGTGACTTGAACTACGACTGCGCCTTCAACGACCGCCCAAAGGTTGCAAGATAGAATATGAAAACGGAAAATATCAGAATGTTATAAAAACCAGGTCACTTATCCAGGGACTGATGAAAAAGTTCCAGCAATGCACCGTGATCGATAAAACAAATTTTCGTAAATTATCGTATTTTATGAATGGTAAATTGTTTTCAAACTTGAGCACTTTGAACCCAAAGAATTAATTAACCATCAATTTCACGAAAAAATTCGGCACAGCGCTGTGAAGACCCCAGACCCCCTTTTTCATTCACCTTGAGCCTCGACTAATGATTGGAGGAATGAGGAACACGCTACATTTCAAATTTCCAAATTTCAGCATCATGGGTTGAATAAAAAAAAAGAAAAAAGAAAAAGCTCTGGAGCTCACTCACCTGATCTGGCGAGCTTCACACTTCACGATTCGTTTCTAGATGCCCCAAGGGTTCTCCATTCCAAATTTCAGCTTCAAAGGTTGAATAGCAAAGAAATTAGATCCGCCGGTACTTGAAATTGACTTCGTGACATTTTTTATAAATAATCTGCTATTCAAACAAAATTTTTGTTCTTTACGTTCTTTTTGCTGTTTTTATCGACTTTTTAGCAATTATATTTTTTTTTTCTTTAAATTTTCTCGTTCATAGTTGATACAATTTATTTGAGCAATATTCTGCAAAAAATTGAAATTTAATGATTTTTAGCTCTCTTCTGTAATTTTCAGAAATCTTACAGATTTGATATGTTCAAAAAATGGTGCCCACCAAACTTTTTTTTTTTTTTTTTTTTTGAGTGCTTGATTTTTTGGCGAAAGAACGGATTTGTTCACAATCCTAAGTACAATCTAGAATGACACACACACACACACACACACACACACACTTTTTAAAAAATGAAATTCCCCTCGAAGACAGAGGGGACACCTCTAAATAAAAAAACTACTCAGTCGTGCTGCATGGCTAATAAAGAGAAGTTTCAAAGATAAGTTTGTTGTGAATAAAACAGAGGGGGAAACCGTGTGACGAGTACTTTAGAAAGCAAAGAGAATTTTGGGACACGGAACCGAACTTGAAAATGCGGTCAATTATGGGAATTTTCACCTAAAAATCATTTTTTCTCACTCATTATAAATCTCAGATATCTGGGAATGGTCGCAATCGACTCAGCGCAGAAAAATACTTCGACTGTGACACCCCACATGCCCTATTGTATTTTGAATGTTGTTTACATGGTATTTTTGAATGTTCTATTTTATAGTTAATAAACTTAATTTGGGCAATATTCTGCTTAAAAAATCAATTTAACAATTTTTTAGCATATTCCCCAATTTTTAGTAAATTTTTTGGCACATTTTTTTGAAATGTGACAAATTTAATGTGCTCAAAAAGTGCTGGCCATTGAACTCATACTTTTATTTGGAAAGCTTGAATTTTTGACGCAAGAACGGATTTTTTTTTCAAATCCTAAGGAGAGTTATCGTCTGGAATGATATATACATACACACGAAAAAGCGTTAAACTCTAGGATTCGTTTCGGAATACCTTGAAACGGATTTCAATGAAGACATTTTAAGAACGTTTTGATTATATTTTCGGAGCCATTGTAATAGCTTAATTTTCTAAGAAAATTCGCTAAAATGACCACCAGTTCAAGTAAGAACCCCTCAGGACGCGGGTAGTGATACCGCAGAGCATTCCTGCTGAGATGCCCAACTCGAGTAACTCCATTGCACATTTCCCGCACCATACTCTGTGCCATGACACAGTTGCGACCATGACCTTGATGTTATTGGTTGCCACTTCCCTTAGCTCAGATATCGTTTCCCGCAGATCATTTCTATCGTATTTACTTACCTTAGCCCGTCAGGTCTGCTTCCTGTTCACTCTGCCACTAAAAACCTGGACATCCAGGATAATGGCAGACGCGTCGAGCTTGATGGCAACAATAACCGTTTTTTTGCCCCGGTTGCTCAGTAAGTAATATAGTTTCTCCCATTCGACATCCCAACCACTTGATGACAAAGTGTCTGCTATCTACTTGACGAACTGCACCGTGGCGTAGAATACGGCAACCCGAACACTGCTGCACCACATGATAAATGTTCTCATTTTTACACCAACAGGCACGGCAAAAAGTGTACACTTTCCTACGACTATTCTTTAAATACCTCACCAAGGTGGTTAATGTAGCCACCCAGACAGTCTGAAAATGCAATAGTCGTGAGACCCAAAGCCCTCTGAAGCCCATTTCGCCCACTGGGAAGGAGGGGGTCCCAAAATGGGTCAAAAAATTCCTGGAGAGAGGGTAACACTTGTCTATCCCCAGCTCCGTCCTGTATCTCTGAAGCTACACTAGCGAGACGCTTCCTCAGCAACCTCTGAGCCTGCTGGTATTCCTACCTTTTTGCTTGCTTAGTAGTTCTGTGACCTCTCCTGGGCATCAAAGGAGGATTTCCTCTGTGATGCCTCGCCACAGTCACTTCCTCAACCTGTGGGAAGATCCTCTGTACATAGTCCACGACCTCATCTTCCTAGCCTACAGGCTCCTCAATAGCCCGCATTGCCAGTTCCTGCAGGTAGGTACTCCCATAACCTTCAATACGGCCTATCAGCTCCCTGAGTCTTTACTTCAGACTTCAAGTCCTCAAGAAGATCGGAGGTCCCGAGGGAGGATTGCAGAATGGGTGGGCTGCTGTCCCACACCTGCAGGAAATGCAGGAGAGGCCTCAGGGCTCTTTGCCAGGATTGCATCCTGGACAAGCTTCTTATGATGGGGCCTCAGGCAAAGAGATTGAATGGTAGAAAGCGTGCACATGGGAAAATATGCTTGCAAAAAATCATTAACATGATGTAGGTATCACATTGTGTACAGTTTCTGCCTCCTCTGCTGCTATTTGCCCACTCCATGGACGACTCTCGCTCATATCAATTGCAGCGTTGTCCTGTACAGGATCTTTAAGCCATAACTTAAGGACACCGACGCCCCTGCCTAGGCCGTTCCAGAGTGCCTCACCTAGGATCCCACTAGCCAATGTGCCAGCAGGGGCAATGAGGCTCTTGTTTGTTCAGGTTTGTAACTGAGGAAGAGAAAGTAAGGGTCGGGAGACCCATTGACACAAGCTTTCACCCTGATCACCAGTGGGTAATCCTGCCACCCTCTGATCACCTAAAGAGTACCCAGGTCGCACAAAGGGGATTTATGAGTTTGACTTGGGTAGGGATATGAAGGAACTCCGAAGAGATAAAAACACCAACAATTACCCTACCCCAGCAACCCCAACACACTCACACTCGCGTATACAGTACATATATACATATATATATATATATATATATATATATATATATATATATATATATATATATATATATATATATATATATATGTATATATATATGAAAAGCGCAAACTTCAGGAATCGTTTCAGAAAGCCTCAAAACGGATTTCCATGAAGTAAATTTCGTTTCATTTTTTTCAAAAATTTGCTAGAACCAGAGCTGGACAGGAAACCTAAAATAAATAAATTAGAAAGTCACCACTATAGATCTAGTCACCATTTAAATGTTGTCCCGATCCTGCCATCATCTTCCACCTAACTTTTTTATTTTCCTGGTTTTTGCAAAGATTACCTACCCTTGCGAAATCATCTACTCGGAAAAAGCAAAGGTGGTTGGAACAAATCAATTACAGAGCACCAATTAGAGTGCCTCCATGGGCACTAGGATCGTATAAATAATACATTCGAAGAGCTTCTTGTAAACTCCAACTTAACGTAGGTAGATTGACCAGATTGACCTGCATTGACCTATATCTCATTTTTATGTTGTTAACTTGGCATTTCGTTATGCTTAAAATGAGGTAAATACACTTATGGAAATGTAATTATAAGTTTTATTGTATTCGGGAGCCTTTCACCATCTCTGGAGACGTCTTTTCATTTTCTTAAGAGGTGTGATTTCGTTTTGGGTGTGGTACTTTCTCTACCGGGGCGTTTCTACGGATTTCAGTGGCGGGCAGGACCCCCCCCCCCCCCCCCTCACCACCCCAAAACACAAACTTGTAAAAACAGGAAGGATGGCAACTCTACGTATGCTACCATTATTAACACATTTGAAAAAAGGTTAGACAAATCGTATACTCATACTGAATAAGTATGTATAATACAATATAAGTGACACTTAGCAATTGTATATACCTGGAATCTGATGTTCAATGTGAACCATTGCGTCATAATTCCGCAGATCATGGACTGGTAGAGGAGGGCGAATAAAAGCGTTGCTCCAAACGTCAACCCAGCGCTGTCGGGTTTGATATGTATTGCAATCTGCGACCTACAACATTATACAACCGAATGGTGGAAACTTACTAGTGCATAATGCATTTCTTCATGAGGAAGAGCAAGTTTAACAACAAAACACATCCTTTGTTTTAGCAATCTCATGAGTTCTATAAGCGCCTTCCTTTCCAAAACATTACAGACATTGCTAACGTCTAGTAAGTAGGTACCTAAGATTTGTTGCAGCATTCTCGTTTTATTTGATTTTTTAAAATATTTAATGTATAGGGCGCCTCACAAATAATGCATCACAGGGCTTATCTTCGTCGATATTCAGTAAAAATTAAAATATCCAATTTTTGCGCATCACGCAATGAGCGTTACCCACGTATTCATTTTATATTTTTAAATGAAAGTAGATTCCATTCTAAGAAATTTTATACCATCCGCACTCTCCTAAATTAAGTGGCTTTCTTTCTAAGATTTTTCAAAGTTTACACTGGTCACGTCACACTTGTCGGCAGGGGGATCCCTTCCCGGCGGGAGGGGTGCTTTGACGTCACCGGTGTGCGAAACTTTGATAACTCATAGAAAGAAAACTACTCATCGTAGGAGGGTGCGATTGAGGCCAAACTCCTTAGGATGGAATTTTCTTCTATTTACAAATTGTTTAAATACCTTTTTCGCACCCATGGGTAACGCTCATTGCCCAATCCCCACCACCTTTGTATTTTCAAATGGGAACCCGTATTTTTCATTGCAGATTTGGATTCTGCAAGAAATTTCATTAAAAAATTACCCATCACTTAAATCTTTGAATGCACAAAAATGTACACAATCACGCGCTAATAGAGCACAGATTGTAAAAATCGAATGAAGATATTCATCTGCCACGTGTTACATGTTTATGGGGTATGTTTTCTCACTGAATTACGGAATGATGTTCATTTATCTAGCAAGACGCTAGTCTAGCATTGGCAAGCCTTCAAATAACCAACTAGCCGCCACTGCGAAAGAAAAGCGCCGAAATAAATAACAAAGCAGAAATTGGGCCCGAAATTGACCCCCTCCAAACCTCACCCTGTCGTCTCAAACTAGATTTTCTTTGCATATCCCGAGAGGGAATTTCCTTTGCATATCCTGATGCCAAATGTGTAACAATTCTATATAAGCTAAAACAAGGCGTCAAAATGCATGTTTTTGGAGTTTCTTCATTTTTGGTTTATTATTTTCAATAATGAAGCTTTTGTAATCGACTAAGAAAAAAATTTTTAACTCCTCTCAAAATTTGTTGATTTACGTTTTAAAATACGTAGAATCCAAAATTAGAACAGAAACACGCTTCAAATTATTACAGAAACGTTTATTATTCCTGAATTGATGGACCTCCTACGCGAATCTGCGTGGAATAAATAACAAATTATTATTAAACCCCATATAATGATAAAAGCTTGGCTACACGTGCCTCCCAAAAGTTCAAACCTTAACACCTCTAGGACTCCGAAATTTCATGGAGTAAATGTAGAAAAAAAAACGGCAGGTCGAAAAGGGAAGAAATTAACGTAGAGGCCCCTCAGCTGATCAGTGCGCCTCCGTACCTCGTAATTGTTTTTAAGGTGTACCAAAAGAGCTCCATCTCAATTTCAGCACCATCAGTCGATTAGTAAAGAAATCCTCACAGGTTCCGAAGCTGATCAGAGTCCCTCCATGCATTGTAAATGTATTCTAGATGTTTAAAAGGAGCTACTTTTCTGATTTCACGATCGTAAGTCGATTAAGAAACAAATTAGGCTCAGATCCCCTTCAGCTGATCAGTGTGCACTGATACTGAATTCTAGATATCACAAAGGGGTTTCTATTTCAAGTTTCAGATCCGTAGGCTTACATCAAGATGCCTCCGTAGATATTGCAACTGCAGAGGGAAAATTAATGCGTTTAATTAAAACATCTACATACACTATACTAGTTCCCCTGATCTAAGTATAACCATATTTAATTAAGTAGGTCCCTAACAACTGAAAATAACATAAATGTATAGGTCAATGAAATGGTTTTGATAATCTTAAAAAATTCCAAAGCAGAATGTAGATAATCAAGATGTAGTTAACGTAAAACTACAATGCAAACGTGATATTTGAATTAATTTACGTTCCCGCATGCGCAGAATGGAGTAATGATTTGAGAAAAATGAAATTAGTAGAGGAAAATCTACAGCCTAACCCGCACATTCCCAGAAAATGTCATAAAGATCTAATGAAACCCAGACATTTACCACGATCCTAGGATTACGCTTTCGCACATGTTGTTATTTTCAACAATATTCAACCGATTTTTACGAAATGTTCATGGAATGTGCGGGTTAGGGGTCCTCAGTTTCGTTGATCCCAAATCAATACTTGACTCAGTGCATGCGCAAACGTAAATTCCAACAAGCATCATTTTCTCACGCTTCCGTCGTCCGATCTCGCTCAAAATTGGTGGATAGGTGGAAGAGATTAGTTTGAGCATTCTCTAGTGATTTCTACACAATCTTATATTTCGTAGCTTCTGCGCATGGGCAAATCTGTATTTATTTTGACGAGCTAAATTTAAACAGTTTTCATCCGATTTTCATGAAATTTTCAGGCAATGTGCGGGTTAAGCTGTAAATGGTCCCGTTTTCATACTTTTCAAATTATTACTTCATTCTACGCACGCGCAAACATAAGTTACTTCAGAGCTAAAACTATGAACTTAATTATTTTCAGATTAAATGGAGCCTCTAAGAATTTGCAAAGGTTAGGATCAGGGATTTGGGAGTTTGGAGTCGAGATAATCTATAATGCCATTGTCCACCTTCTCAAAACCCTGCATCATATTTTTGAAAGTCCATTGAGTTGTTTTCGCTATTTCTATTTTTTATTTCATTGATTTATTTTTGTTGTTGTTGTTTTTGTTATTCGTTGTTTTAATATGTTATACTATTCTCCTGTATCTAGAGCCCATATATAATCATTCAATTTTATTTGTTTGGAATCTGAGTACTTACCTCGCTATCGTCACGGCAGAGTTGTATATGGCGAAGAAAAAGATGTAGCAGATGTAAGAAAGAGGTAAATTTTTGATGATTGACATAGCAACCATGATGTCACCAAGAAGTGCTGAGAACAAGGCCACCGCGATATCACCATACTTGTTGAAGTCCCAGCGCCATTTCCCAAAGAGATATGCTCCTATTGAGGCTGATAACAAAATACAATAGTGTCTAATAAATACATGAGAAGGCCTAAACATTTTGCATAGGGATTTAGAAAAAATAATTTATCATCTTTGTAGGTCAATAAATTTACCGCGTAGAGATCAGTGTTCTTCCTAGTCTTTGTAGAAAAACAATACTTTTTTTCGGTACGTTCACTGAGAAACTCAATTTAGGATTATTATTGATTTTTATTTTCAATCCTTAAACACCCTAAGCTGATCCCATCAGTACCATCAGTAATATGTTTGTGTGCATGTGCCTGCCATGATGGGTAGGGAGTAGAGCTTCCTCACTTATTGTAAAATGGAGTTTTCCTGAGGTCTCGGAGTATCGCCTGTGTAAACCAATATTACTTTATCCTCGCCATGTTACAGACTACATCTCGCCAAGTTTCATCAAGATGGGACGTCGGGAAGTGGCATTTAAAACGATTTTAGGAGGACATACATACATATTTAAACAGACAGAGTGATTAGAAAAGCTCATTTTTCCTTATTTTTTTTTTTAAAGAAAGTGCGTTAAAAAGGTTTCGGGCTGAAATCTCGATTGGTCCAAGTTTCTCACTCGATGGGTCTAGTTGGGAATCGGGCACAACACGATTGTATTATTTGTAGCTGCTGTACATGTCAACTCCTCGTAACAAGCATGACATGACATGAAGAAAATTTTGCGTTACATTTTGGGACATGATCGAGAAAAGCTAGACAAATGGTTTGTCTAGTTGTTTAGTCATGGTACCTACCTACTACAAACAGAATGTTTGCTCATTATAAAATGTGAGGGACTTTCCTGATTGAGTTTAAATTATACTAGTTTAGTAATGGATTCCAAATAATTCAGCATCAAAAGTGTCAAGACATGATAATGCAATGGGGTGGTTGCAGCCTCTGTTTCTCTGTTTCTTTCAAGCTGAAGTTCCGAGTGTGTAATACTGGAAGGTACCACATTTACCGTACCTGTAAATCTGTTTTCATTTACCGTCCTTTTTCTTTTGCAATATTGAAAAATTCAATAAATTGTGTTCCAAAAATCGTATTTCAATTATTTATTATATTATTATATTGCGATTACTAAACATAACAAAAGAAACACGCACAATGCACCTCAATTTTTCACGGATGAAAATCCTGAAGATCTTGTGAACTGGTGATTAAAACAGAAGTGAAGCGCAAGTACGTAGGAGTAGAAAAGTGAGTAAAAACGGGACAACTTATGTACAGTGGAATCAAATAGGCTTGGACTTCGCATTTCATACCAACAGGCTATAGCTTTATCGTTGTCAGTGGAGAATTTCTTATCAGTAATTACTGCCTAATCATGTTTCTCAAATAATAATGAGCGAGATAAACTGAAGCTTGAGATAAACCCTGAACCGAAAGTCAAAGAACTATTAGTAACGTCTATTGTGTGAAATTGTGAAGAGATGGATTCCGATGAACCCTCCAATATAAGGTAACATTATTTGAATTGTTGGACACCTTTCCATGTACTTAGGGTTTGTTGTGTTTAAATCTCCGACCTTTTACTACGCAAGTTGGCCATGCAAATTATAATATTGAGGACTTAGTTAAATTGATCATGTTTGGTGGAGATGGGTAGGTGTCTATTATTGGATGGGTTGGAGGCATTGAATGTGAACTTTGGTTTGGATTGCATGTCCACCCTCTCTATTCCTTGTTCCCCGCTAATCCTAGAGTGAAGACTCTACTCACAACTCCCGTTTCGACCGCCACTTCGACTTACTTTCAATTTATAGCCTTGTATTTCTCGTACACATTTTCATGTGTAACCTTTTAACGGATTCGTGGATTGACCTACTCTCCTCTGATAGGTCCTCTATAACGGACCTATCAACGACGGATTGGCTGCTGGATGTCTGCGCGGCCCCCAGCAACAAGGAGGACACGTGAACGCGAACAGATCAGAATCCTTACACATTATACCTATTCATTTTTCCACACTTCGTAATATTGTACGTGCCAATCTCTTCCAAAGTTCTACAATATCTTCCTCCATTTATTTATTCACGGGGAATATTATTTGGGGCCATTCCAAAACCCACCTGTTAAAGCCTGGAGGTTCTCTGTATAAAATCTAGAGTCCGAACCATCGGCCTTAAAGTTCGAATACCATCCTGTAAAAAATACTGTCCATTTATACATCCCCAACAGATTAAATTAATTGACGGAAGAAGTGAGTTTCTGCTTTGACTCGGCCAGCATTTGTCAGCGAGTGTGCGTGCGTGAGTGCGGGCGAGCCCCAACTCTCTTATCTCCGCCTTTAGATTCCATGATCCCAAGGGCCGGCGCACAGTGGTGCTAAACCCCCGAAAGTGCATGGAACTAATTTAGATACACCCATGTTTTTTGGGGCCACCTAATCCGAATCTGAAGTCAATCATTGCTTAAAAACTCGGCGCTCCGCGCCTCGACGGGGGTGGACTCCCGGACCCCCCTTTTCTGTCACCTTGAGACTCGGCTAAACAGTGGAGGAACGTGGAGTATGCTTTTCGCTCCCACGGCTGGTTGATGAAACTCTGGATCAGCTGATCTCAGGGGCTCTAGACTTCATGATTCGTTTCGAGACGTTCTAAGGGGCCTCCATTCCAAATTCCAGCTTCATAGGTTGGATAGCAAAGAAATTAGCTCCAGATCTCACTCAGCTGATCTGGGGGGTTTTAGAGTTCATGGACCGTTTTTATTCGTCCCAAGGGTTCTCCATTTCTAATTTTTCTTCTTAAAGGTTCATAGGATGAATAGCAAAGAATATAGCTCCGGATCTCAAACAGCTCTATTGTTGGGCTCAAGACTTTGTAACAGAACTGCAGAACAACCCTAAACCAGTAACCCCCTAATAACCAAAATAAAAGTAAAATTGACTATACCGTTGAAAAGCTGAGATTCTCAGAAAGCTTTTCTCTAGGACGGCTTTTCAAAATAAGTTTTTAATTTGGAGCAGAAAAACGGATGGATAAAAGTCAAAACCTCATTTTTTAACAATCAGTCCTGGCAAAACATTTTGGTTTGACATCAGAAAGATGCTAAATTTCATGCTCTTTCCAATGATGCCCTTATTTTTGAGTTTAAAATGATTCTATGGGAAGTTATGGCCGTTTTAATGTCATGAGGTACAAAAAACAAAACAAAAAATCATAAAAATTGAATAACTCGAAAACAAAGCGTTTAAAAAACTATCTCTTTAAAAAACTTTTGATCAGAAATGAGCTCTAGCATCAACTCCTGACGTTTCTGACATCTTAAGTGCGTTCACCCTGTATATGCGCATACCCAATAGCTATTACTCAACCAATCGCGAAATAATTCATTGGGGAACTTTCTGAAACATATTTCCAACTACCCCCACCCCCCCGGGTTTGAACGCAATCGGACTAATGGATGATGAGAAATCAATGTTCACGTTTGCACAAGCGTACAACCGTACAGGTATTGATCTGACGATAGTGAAAGTTATTGGGAAACGTCGAGCTAACCCTAAAATTTTCATCTAAATTCGACTAAAATTGGTGTAGTTTTGGGCTAAAGCGATGTTATAAATTGTTAGTAAACAATATTATTGTGCCGCTTGTAAGCCTTGTTTTGTTGTCACTTGGTTGAGGTGGTAATCTATACCTATTTATATTGTGCCGCTTGGTGGCAGGCTAATTAGTTTGGCAACATCGCAACTAAAGAAGACAAAATAAAGTATTCCCGAATTAGCGGGAAGAAAGCATGTTTCATGTTTTAGCATTTTAGCCGAAGGCCCAAAGTGGAAAACAACCGGGGGGTCCGAAGGACCGAGTTTTGGTTTATTATTTCCAATAATAAGCCTATGTGATCGTATAGCAAAAATTTTTTATAACCCGCCCCCCTCAAACTTTGTCACTTTACGTTTCAAGGTGTGTAGAATCCAAATTTGAAATGTCCGTCCGCCGTTCGCCGTCCGCCGTCCGGGCCATAAAAGGCCCAAGAATTGACTTAAAAAACCCGTTCTTTCGCACTCCATTTGAGGTCTAGTTGGTCCTAACGTTTAACCATTCCGATCGCTTTACTCGCATAGATGCTATGGGCCAAAAACGGGCGAAAAAGTGTCTTTTTCGAAGCTTTGAGTGTTAGACTGACGTGTTAAAACTCCAACCTGCTCAACGACAACTGCGCAAGCTAATACTCCACGGTTAGGATAACAATGGGCAATAGGACTTCGCAACAGAACACTTTAGGACCAGATCATGCACGACCACAACTGCACAACCTAATAATTATTATTCTCATGTTAGGACAAAATTCACTCATCTCAAAATGCACAACTTTCAAATGAATATTGATGGAAAAATATGAGTGATATGATAGTGTAAGCGTAATAGGGCGGTGAACCTCCGGTCGTGAGGTAACGAGACCTAGGGAGTACCTCCAGGGTGGCGTGGAAAACTTGTATTGCTACACTTGTATTGCTTTCGAATTTCATGTTCCTTCGAGGCATGAATATATGTTTTTTTCTAGGTCATATTTGTGTGTTGATACTAATGCTTTGCCTACGCATATTTAATAACAAATCCTCTCGACTTTTCGTACGTACTTAGATAATGATATTATTAAGGCAATGATTATTTGAATAGATAGGAGCTCAAATCGAGAAATATAAACATACGTATATAATTATAGAAGTACAGGTTGTGGCAACTCGAAATAGGACATGCCGAGGAGTCTGGGCGGGCCTTATGACGTACGCCAACTAAAACTACGATCAAACTCAATTGAACAAATAATAAACCTTTGTGAAATAATTTGCAGCGTTTTTTATATTTCTATTGATTTTCACGTACAACCAATGCATTACTAGCCAAGGGTAACTCCCTTAGTTTTCATTGCAGGAAAATCGTTCGCCACTTTTTGGATTGCTTTCATTTTTTTATATTTTTTATCACAACATCCCATGATCCCTAAGCCATTGTAGTGATAAGGAAACCTGATTTATTACGCTAAGTTATAAACTAATATTGCGAAGTAACCATAATGAACTAATAATGTGAAAAGAAGGCACTAGGTACATGGTAGGTATACTATTGAGTATTAGGTACTTGTCCTCTGATCAGCTGATGGGCTCCTAAAGCTGATGATTTCTATCTTATTTAATCTCTGAAGCTGAAAATAAGGGACGATTGAAATGATTGGCCTATTCCTACTCAGCTGAGTGTGCTAAATTGTCTCCTGTTCAACTTAGGAAGTTGAGATTTGATAGGGAGACTCGCCGGAACACTAAGAGACGATTGAAATTATTGGCTCTTTCCCAATCAGCTGAGTGAGTTGAATTCTTACTATTACCCCTAGGAAGTTGAAATTTGATAGGTATACTCTCTGTGACACTAAGAGACAACTGCAATTATTTTCTCTTTCCTAATCAGCTGAGTGAGCTAAAATCCCTCCTGTTCATCCCAGGAAGTTGAGATTTGATAGGGAGACTCCCTGGGGTATTAGGAGTTGATTGAAATGATTGGCCCATTCCTATTCAGCTGAGTGAGCTAAATTGTCTCATGTTCATCCTAGGAAGTTGAGATTTGATAGGGAGACTCCTTGGGACATTAGGAGACGATTGAAATGATAGGCTCTTTCCTGATCAGCTGAGTAAGCTAAATTCTCTCCTGTTCATCCTAGAAAGTTAAAATTAGATATGGAGATTCTGTGGGACACTAAGAGACGATTGAATTGATTGGGTCTTTTCTGATCAGCTGACTGAGCTAATTTAATTGAGACATTTTTAACTTGAGACAAAACACATATTTCACAGGTGAAAAAATAAGACATATCCATGTACCGATGTATCTGCATGTAGTGTAGATACTCAACATCAGTTTACTGTTCTCGTCTCACCTCGGTTTTTTCCCACCCACTTCTACCAGTTCTCCTCAGCAAGTTATGATGAAATTTGAAACAAAGACTATATTCGACCTGACGAAGTACTTTTTGTGGTCCGAGAGCCGGAACGACCTAGTCCTGATCACCTCAGTGAATTAAATTCTCTCCCGTTCACCCTGGGAAGTTAAAATTTGATATCGATTCTCTCTGGGGCATCAAGATACGATAAACTCAGGGGCCCTTTCCTGATCAGCAGAGTGAGCGAAATTCTCTCATGTTGTCTGTTCTCTCCTAGGAAGTTGAAATTCGGTTGGAAGACTCTCTGGGACATTATGAGACGAATAAAATTATGGTCTCTATTCTGATCAGCTGAGTTAGCTAAATTATATCCTGTTCACCCAAGGAAATTCAAATTGGACAGAGAGCTTTTCTAGGAAAACAAAAGTAGAATGAAATGACTGACTCCATCCTGAATAGGCCGTATGTTCCAACCTTTTCCTTGTAAGCCACCAAAAAAGTGTGATATCCCCCAAAAAAGACGCTCAGTATACAAAAAATGCCAAGCCACAAAATGCATGAGATCATCCGATTAGGGGCAAAAGCCAGTAGTTGGATTCTCTCTCTTTTTGACTGCATTTGGGAGTGAGATGCTTCTTCAACGGCTTGGCCGATTTTTGCCAACCACACAATAAACACCTGTTTTCCAAATATGGTGGGGGAATATCTCCTTCAAATGGGCTTTCCTGATTTTCATTTAATTTCTACATTATTGAGAAAAATTAAGGGCTTCTGATTCGTGGTGGCCGAATCGTACAATACCTGCCCACTGAGACAAATTCTCACTGTTCAGTAAATAGACAACCAGAAATAGAGTTTGGACAAATCCTAGCTCAATAGAATATTCCAGTCTGGAGTAAACCAAGAAATCATTTTGTTAAAAAATCGATTTTTGCGTCTTTAAACAAATAGTCGTCCAATAATTGGTATTTTTCAAGGGTTTACGAAAATTGTATAGGAGATTGAAAAGCTGAGTTCATCCTGACAATTAAAAAAGAGTCTTCAAAAATTGTTCATTGTTTAAGGGTTTACAACTATAAACTATAAATTCACTGAAAAAAGGAAGCGGTATTTATAAAATTGAGTTCAAAATTAAGGAATCACAGTTTTTGTTTGGGGGGGGGGGGGGGGGGGTTAGGGTTGAGCTGAGCTGGAGGAGTGAAAGTTGGTTTGCAAGGAGTACAACTGCTACACAAAAAAAAAACCTTAAAAAAAAAAAATAAATCAATAAAAATGGGCTGTTCTCCGATAGGAGATAGACCATTTCTTGCTTTAAAAATTATTCGCACTATCCTGTCATTGACTAAGGGCCCTTTCTCAATGACAGGAAGGTGCATTCCATTCCATGGAGCATTCCTTTTTTTTATTGTTTTAAATATTTTTTGTGGCAGTTGCACTCCAAGCAACCAACTTTCACGCCTCCAGCTCAGCTTAACCCTTAAAACCCCAATAAAAAACAAAAAGCCCAGTGATCCCTTAATTTTGACAATTTCTCAAAAATCGCTTACTTTTTTCTGTGCATTTTTAGCTGAAAACCCTTAAATAATGAACCTTTTTTAAAATTATTGTGCATACTTTTCAGCTTTTCAATGGCCTATACAATTTTTTAACCCCCTGAAAGAGACCAATTGGGCGACCATTAGTTTGAAGACGCGAAAATCAATTTTTTTAAAACAAGAAGTGTTCTTGGTTTACTTCAGACTGCACCATTCTATTGAGCTTAGATTTGTCGTAAACTGTTTTCTTGGATATCTGTTTACCGAAAAGTGAGAGTTTGTTTCAGTAGACAGGCATTGTACGATTTGACCACCGCGAATCCGAAACTGAGTTTTTTCGACAGTGATTCCTTAATTTTTACAGCAGTGTATATAAGGACCAGAACTCACGACCTCAGCATTGCCTACTATTGCAGAGCTCTATCTTTTAAATCGAGACCTGTACGAAGTATTCAACACTGTTTCATCCCTTTTTAATCCCATTTTGTGAAACTACTTCCACCCCATTGTGAATGTCGTTCTCGTTAAATTATACCATTCGATGACATTTGCTTTATGCATACTGCTTACCAAATGCAGAGGTAAAGAGGGCTGTAATGAGCGCTGTACTAATCCACTGTAACATTAGAGGGTTCACATCCACATATAATTTATAAATGAAATATATTATTATCCAACATTAGAATATATTTTCAATCTAGATGAGATGTGCTAATCCATCTCCACACTTTCCAGTACGGTTGTGCGAAAAGCAAAAATCGGCCAAACCGTTAAAGAAGCGTCTCTCCCAAACGCAGTTAAAACAGAGAATCCGACTATTGGCTTAGCCCAAACTGGATGATTACATGCTTTTAGTGGCTCGGCATCGTTTGTACGTGGGGTGTATTTTTGGAGGGATAACATAGATATCTTGTCACATTATGAGAGGGAAATGCATGCCGATTTGTAAGTGGATTCTAAAATCGTTTTATATATTGCGATAGAAAACGTAGATTTATATTTATTTGTGCTTGGAAGCAGCGAGATTAGGTACATTCATGCTCTTTTTTGCTTCTCCACAGATCCAATGCCATGACTTACGCGTGTTTCTTTTGTGGAAGCTCCCTAACTACTGAAAGAAGTTTCAAGCTTCACTTGCTGGAGACTCATGATTGGGAATCAACAACTCAAAGTTTGAATGAAAACTTTGCAAGTGTCAAAGGAAAAGAATACCATTGTCCGCATTGTCATCTTGGATTCCGTTACTTTAATTGGTATCTTTACCATGTACTCACCAATTGCCCAACTATTGAGTGGAAACTTTTGTATTGGAACAGGCACGCCAAGGTGTTGAGCATTTTCTGTGAAGCGGTGACTCAAGTATTTTCTGATACTGATTGGGCCATCATGAACGTCTTAGAAGACTCGTATTGTTGCTTGCCGTTGGGCACCACCGAATCTCCGGAAAATATTAGTCCAGATATAGTGGCTTATTCCAAGAGAAGGAGAGCAGTTGTGATTGTGGAACTCAGTGTGTGCTGGGAAGAAGAGATTCCACAAGCCCGTCGTGAAGCCGATGAAAAGAAGCAGGTCTGGTTCCAACAAATCAGACCTCACGGATACGCTTTTCGGTACTACTCAGTCGAAGTAGGTGCTCGAGGTTTGTTACCCAATTCGTTCTATGATTGTCTCAAAGAAATTGGTCTGGAAGAAAACTTCATTGTTGAATGTACAGAACTTGTATCTAATGCAGTTATTGCTTGTTCACTTAAAATACTGCGTGGTGAAGAGATTGTGAAGGGAGAAAAGCATCTTCAACCTAAATCTAATGATCATAAAACTATCACTGTCCACTTACTGGGGTTTGTGAGAAGAATTCTAGAACTATTCGGCGGTTCTATTTTCCCCGGTAACCATGAATTCTATTATTCTTCAAAATAATTTGTATATTTATCATCGATAACATCATGGGTACTACCTACATTCATGTAATGGAAAAAATAACAGCTAATGCAATAATTGTCATTGAATATAATATACCCACGGATTACTGAATTATAAACCTGTATTCATTTTCCGGTGACCTATTTTATAAATTTCATAAAAGCACTTTACCGTTCATCATCGTTATCTCTCATCAATTGGCGATTTAAATCGTCGATGGGTAAATCAGTTCAATATTAATTTCAGGATCACTGTAATTGGAACGCTAAATACACAGTCAATGATATTAACGTAATTGGACTAGTGTTGTACTGACCAGACAGCGTGCATGCAGCATCAACAACCCCGTTGAGTAACACGTCGTGTTCATTCTTGTCGTGCATTTCTTCCCACAACAGCTGAATGACCTGAAGTACCTGTTAACAAAAAACACAGCAAGTGCACTGCGGGTTTTTGTACGAAACTAAGCGGGGTTGATGTATTTCTTTGCAAAACAGGTTTATGGAAGTGGTTTCATGAATTAGTATAGGTATAGGGATGGGTTGTTCCACCGGTTTCATGGATCGGAACTAGCCGTTCCGATTCAGGGCGGGATCGAGTATTTTTTCTGTTACGATCCCGGTATCAATCCCAAAATCCTAAGTCAGGTTTTTGCCCAAGAGGTATCGTGAGGCAGGACGCTTCGATCCTTTCCATGGAAGAAAGAAAAAATCTTTCCGTTTTTCAATCGTTCCACTGTATTTTACCCGCTCACACTCTGCCCCTTTCACCCGCCTTCTCATCCTCATCAGGCTACAATGAAGACTTATTTGTTAAATACATATACATATCATTTTAGGTTTAAGTTAGAAATAATTATAGAAGATTAAATTAATATAATAGTTTAGTAGTTAGAATTTTCGAGGTACAGGTACTAGTAGGTAAATATTAATAATTAGGTTCCTAATTATATTTTCATAGTACTGTCATAATGAACACTTAATATGTTGTGGTGCATGGGTATTATGAATTGGTCTTGTCAGAGTTAAATTCCTTGAACGGAAACCATCGATACTGCCAGGTATCACGACAATAGCTCGCCAACCTAGGGCTCATAGGCATTTTCGAATGCTCAATGCACTCCTCCCTGGATAGAGTTCCACGCTCCAGCCGCCTGGATAGGAATTCCGGTAAAATCAGACAAAAGCCTATAGTGGACCAAGTCCTCTCTTTCATTCCGGGTGCACATCAAACACCTGCGAGCTGCTTCGTCCTGCAATGGCAGAAAGTTTAAGTGGATCAATCCACCCTGTGCATTGAAGATCCATCTTGCTTGTGACTGGTCCGAGATGCTCTCATAGTCTGGAAGTGGTGTGGTGCTGACAAGTTGATGATAGTGGGGGGGGGGGGGGGGGTAGTGGGCTCTGATCATTAGATCATTGTGTTTCTTTGCTATTAATAACTTAAGTAGAGCGCTCCACTAAGACCCCAACAGCCCTGGCTAAGCTAGATCAAGACCCACACCTCCCTCTCCAACCAGTCTCCTCCAGTCCACTGCCCAGGATATCTTCTTCATGATCATCTGCTACCGACCTTGGAAATCTGTTCAGTTGGAGCTTCATTGCACGGATCACATACCTAACGTGGACAGCCAGAAATTGCAGAAACATCGCCTGCCTCCCATATTCCTCCAGGTTCAACGTGGGAGGTCAAACAACTTTGTAATAAAATCATGTTGGAATCTTTCTACCAGCTCGTATCTTTTCAACCCTCACAACTGTGCCCCATGCATAACCACTGATTTTGCTGATGCATCGAACACCTTATACTTATTTTTTTATTGATACCTCCTTTCTCCCTGTCAGCGGTGTCATAACACTCACAGCTATGTTCGATGCCACCAGCTTTTTCTTGTAGTGCTCATTGTATGAGAATGTTGAGGTGAGGGTGATACTCAAGTATTTGAACTCCTTAACAACGTCAATTATTTTCCCTTCCATATACCATTTTTCATTTGCAGCTGGTCGTCCTCCATTCTTGAATAATTATTTTGGACTTTTTTCTAATGGTAACCAAACCCCATTTAGTGCAATAGGTCATGAAATCGTGGATCGTGAGCTGCAAGGATGCTGGGTCAGGAGCAATGAGGGCCAAATCATCTGCAAAGACCAACATCCTGATTTTGTGCCTCGCCACCACCTCTCCCCCCCCCCCCCCCCCCCCCCCAACATCCCATAAGTCGTTGATATAGATATCGAATAAGTAGGGGAAGAGTTGGCATCCCTGCCGAAGTCCCACATGAGACTGAAACCAGAAGGAATACATGCCGTTCATGTAAACAGCCATCCATGGGTTCTATATGGGATCTATATATCGCCTCCAGCATATGAATCACCTTACCTGAGACCCCATAGCTGTTAGTTTCCCATAAAGTGCTCGTTTGTCTATTCGATCGAATGCCAAACTGAGGTCAACAGAGAAGCAGTAGAGCTTCTGACCCTTTTAATCTAGACTCAGATGTACTAGTGACTACAACATGAAGATATCGTCATTCGTAGAATACTCGCTTCAAAACCCTGCCTGTCCCTCATTTATAAAAGTGCTCTATCCTCAATCCATCCAACCAACCTCCTCAAAAGGACACCCGTAACCATCTTTTCTGCAGCGTTTATAAAAGACACGCCCCTCATGTTGTCCAGGCCCTCTCCATTATCCTTCTTCTTGATTTTGAAAATCAGGGATCTATCAAAGGCAGTTGGGGTGGCACCATCCTCAAACATCTTGTTATAAGCCTTGAAAAATTGTGCCAAGAACTCATCCAAAGCATTAGCGAATAATTAATATGGAATCCTAGCCTTACCATTTTTATCGATGCTAATACTGCTTTAAGCAGTCTCGTCCCGTCTCTCGGTCCGTTTACACCTTGTCTCGGTTCGCTCTTCTTTCAATTGATCAGTATTGTACCTAAACGTCATTTTTTGACACAACTAACTAGCCTTGTCTAAGTGCTTTTCGTCGTGATCGGCGGTTCTGTTTGGCAGGTGTTATTTCGGGTTTACAGCTGAGTTGTTTTGTCGTTTTTATAACTGATTATTCTCCTGTGATTCGCTTTGTGGGGTGTTATCGCTACGTCGGCCTTGAGCGGCGTGTTTGGCTCCGCCCTCTCACAACTCCAGTGTCTTTCGCTGATTCTGCGTGCCGTTTTCGCCTTCTACCGTGCACATATATTAACCCGCTTCACTTTCCTGCAGCGATGGAGTGCCGACGCTCTTCATGTAAGGATCCCCTTATTCGGGAGGACTCTATTCGGTGCACTGTCTGTGATTCGTTCCTTCACTTTGGCTGTGCTGGCTTCACTGAATCTAACTTTCGTAAACTCTCAGGTTGCCCGTAACTCTTGGAAATGTTCTTCGTGTAAGACTTTGCGATCCTCTTCTCCAGATGCGGGCCCATACCTTACCAAGAAGGATTTTGAGTTCTCAATGGAGAAACACATGAAGTCGCTTCAGTCCTGGTTCCTTGAGGCTCTTCAGTCGCGGGTTGATGGTCTGGAGTCTCGTCTTACCGCACTGGAGGACCAGGGTGCTCAGTGCGCGTCAGCTGTCGACACCCTTAAGGCTGAGTTCGACTCATTTAAGCCCTCCACGAGCCACCAGGGTGTGACCCCCGTCGTCAGTGATCTCGCGGCCCCTTTGGCCTCTGTGGCCGCTACCTCTGCCTCCGTCATCCATGGTGCTGATGAAATCATGCGCGAACTCCAGGAGCGTCAGCGCAGAGCATCAAATGTAATTTTCTTTAATGTTAAAGAGCCTGATCCCGCCACAGCTGTGGACCAGGACCGTTCTTTTCTTAATGATGCACTGAATTTATTGAAGCTTGATTTTGTGGGATCTGTCCATCGCTTCCGTCGCATTGGCAAGACACCCGCTCCTGGCAAGTCCCGTCCACTATTGGTTCACGGGCTATTGGCCAGTGCCTCTCAACTGCTCACCGCAAACCGCTCTCTCTCTCCTCGGCCCTTTTCTGTATCTTCGGATCGAACACCAGCCCAATGTAAACAGCTCGATGATCTCAGACTTGAACTTAAGCGAAGAACAGATAATGGCGAGCCCAACTTGACAATTAAATATATCTCTGGCACACCACGAATCATAGCCTGTCAGAGTGTGCAACCTATCCCCACATCTCCAAAAAACTCCGCATCTTCAAAAAAAACCCCACCGAGCCCAACCAAACAGTAACTTTCCTATATCAGAATGTCCGTGGCCTCAACACTAAATTTTCAACTCTTCATCGCAACTTATCCTTAACTAATTTCGACGCCCTTATCTTGACTGAAACTTGGCTCCATCCACTTGTCGACTCGGCTGAGCTTCGTCTCTTTAACTTTCACATCTATCGCTGCGATCGTTCCTCTTCTAACAATCAACTGAAGCAAACAGGAGGTGGAGTTCTAGTCGCTGTTTCTTCACATCTTCGCTCTTATGTGCACACTCCAGTACAACTACTTGCCTAATGCCCATCAGTTCTTTCCTCCGTCAACTCTCTTCGCGTTCATCTCGGTACTCCGCTCGTTGATGAGGACCCTGCTCACCCTCCTTTATTACTGGATCTAACAGTCACTCCACCCCAGACTACCCGTTCAGCTCGTTTCACTTTTAACTAAGCGTGGTGATTATGCAGCTATGGATGATTGGCTTTTATGATTGGTCACCTTTCTTTTCCCAACCTGACCTTGCTCTTGACCATCTTCTCCACTTTAAATCAGGCCATTGCCTCTTCGTCCCTAGGACAGTCACCTTCACCAGTTCCTATCCGTGGTTCTCTCCTGACCTGATCCAGCTTGTTCATCGCAAAAACCTTGTCCACTACCGGTATAAGGAAACGTTATCTGCGAAGACTACTCAACATTCTCCCAACTACGTGCTAGATGCAACTTTTTATCGCAGAAATGTTACTCCAGCTACATCCGTTCTGTCCAGGATTCCCTCCCTAGTGACCCTAAGACATTCTGGAACTATATCAATTACCGAGACAGGCGATCCTCTCTGCCACATAATATGCATGGGTTCCTCACTTGCTGATAACTCTTCGCATCCCACTTTGCCTCGGTGTTTGATCCTGCTCATGACCTGGTTTCTTCCCGCCCGGCCATCGATGTGGTCTCATTGGGCTCCCTTGCTGTGACGGATCGGCCCATCCTCTGACTCACCTGTTTAATGCTTCTCTTTCTTCTGGTCTCTTCCCTGCTCAATGGAAGCTGTCGTACATTACTCCAATTTTCAAGAGGGGTGATAAGAACGACATTAGTAACTACCGTCCAGTCTGCTCCTTATCAACTATTCCCAAACTACTTGAGAATCTTCAACTCTCGCCAATTTTCAGCTCGCGCTTAGCTCCTGAGCAGCACGGCTTTGTCAGGGGGCGTTCTACGGTGACTAACCTAGGTTACGACCGATCTCTAAAGCATTCGACAAGCTGCCTCACCTTGATGTGCTCTCATCGCTTGGTGTCTTTGGACCACTTCATGCATGGATTGCCAGCTACCTTGCTGCCCGGAAGCTTTTAGTGCGTGTAAGTGGTGTCGTTTCTCACTCCTTTCCTGCCACTTCGGGGGTTCCTCACCTTTCTTTTCCCATCTTTACTCCACTTTAAATCAGGGCTCGCATCTTGGCCCCCTTCTCTTCAATTTGGTGATTAATGGCGTTATTTCCTACCTGCACCATACAGAGTTTTTGATATATGCTGACGACCTGAAGCCCTTCATCTCCTTCCGTGACCCCTCAGACTGCCAACTTCTCCAACAAAACCTGGATACCCTCTCTCAATGGTGTGACATTATCGGACTAGCCCTGAACCCATCTAAATGTGCAGTCATTTCCTTCCATCGTTCCCACTCTCCAGTCATCCACCCCTACTCAATCAACGGTGTAACAAAGGGCTGATATTGTGGACCTTGGCGTGCACTTAGATTCCCAGCTTTCCTTCTCCGACCACATAGCTGAGGTGGCCTCCCGTGGAATGCGCACACTTGGTTTTCTGAAACGGAATACCAGAGAGTTCTCTGAGGCACCAGCTCTCGTGACACTCTATAAGACTCTCGTGCAGCCAACTCTGGAGTATGCATCAGTGATTTGGAGTCCTTATTACGAGTCCCATATTGTGCAAATTGAACACGACTTCAGGGCTTTCCTCCGTTACCTGGCATATAAGCTCTCCATCCTCGTGAGAATTTGGACTACCAAGTACTCGCTCGTCGCTTCAGCTTGATGTCTCCACGTGACCGTCACCTGCGCACGGATGTTACATTCCTTCATGGTTTGCTGTCGGGTCGGATTGATGCCCCTGATCTCTTGGCTCGGGTTGGCTTTCTCGTACCTCGCCTCTCTTCCCGTTCTGTCACGCCTTTTGCCGTCCCCTTTTCTTCCACAAATTACTTATATCACCGCCCACTGAGCCGCCTTCCTCGCCAAGCGAACCTCCTCTCATCATCACCTCCCTTCATCGACATTCTTTCTTCGCCCATCTCAACCATCAAAACTCAACTTTTCCGCCACCTCTGCTTGGATACCCCTCAATAACTCATTTTGCCAATCTGTGTCTTTAGTTAAGCAGTGTGACTCTCTAGTGTGGTGCTCTGGTCATCGTTGGTTGTTTCCCATTTCATATATTTATAATTAATTTAGGTACTACCTGTTCACTTTTCTTTTTTTTTCTCTCTCTTGTAATTGGGTTCGTCCCGTATCTTCTAAATAAATAAAAATAAAATAAAATAAAAAAATATATATAAAAATGCTCTACAAGAGTGAACTAACCATCTAGCTGCGGGTCCCTTGCCCAAGAATAACTTTCCTTGTTCAAAAGCTGTTTGAAGTGTCCCTCAATTCCCCTATAGAGTCACCAATCATAGTACAAAACGTTTTGATGTCTTATGACGTTAGTTAGTTTCCAGAATACTTTGGTACTCATTGCTGACAACAGCCTTTCACATGTCCCTTCGTAATAAGACTTCTTCTTTCCCAACACCAATTGCCTGTAAGCTCTTTGCTTTTCTAGGTAAAGGACCCTCATAGATGAGTCATCACCAGCGTTCTTAAAAAATCACAAAAATCTGAACGCCGCCCTTCTCAACCTGCCACAATCCTTAACAAACCACGGTTTCTTCTTAATAAAGCCTTTTAGATCCTCAGCCCTTCAATTTCCATCATCTGCACAGTCCTTAACTACAGTCAGTAGGCCCATTCATATAGTCATCAATAGAGGAGAGGAGAGAGGAGAGTTCCTCATTTTATTGTCTAGCTTAGATTTATAGTTTTAACTTTTTTTCTTTTCTTAAATGGTGGTAGAGGGACTTGGGCACTGATTTCAGTAGACCCTCTCTGCGACCCAAGAGATCTATTTTGGATTGCCCTCTGGCTATATTAGCCTAACGAAAAAGGTTTTTCAAAAACCTTTTCCCCCCATGCTTTAGCACACTGGAGGAGATCGGCATAAGCCATCTTGAAAATATCATCTAGGGATAAGATATCGTTTCCAAGTATATTGTATCTAATACGACCAGCTGCATCACAGTAGCACATGATGTGTTCAGCATCCTCTATTTCTGTTCCACAGAAGCGACAGGTTAGCTACACAAAAGCTATACAAAAGCTATAGTTTTAACATCTTTTGCAGTCCAACTAATTCTAGGCAAGGCCACTTCACCCAGTCGTGGCTCAAACTGTAGCTTTACTGGCAAATGGTCAGAATACATTTCGGCCTCCACCCGCATATCCACCACTCTGTCAATCAGAGAAGCTGAAACGGCCAGATAATCTATGGTTGATGAGCCCATATGACTGACAAAAGTGAGTTCCCCCCTGAGACCCCTTCAATATACCTATTTAATATTATGATAGAGCTATCATCCAAAAACAGCACCAGCCTCCTACCTTCTGTATTCAACACGAGGTCCTTGTTATTTCTATTAGCAGAGAGACGGGTAGACTCAAGGATCTCCTCAGGAAGGTCCTGCAAAAAGCCAGTTCTAGCATTGGCATCTAACTAAGGGCGGAATTCATATACGGGAATGGAGTCTGAGTGGCCTCTAAGTGTATTGTCAAAGGAATTTATGCACTCAGCGCGATTCATGGACGTGATTTGAGGGCGATCCTGAGGGTGCACTGAGTGAGCAACCCTAATGCACACTCAATAGGATTCTTAAACAAAAAATGGCGTTGAGATTAGTGTCACCCTCAGCAGGAGGTCACTTAAGTGCGTCAACTGATAACTTTTACTATTATTTACATGTAGGTTACTGGTAATGTAGTAAAGCATACGTCCGTTTATTTTGTTCGGAGTTTATTAAAAAACAATGGCACATGAGAGTAGGTAGGTACCTAAATGGTAGTTAGGTACAAGTTTGATGTGACCAACAGATCCCATTCGAATGTTATACAATCAACAAGGAAATATTTTGCAGAATAATCCGATTCGGGAAAGACACAGTCATGGACAACTACGAACCCGAAGGAGCATAAAATAAATTAGGCGAATTCATAACCACCATAGCTGAAGGTGCTGATCGCTCTTTGATTGTATGCGATCTCTACATGCCAAGTTTGTAGTGCATGATTTTCCGATTCATCTTGGTTTGTGGAATGAGTTGGTGGTAGGTACCTTCCTTCCATTCATCAGGATAGTACAATCAATGAGAATTCCAAGAAAATGTGATTGCTTGAGGCTCTCCCAAAACCTCACCTCTTCTTTTTGTCCAACAGTCTCATTATACCTATAACTTTTCATATTTTCAACTAGGCCTCTGTTCTTCTAAACTAACTGGCGAATCTTTATTTTCTCATTTTCTCACTTCTTTTCCGTCACAACTCTATACATAAACACAAATGTACAACAGTAGTAAATATAAATGTATAGCGAACTCAGACGAACCTGTAAATATATTCCATCGGCAATAGTCCACCAAAAGATCCATTTCAATACATTTCGGTGTTTGAAGGATGAGAGGAAGTCATTCCAAAGAATTTTGAACCCCGTTTTGGTTCTATGGAAAAACTAGAGCAAATCGATAAATTACCAACCAGTAACTGCGTTATATCAAGCAAATTAATGAATGCACAGAAAAAACTCGATTTTATTTATTTAAAAAACATTAAATAAAAAAGTAATGGTATACACAGGGTGTGTACCCAAAATTTGGGACAAACTGAGAGAGTCGATTCTCCAACTAATTTCCAACCAATAGTTCTAACTAGTTTTATAGTTAAAAACATATAAAATTTAACATAACATAAACTAAAAATTTGTGTGTTCAAGTGTAAAACTCCGTTAAATCAGAGTTGGAGAGATCTGCAAGTGTTACCAATCAATTCAGCGTGAAAAAATACGTAGAAACCGAACCCAAACTCGGAGGTCCAAAGAGGGTAATTTTTCAAGAGAACCCCAAATTTAATTTTCATAAATTTAAATAAAACATTATTTAAAATAACATGAATTTTTAAGAAAAACAGAACAATTGTCTCCCTTAATTAGCAGGGTAAAATTACCTAACAATTGACTATATTATGATTGAAAAGCTGAGATTCCGAGAAATGAATTGTTCCCGAGAAGAGCATTTTGAAAATGGTAATGATATTTCAGCTTCATTGATCAAAAAGAGAAATCAGCTTTAGGAGCCAATCAGCCGAACAGAGGTCTATGCATCGTTTATGGCAGAAAGCGTGAGCATGGGAAAACGTTCTTGCAAAAAATATTAATACCTACGCCTCTATGCCCCATCATTCACATTAATATGCCCCATTATGCACAGCCTCTGCCTCTTCTGCTACCTTTCGCTGCAAATCCTCAGAAGCATGCCTGGGCCGCTCTC
Organism: Adelphocoris suturalis; assembly: GCA_030762985.1. Lineage (NCBI taxonomy): Eukaryota > Metazoa > Arthropoda > Insecta > Hemiptera > Miridae > Adelphocoris > Adelphocoris suturalis. The sequence continues at coordinate 105,454,299 of CM061040.1, read as the reverse complement.
GCTCTATATCAATTGCAGCGTTGGCCTGTACAGAATGCTTATGCCAGACGTGAGCACTGAAGCCACGCTTGGAACTAAAGGCTCTCTCACAGCGGGCACACTGGTGGGCATCTACAGGGGCATTGGAAGAGGAAGAAGGATAGGAAGACGAGGATGAATAAAAAGATGGGGAAGGCCGACGCATAGTAGTAACTTTGGCCAATATAGGTAGGCAAAAGTCTGAGTACTCTAAAAAAATCTCAAAATCCTTATAGGGTTGATGGATGTTATGTCCTCCTAATATTTTGAGAGATTTCCAGTGGTTTTTCTTTTTTATAATTTTTTACTATAAATAAATATTTTTAGGGAATTTTCGTAGAAAATGTTATTGCAATGACACAAAAAAATTCAAATTATTTATTTTTATTTTTTCAAAACTTTCTTCATAGAAATCCATTCTGAAACGAATCCTGGATTTGAACGCTTTTTCATGTTTATATGTCGCAGGCACATTGCGGAACTAGGCACTCCACGAAGTGTCTACGGAGGTAGCGAAGCCCTCACATTTTCTCATCGATAGAACTATACACATCATTGTGATCTAATTGTCCAACTAACCTGTATTTTACTAAAAGGATTGATTTAAAATATTTTTTTATTTTTGAGATGCGAGCTGGCGAGCGTCCACCCCACCAAACTATAAACAGAATTTATTTTTCAACTTTGCTACCTGCCTGGACGCTTCGTGAAGTGCCCCATTCCGCAATGTGCCTGAGATATATATTATAGTTTATACATTTTTCGAGCTCATTGGATTGATGAAATTTCTAAAACTGTGCCAAAACTAAACTGAAAATTGCAAAAATAGCCAAAAATAGTTAAATTTAAATTTTCCGAGGAATCCTACTCAAAATAAATGTTAAAACTAAGTACTAGAACATTAAACATGTATGCACAAAATTATGCTGAAGAAGGTTTTTTAAAAAGCATTTGAATGTGCTAAAAAATTGATCAAAACAAAAGAAAGAAAAAGCTGAAAATCCAAAATATTTTTGAATGGTAGACGAATATTTAAAAATATCAGCCACTGTTAGAATTTTCGATGTGATGTTTAACTATTTTAGAGCTTTTCTTCAAATATTAAACGCAATCTGAGTGAATTTTTGCTCACGAAATTATGAACGCTCTAATTTATTTTTTATTTATTATTTCAGTTTTAGCTAGTTTTGAGTGTTACTAAATTTAGAGCACTGCCAGAAATGCAGTAGATAGGTTGGAATGTACCTACGTACTTCGACGAACTTAATTTAACGTTTTTCAACTCGTGATTTTTTAAAGAAACTTGCGATTTTTTTAATCTTATTTCTGGTGTCAAATATCTTCTGAAAGGACACATATACAGAAATACCTGTATGTATAAAAATTTTCTTCGGAAATTCGTTTCTAAATAGCCAAAACCAATTTCAATAGTGAAAAATTTCAAACATTCTGTAAACTTGATTTTGGTGTACTGAACGCTGACGGTATTTTTTCTCCTCATTGCTTCATTTGCGCATTCCTATATACGTACATGGTTCTAAATGCCTAGGAAACCGTAAACCGTTTTCGCATATCTCTCTGTCGGTGTGTTTCTTCGAAGATGATGCCGTTTCTAGATTTGGAATGGATAAAGTTACCGCTGTGCAACGCCATTGCCTGTGGGTGCACCAGAGCGCCTCCCCTTGGATCTCACGTGCCAATGGGCTGGCAGGGGTTATAAGGCTCTCTGTTGTTCGTATCCATGTCGGAAGAGCGCAAAATTTAAGGGACAGAAGACTCGTTGACGCGAGCCTCCTCCCGCCCTAACGGCTAGCTGGTCATTCTGCCACCCTCTGCTTACCCTAAGGGTGCCCGGGTTGCACGACGAAGATATATGACCTTGACTTGAGTAGGGATATGAAGGAGGGAAAATAACGACAGTTACCCTACCCCAGCAACACAGCACACACACACACACACACACACACACACTTTTTTTTTACAAAACTCCCCTCAAAGGCGGAGGCACACCATTGAATTGAAAAAGAAACAAATGAATCAATAAAAAGTGGGGAGGACGCCCAGGTATACCCGACGCCAGCTCTAGGGATAAGGGAAGTTGCAGGATGAGGAGGAAGAATGGGATGAAAGGAAGTGCCCCGATAAAATTACCACCAGTTTAAGTAAGAACCCCACAGGACACGGGTGGTGATACCACGGAGCACTCCTGCTGAGATACCCAACTCAAGTAACTCCATGGCGCTCTTCCACCACCGCACCCCGTGCTATGACACGGTTGCAGCCATGACCTTGATATAATTGGTCGTCACTCCTTTTAGCTCGAATATTGCTTGCCGCAGGTCATTACTGTCATATTTATTTATTTTAGTCCACCAGGTCTGCTCCATGTCCACGCTGCCACTGACAACCTAGACATCCAGGATTATGGCAGACCCGTTGGGCTTGACGGATACGATATTCGGCTTCTTGCCCTGGTCACATGGCATGTGGTATAGTTTCTCTCTCTCAACAGCCCAACCGCTGGATGACAAGCGCCTGCTATCTGCTTGGCAACCGCATCGTGACGGAGAATGTGGCCACCTACGAGGACACTGCTGCATCGCATGATAAAGATTCTCATTTTTACCCCGACAGGCACGGCAAAGGGTGTCCACTTTCCCACGACCTCAGTGAACACTTCACCGAGGTGGCTAGTGGGGCCATCCGGACGACATGAAAATGACGGTAGTTGCAGTACTCCCTCTGAAACCCATTCCACCCGCTGTTGAGAAATGGGGGATTCAGTGCACTGACAGAGCTCATTACCATCTACTGACTCATGTAGTGCAGCAGCGAACTCAGCAGATGAGCTGGGTTTTGGAGCAGTTGGTGTTGCTCTGTCACACCACAACAACTGCTGCCTGACAAAGTCCAGATCATAAGCAGTGCGACCGACCTCCCAGCTCGAGCCCCTAAGGGTGAGCAGGCGCTGGCGGTATAAAGATGGGATGCTAGCTGAGAGAGAGAGACAATACTGAGCCCACCGGCCTTGACCAGTGCGTGGAATTAGTAACTTGGGACACCAGGTGGAAAGCCTAGCCAAGAGCATGCAGCAGAGTGAACTTCATGATCTAACTCTAGCAGCCTCCCCATCTGGAACCATTGGTTCAGGATTACCATTAGCATTTGCAATAAATTATACAAATATTGTGGCGCTACCTAATCAACTTCCCTATACATCGAAAATATTCTCGAGGTTTATAGAATGAAGATCAAAGATCTTGTGGATTTGAAGTCAAAGACCATGAAGAAGGAAACAAAATAGTGTGTAGATATTTTGCTGTATGATGGTCTTACACAAATATGTACGGTATCAACTTCTATAGTAAACTGAATAGCGAATCCACCACTTATTCCATAATATACCAATCATATTTTAAAAGTCTAATTTTTATTAATCGACTGAAACCAAAATTATAAAATTGTATGTGAAAATGTACGAAGCAAACAAATTAACTCACTAATTTCAAATACGTTTGAATTAGAGAATGACTTGTTCGTTTGAAAGTAGAAGTTTTACAACATAAGTAGGTGAATATAGATTGCTGATTACCTACTCCACTAAACTCGTCCAGCGAGTCACTTCGGTGGAAGTATATCGATCTGTCTGCCGCTGGGAGGGCAATGGACCACAGTGTAGCTACGCTCATCGCTGAAGATATTTTCAAAACAATCCATCATTAAATTACATCTATGAACATTCCTGTATCGCTTAACCTTTAATTTTGTGTGTATAAAGTACGCCAAACACTATCAGAATGGATCATTATAGTTGTTTAAATTCTAACCAATTGTATCTGTGTACATACACCGAAACAAATAATTGTTTTGTACGGCATGAATGTTTTTCCCATGATTGCAATTATCAAACCTATAAGAAGCCTATAAGCAGTCGCAAGAGTCTACAGTACCACCAATCGGTAGCATCAGATGAAAAATTATTGAACAAAATTATGAAAAATTTCGTGAAACAAGATCAAAATTGAAGCAGAATGCAACCAACTACGCCTTTCTATCTCATATACCCGTCGCCAATGTTTGGTTTTTCAAAGTTTTGTTTTTCCCAGAAAACCATGTTTTTTAACGTAAGAACCCACATTTCCCTCCTACAATAAACTTTCTTCAAATTTGACCACATTTTCAGAATCAGCGTTAAATTGTCTTTAAGGGCAGACGATTTTCACAGGTATTTATTTAACACCATTCAAACTTATTTATTAAAACACAAACGTTAATTATTTTAATCAATTCTCTTCAAAATTGGGAATTTGTAAAAAATGTTTAAAAATTGGCCACTCCTTCAAAATTAATATTAGAGACCGTAAACATTCACAAAACCTGCTTCTAAAATTAATATTCTTTTCAACGGTATAGTCAATTTTGCTAATTTATGGAGCATTTATGTTTTATTGTTGAAATTTTTTTCTCTCAATGAAATCGTGGGTTTTTTTTTTTAATGACACTCTATTAATCAATGAGTTAGAGTCAGTTTCTACTCTTTTTTTCTTTTCGCGCTGAATCGAATGCTAACACTTGCTGTTACATCGAGCATCGTTACATCGAGTTTTACACTTTAATTGCCAGTTTTGCCCCTAATATCACATACAATTGTATACAAATAAACTAAAATATGTGAATTAATGTGCAAAACTCGAGTGTAACGGAGAGATCTGCAAGTAAAGTATTCACTATTCTATTAGTATACACTATTTTATCTAGCGTGGAATATTACGTAGAAACCGACCTTTAACTTGAAGGTCTATAGAGATTGATTTTTGAAGAAAGTCCTCAATTTCATTGAAAAGAAAAAAAAAACACGCTTTTCAACATAATTGTCTCCCCCAATTCGCAAAGTAAAAGTAAAATTGACTAAACGGTTAAATAGCTGAGATTCCAAGAAATTTTTCACGAGAAGTGCAACACGAATTTAGTATGTTTCAGGAATTAAAATGGGTGAAAACTCGAGCCCAAACTTGTAGGTTCATAGAGGGTACATTTCAAGAAAATCCTCGGCTCCATTGAAAAACCACGTTTTTCAATATTAAAACATAAGTTCTCCCCTAAGTAGCGAAGTAAAGGAAAATTAACTATATGTTCCAGAATGAAACCCTGTAAAATATATCGCGATTAGTCGAGTGATAACTATTAATTACACTGAAATTAATTGACACAAGTATAATTTTGAGACTAATGGATCGATATTGATGAAATTAACTATTAATTACACTGAAATTAATTGACACAAGTAGAATTTTGAGACTAATGGATCGATATTGATGAAATTAACTATTAATTACACTGAAATTAATTGACACAAGTAAAATTTTGAGACTAATGGATCGATATTGATGAAATCATCAGGGATTGGACAGGGTTAGCTCATAAACGCTTCTCAATCAATTCCATCATCGTAAGATCAATACTTGCGTGTGAGCATGCGCAAACATGAATTTTTCGTAACGCCGATTTTTCATCATATATATTGATCCGATTTCGTTCAAACTCGGGTGGTGGTATGCGGTAGAAATATGTTTCATAAAGATGCTCTGTGAATTTTATCGCGACTGGTTGAGTATTAACAATTGCGCATGCGAAAAACTAATATTGTTATTGAATATTCTGGGACAATTTCACAATTAAGATAAGAAAAACTACGAAATTTTTCTCATATGGTCATGCTGCATAACTGAAACTTTATTTTTTATTTGGTTGAATACAATACACCAGAGTAGACATGTGGTTTCAAAGGCTCACTGACGACTTTGTAGAGCCAGAAAATCCATTATACGGATGAACACCTAACCTTGAATATCTACTAGTTATATTCTCGAGACTTCGATACTAGAGCATCCTTACATCGAGACAAGGCAAAGTCGAAGTTAGGTATTTCACCTTGTTGTCATGGTGACGAATGAACTATGCGAAAATGCGTCATTTGAAGACAGCTAGACATACTACATAACATAGTCTTACCTAGTTCCTGATCAATATTTTAATTATTTGTAATATGCAAGACACTGTATGCAAATTACCTACATCAAGTTATTATAAGGTGATGACCTCATACGCTACGAACGCAAGATTAATCTGTGCGGTCGAGATTCATATGAAATGTGTGTTGGGGAATTTACATCTAAGTGTTAGATGTTCCAGACATCAGCCGTGAAGGTGTTAACTGGATTACCAGTCTAGTAATTCTAGTATCTAGAATCAATTAAGAAACTAAAAATCTTTAGAGTGAAAGTGGTCATGTGAAAGGACGTGCCATGAGAGCTCTGTTAGGAATATTAGGTGAGAATCGCATGTAGAAAGGTATGTCCTACCTAGATCGAAGTAATACCTACTTAGGTACCGTATATAATTACTTGTCCATGTACTTCATAGACAAAAACGAAACTAGGTACCTACCTAATTAACTTGTTATCCCCTAAACTTGCAAAAACCGCGTAATAACTGCACTGCCAATGTCGTCTTTATGAAATCTTACCTTCAGAAGAATGCATTTCAAGGTTTTTTCCTTGAAGCGCATATTTCCTGATTCGATATTTGACAAACTTGCTAATCAGCAGTTGTATTTGTCGGCAAAGCAACAACCTACCTACTTTTTTTAGGCACATTTAACCAATAGCGAATCTGGTAGGATGTATGTAGGCCACCAACCTACCTAGGTACATAACAAGTTTCGTTTCTTGATGTAGCAACTACCTAACTTGATTACTTGGAAAAGCTATCAAAACTATCCTTTTATTCTTTCAATATAACAAGTAAAGCTTCCTCAGTTATGCATAGTAGTACGAACTTATAGTAAAACGCTAATGAAGCTACCTACTCAATGGCCACGTACCTACCTACACTGCAGTAGACACCTGGGGGATTTCAGTAATTTTTTCCTCATTATTTTTCAGGTTAATTATTCTCAAAACCTAAACGACCTAGCGAACCTATAGTTCTTTAGTTTTCGGACGTTGATTAACCACAATAGTTAGTACCTAGTCCAAATTAAAACTTGTTCTGAGTTAGATCAGTATTGCTGGCTGCATAATCGCGCTGGCATTGTAACTATTTGATTGAATTGAAACTTTTTATTGCTACAATATTACTTTTACAAAACAAAACTGTTGGAAATGGCTTTAAAACCACGAATTAGGTTGAAACTTCTTGTGAAAAATAGGTTGGTTGAGTTGCGATTTACCGACGTAGCGCAGTCATGGCCGACTTTGGCTGAAACGCTCACATTCTCCTGGCGTGGAGTCACGAGAATATGAGCCTATATTCAAATCAGCTGATTATCGTATAATTACAGTATTAAGCTCGCAAAATATAAAAACAATGGTATAATTTGACACAATCTATGCACTTACTTCCTAGAGTGAGGTATGCTAGTACATGGAGACTGACACCCAACGCAATCAACCCTTGAGCTAAGATTCCAGACAGTGTTTTGCCAACTAAGAATGCTGCTTGAGTGTATCCAGTCACTTCTTGGTAGTGTTCCCTAAATAGAGAAATTATATTAATGGAGAATTGCAGAACAGAAATTATTTAATTTCTTCTATATATCATGTATAATATCTAATTCTCAACTTTTATGTTGTATGTTTGGTGTTCTATGGGTCACGAGAAAAAATTTGATTGAACGATGTCGTAATAAACTCCATAAATAATTTCTGCAATATCTACAAATATACAGGTATACCTTGCGAGCGAAGCGAGCAACATCCCCGAATAAACTTTTCGTGGTTCCACGTAGTTTTATAAGATTTCATTTGTTTGTAAGAATTCCCAACTGAAAAAAACGTCTGCCAAGTTGGGTGGGCAGTATAACTTCCTCAAGCGAGCAAAGCGAGCAGCATCCCCTACACAAGTTAAACCTACCCTTAGAGATCTACCGTTTGCGAGCGAAGCGAGCAACATCCCCTACACACGTTAAACCTACCCTTAGGGATCTACCGTTTGCGAGCAAAGGGAGCAACATGCCCTACATATATATATATATATATTTCTGTTCCATTCATCAAAGTAATCGAACTTGTTGGTCTATATAATGATGATGGTTGACTCGTACGGATGAGTTATCTCCTAGTTCAATTGGACTTGGACAGCCGTAAACGAAAACTTATATATATATATATATATATATATATATATATATATATATATATATATATATATATATATATATATATATATATATTGGAGGACGTCTCAATATTCAAACCCGCATTATTAGTAACTTATCAAATAAACGACAAGAAGTAAGCTTGTAGAACTTTATTTGAGAATAGACTCAATGTGGTAGAACGGGAAGGCTAATGACGCAGTTAGGGTCATCATCCCTTCCCTTTGCTGCATTCCTCAACCCCATACCACGAGGGTCCCAAGCAAGCTAGTTCAGTTCGTTTGGAAACAAACTTCTGACTAAAAGATATAATAAACATTTATTTTATCGATTGCCAAAAGTCTGAGTATTACTCAAAAACCCATTCTCTGATACAGTTTTATTATGACTGATATCAGAAGTGGAATAAATTCACGTCCCAGGGGAGATTCCACAACGTTTTTGCAGGGAGATTCCACAATGTTTGATAAAATCTCTCCACCAGTTCTTCACTTGGTGGCTGCAGGGGAGTTGTACGAGTCTTGTGGATTCCCAGTAATGTGGTTAATTCTTTCAAGACGTTTGACTCGAACATCCGGCCCTGATCTGAGTGCAGCTCTCTAGGGAACCAACACTTTGCAATACGTTCTCTACCAACCCTCTGGCCACTGTCTCCGCCCTTACATCTGGGACTAGGAATACTTCTGACCATTTTGTAAAATAGTCAACGACAACTAAAATGTAATGAATCCCACGATTTTTCACAGCAAAGGGCCCCAGAGTCATTGGGACTTTTCTTCTCCCAGGTCGTCCCCTCCTGCTGCACAACTCCCAACTGGCCCAGAACGGCCTGACATCTCAGTGCATCCCTACTCAGCAATAATTCTGACGGATTGTGCGCCGGGTTCCAAAGTGTCCAGTCTCATGAGCTTCTATCATAACTTCCTTCTTACGAGACCCCCGCACCATGCGCTAAGAGATTGTTTATGATCCTGTGGAGGATTCCCACGTTCTCATCACCATCCATTGCTCCAGCTTTAGCATCCCATACATGGCTCAGAATACTTTAGCTCCAGCCGTCCAGCCCATAGGTGTGAAATTTCTTCCCATGCTAACTTTCTTCCTTCACTTAGCCAGGATGACACTTGCTGAATGTCAGGATTGGTTTGTTGTTACTGCCTCCAATCTATGTTGACGTCAATCCACACTGACCCGTTCTCAACAACCACCAGATGTTTTTCGACCCTTTCACAATACTTGCAGCTGCCTGCACAGGGCCGCCGCGATATCCCATCTGCATTCAGATGTTTGTTGCCAGCCCAGTGCACCACAGTGAAGTCATACGGCAACAGTTGTTCTAACCATCTGGCCAATTGACCGGCGGTTTCTTTGAGCACCCTCAACCACTGAAGCGAAGTATGGTCCGTCCTCGCAGAAAATTTAGCTCCGGAATCCAGTCCGTATGACTGGAAGTGACAAAGCGCATTTACTAGGCTGAGCAGGTCTTTGCGCGTCACACAGCAGTTCCTCTCTGCCTTCCTGAGGCCCCGGCTGTGATATGGGAGGACCCGCTCCTGTCTTCTCTGCACTTGTGCCAACACTGACCCTATTGCATTTTCACTTGCATCTGTGGACAGGACAAATTCCCCGACTTCAGTCCAAAAGTGGTGCCTATGATAATGCCTTTCTGAGGGCACCAAACGATTGCTGGCATTCTTCTGTCCATTCAAACTGACCTCGCTTCTCTTGCAGTGGGTACAATGGGGATGCTAGCTTGCCTAACTGTGGGACAAAAGTTCTGTAGTAGGAACAAAAACTGAGGAATGTACGGAGCTCCTAGGACCTTTGTGGCATAAACACACACTTGCTGACTGATTGGTCTGTAAGCCCCAACCTCAATTCGGTGGATAACCCCTTTCATTCAGCCCAGATCAGCATCACTAGACGCAAACACATCTGTGAATTCCATCAAAAGAGCTACGACCTGCTCCATCTGCTTCTTGTACATCCCTTTTGTAGCCCTTTCTGCCAAATCTATGACATGAGATGGCATGGCACTTCCATCACAGAGGCTTTCACTCACTCTCACTTCTACTTCTCCATTTTCTAAGTCCTGGAATCCTGAGAGCATTATGTTAACGAGGCAACACGCTACATTGTCACCATAATCTTCATTCACTTCTTCTACTGACATCAAGCTGCTCAGTTGCAAGTGCCCAACCAGTACTTTGCCTTCAGCAGCGTTGATTTTCACACCATACATTCCCAGAAAATCCATTCCAAGAATACACTCTTCCTGGATATCAGCACCCAGCACTGTCTGTGCCATTTTTTCACCCTCACCCTAATTAAATTTGTCCTCAGCCCATACTGTCACTGGGGTCTTTTCCCCCATTACCGTTTGCAGCCAACCTCTGTGAAGGTTGTCCACAGCAACTTTGGCCGTCTCTAAATGTCTGTGCAGGGGATTGTCCTTGTGGCACCGGTATCCACAGCGATTTGACAGGGGAACCCGTTTACTCGTCCTTCTAGTATGCAAGGGCCTCTTCTGTGAACCTCTGCGTGGTCGAGGACTGCCTTTCTGTTGGACTGTGGCCAATCAATCTGACTTTTCCTTGTTTCCTGGACGGTTTCTGTACAAGGGGCATATGTACCAAAAGTGGCCTGGTTCTTCACACTGCCAGCACAGAAACTATATTTTTCTTCTTTCCTTTGGGTCGCATTGACCTTGGCCGCTTTGGTGACGACAGACCAGATTTCTCACGAGTTGTGTTCTTCTTCCAATTTGTAATAGCTCAAACTGCAGTATTACCAATCTTTTCCACCACGGCTTCTGTCCTGAGAGCTATTGCATGAGCTTCTGGCATGGTCCCTGGCCAACTGTTTATTACTAAACGTTTTATTTTTTGATACCTTGGGCCGTTTATGAATTGGAATACCGCTTGACCCACGCAGGCATGTGTTCCTGCTTTGCGTGCTAAATCCTGAATGCATGGTAGTACTCTTTAGTACCCTCCTTTGGCTGTTGGGACCTCCAATTGAGCAATGTCAGATACAACTGGCTTTGGCTGACCTCTCCAAACCTGTCCTCTGAAGGCCCTTACCAATTTCTCTTATGTAGTTTGGGGCTCAATGTGTGTGAGGACAAAGACGGCTGCCCCTGATAACGAAAACGAAAGATGGGCACCCATAGCGTCATAACTCCATTCATTCTCCTGCACTATTTCTTCGAATCGTCCGGATATGCTGCCCAGTCCGACGTTCAGTCATATATCTTAGGTTTTATATAGGATGAACCACTAGGAATATGGTGCTGGCTCGACAATTCTGCAAGTCTCAGTGTCAGCCCCTGTATGTGTCCCTCAATAAGCGCTAACTTACTTTCCAACTGTCTTTACACAACATCGGCGACCTCCTCCAAAATATCGACCCTCATGCAATTAAACGGGTCAACCGGAAGCACCGAAGCACCATTTTATCCGCCCCGCTTCTCTTCTGCTGCCGTGGTCAGAGTAGGCTCACCTATAGCCAGTTGCTTTTCCAGAAGTTGCACATCTGGGAGAGGCTTCCTCTTCATCCGACCTCTTGTCTTCATCGACAGCAACAAAATTAGGAAAAACAACAACACTCAATTGAAACTGAAATTACGTGGGGTTCTAAGAAATAAATAAAAATAAAATAAATTCGGCACCACTGTTAACTCAACGAGATTCGGAAACCAAGTGATCTTTATTCAACAATATCTAGTACCGACTGAATCAATAACGAGTAGCAACCCAACAACCTAACAATATAATTAGGTGATGACCACATCTTCGGAACACTATGTTCTCGTGTGAAGATGTTCATTTTCACGAAGACAATACAAGTGAGAAATTCGTGATATAAACTAATAGTTTACTTTTCTAGTATCGCCAACTTATTACTAATTCTAGCAATAGCCAGGGAAACATTCATTTTAAAGTCGAATCCTATACCGTTAGTAGAATTGATATCGTCAGTGATTACAAACCTGTCCACTTTGGCGTATATGTAGGTATAGTACGCCAATTCACAGGCATAGAAAAGACCAGAAAGAGCATAGGCAATCTGAAATAAACGAACCAACTCATTAATTCCAACAATCCTCAAATAAAATATTATATATATATATATATATATATATATATATATATATATATATATATATATTATGTGTGTGTGTGTGTGTGTGTCAATATCATTGGTAGTTTTCCACCACTTTCAAAAGATTCTGGCATCTCGCTTCCAAATGGCTGGTGTCATGGGTGACGTCCAGAGAGCTTTTCGGCCAGCGGATGGCACAGCGGAGAACCTAACAGTTCTCCAGATTGTCATTTCGCTGGCCCGCATCAAGAAACGGCAGCTCCATCTTGCCGCTCTGGACGTCGCTAAGGCCTTTGATACTGTGAGCCATATTGCCCTGACCGACTGTCTTCCTGGTGTCGAGGCACCTGCTCACTTAATTGAGTATGTTGCCTGTCTGTACCATGAAGGCATGACGGTCCTCGAGGCAGGAGGCGAGGTGTCGGGGGATGTTGTCATTGGACGTGGGGTACGCCAGGGGGATCCTCTGTCGCCACTCCTCTTCAACCTGGTTGTGGATACAGCCTTGGGTAAGCTGCCAGATGAAATAGGGTTTGATCTCGCCCATGGGGTGCGAGTAGGTGCATTGGCTTTTGCCGAAGATGTCATCCTACTCGCAGAAACCCCCGAGGGCTTGCAGATCGCCCTCAACGCCTTTGCTGAGCAGCTAGCCAGGTGTGTTCTAGTGGTAAACCCTTCTAAGTGTGGGTCGGTCTCATTGGTCCCGTCGGGCCGCCAACATAAGGTGAAGATGGTGGATGACGAGTGCTTTGTCTTAGGACAGACACCCATCCCCGCCCGATCCGTGTTGGAGGTCTGGCAGTACCTTGGGGTCGACTTCATGGGTGTGACCACTATAGCCGCAAGCCGGGTGGCCCTTGGTGGAGCATTAGCTCGTGTCACCAAGGCTCCATTGAAGCCACAGCAGAAGCTGCGCCTCCTTCACACGTACTTACTGCCAAAGCTAACCTATGGGTTAGTCTTTGGCAGGCTTACTGCGGGGAGGCTGCTTGAGTTAGATCGTGAAGTTCGCTCTGCTGTGCGCTCTTGGCTAGGCTTTCCACCTGGTGTCCAAGTGCTTACATCCACGCACCGGTCTCTCTTTCTGCCAGCATCCCATCTTTACGCCGCCAGCGCCTGCTTGCCCTTAGGGGCTCGAGCTGGGAGGTCGACCGCACTGCTGCTGACCTGGAATTTGTACGGCAGCAGTTGTTGTGGTGCGATCGAGTAACACCAACTGCTCCAAAACCCAGCTCATCTGCTGAGTTTGCTGCTGCACTGCATGAGTCAGTAGATGGTAAAGAACTCCGACAGTGCTCTGAATCTCCCATTTCTACCCAGTGGGTGGAATGGGCTTCAGAGGGCATTGGGGCTCCCGACTATCGCCATTTTCACGCTGTCCGGGTGGCTACACTAGCCACCTCAGTGAGGTGTTCGAGGAGTAGTCGCCGTGCAGTTGACAGCCTTTGCCATGCCTGTCAGGGTAAAAATGAGAATCTGTATCATACGATGCAGCAGTGTCCTCGTACTCACGGTGGCCGAATTTTACGTTACGATACGGTTGCCAACCAGATAGTGGGTGCTTTGTCATCTAGCGGTTGTGATGTCGAAAGGCAGAGACTTTACCACATGCCGAGAGACCGGGGCAAGAAGCCAGATATCATTGGGATCAAGCCCGATGGGTCTGCCATAATTCTGGATGTCCAGGTTGTCAGTGGCAGCGTGGACATGGAGCAGACCTGGCGGGTTAGGAAAAGTAAATATGATAGAAATGATCTGCGCCAAGCGATATCTGAGCTAAAAGGAGTGACACCTAATAACATCTAGGTCATTGCCGCGACCGAGTCATGGCGCGGGGTGTGGTGCGGGAAAAGCGCCATGGAGTTACTCGAGTTGGGAATCTCAGCAGGATTACTGCGTGGTATCACCACTTGCGTCCTGAGGGGTTCTTACTTGAACTGGTGGTCATTTTACAGGGGCACTTCCTGTCATCCCATTCTTTCTCCTCGTCCTGCAACTTCCTTTATCCCTAGAGCCGGCGTCGGGTAAACCTGGGCATCCTCCCCACTTTTTTATTTTATTTGTTTATTTTTCAATTTAATGGTGTGCCCCCTCCGTCTTTGAGGGGAGGTTTCTGAAAAAAAAAAAGTGTATGAGTGTGTTTGTGTGTGTTTAGGGGCGTTGGCCTTCCTATCCTTCTTCTTCATCCTCGTCTCCGGGGCTGTTGAGGGGCCTGTTGACTTAGAAGATGAGGTCGTAGCTTGTGTACAGAGGATCTTCACTCAATTGAGAGAGCGATTGTGGAGGGGTAGCAGGGAGGAAAGGGATAGAAAGGGAAGGAGGCGGGAATACAGGCGAGTCCAAAAGTTGTGGAGGAAGTATCCGGCTCGTGCAGCTGCAGGTACAGGAGGGAGCTGGGGATGGACAAGTTTTGCCCCCTCTCCAGGGGTTTGTGGAATTTTGGGAGCCACTCTTGAGTGCTCCCAGCCACAACCCTAGTGAGCCGGTGGTACTCCCAGCATCCACCAGGGATTTCTTGCGCAGCATCATGCCGGTGCTTCATGACAATTCAAATAAATGCCGTGTCAGAAACTCTATGTCTGCTGGACCTGATGGTATTTATTCCCGAAGCTGGAATGAAGCACCAAAGGATGTTAAGCTGCTCAACCTGAAACTGCTATCAGGAAGACCCCCAAAAGCATTGACCCGTGCCTGAACCATCTTCACCCCAAAGAAAGGTGGAAGTGGGCCTGCAGGCTATCATTGGATATTATCGGTAGTTTTCTGCCATTTTCAAAAGATTCTGGCATCTCGCTTCCAAATTGCTGGTGATGTTCAGAGAGCATTTCGGACAGCTGATAGCACAGTGGAGAATTTAACAGGTCTCCAAACTGTCATTTCGCTGGCCCATATCAAGAAACGGCAGCTCCACATTGCGGCTTTGGACGTCACTAAAGCCTTTGACACTGTAAGCCATTTTGCCCTGACTGATTGTCTTCGTGGTGTTCGGGCACCAGCTCGATTAATTAAGTATGTTACTTGTCTGTACCATAAAGGTGTGAAGGTCCTAGAGGCAAGAGGCGAGATGTCAGGGGATGTTGTCATTGGGCATGGGTTAAGCCAGGGCGATCCTCTGTCGCCACTCCTCTTCAACCTTGTTGAGGATACAGCCTTGGGTAAGCTGCCGACCGAAATAGGGTTCGATCTCGCCCCTAGGGTGCGAGTAGGCCCATTGACCTGTGCCGATAATGTCATCCTATTCGCAGAAACCCGTGAGGGCTTGCAGATTGCACTCAATGCCTTTGCTAAGCAGCTAGCCAGGTGCGGTTTGGTGGTTAACCCATCTAAGTGTGGGTTGGTTTCCTTGATCCTCTAGTGCCACCGGCATAAGGTGAAGGTGGTGGATGAGGAGTGCTTTGTCTTAGGGCACACACCCACCCCCGCCCGATCCGTATTGGAGGTCTGGCGGTACCTTGGGGTCGACTTCATGGGTGTGGCCACTATAGCCGCAAGCCTGGTTAGTCTGTGGCAGCCTTACTGCAGGGAGGCTGCTTGAGTTAGACCGTGAAGTTTGCTCTGCTGTGCCCTCTTGGCTAGGCTTTCCAACTGGGGTCCCAAGTGCCTACATCCATGCACCGGTCAAGGCCAGTGGGCTTGGTATTGTCTCTCCTTTGACCAGCATCCCATCCTTACGTAGAGCCAGCCTCTGCTTGTCCTTCGGGGCTTGAGCTGGGAGGTCGCCCGCACTGCTGCTGACCTGGATATTGTCAGGCAGCAGTTGTTGTGGTGTGACCAACCAACACCAACTGCTTCCAAACGCAGCTCATCTGCTGAGTTTGCTGCTGCACTGCATGAGTCGGTAGATGGTAAAGAACTCCGACAGTGCTCTGAATTCCCCATTTCTTCCCAATGGGTGGAATGGGCTTCAGAGGGCATTGGAACCCGCAACTACAGCAATTTTCATGCCACTCGGGTGGCCACACTAGCCACCTCGGTGAGGTGTTCACGGAGTAGTTGTGGGAAAGTGGACACCCTTTGCCGTGCCTGTCGAGGTAAAATTGAGAATCTGTACCATGTAGTGCAGCAGTGTCCTCGGACTCACGGTGGCCGCGTTCTAAGCCACAATGCCGTTGCCAAGCAGATAGCAGGCGCTTTGTCACCCAGGAGTTGGGATGTTGAAAGGGAGAGACAATTCCACATGCTGTGTGACCAGGGATAGAAGCCTGATATTGTTTCTTTCAAGCCGGATGGGTCTGCAGTAATAATAGATGTCCAAGTTGTCAGTGGCAGCGTCGACATGTAGCAGACCTGGCTGGCTAAGATAAATAAGTATGACAGAAATGACCCCCACCATCGATTTCCGAGCTATCATGGCGTGAGGTGTGGTGCGGGAAAAGTGCCACAGAGTTACTCGAATTTGATATCTCAGCGGGAGTGCTCTGTGGTATCACCACCCGCGTCCTGAGGGGGTCTTACTTGAACTGGTGGTCATTTTATAGGTGCACTTCCTTTTATCCCACTCTTTCTCCTCATCCTTCTGAAACGACGCTTGTCCCTAGAGCCGGCGTCAGGTAAACTTGGGTTTTTTCCCCACTTCTTTTATTTATTCATTTATTTTCACAAGTTAATGGTGTACCCCCTCCGCCTTTAAGGGGAGTTTCATTAAAAAAATAAATAAATAAAAAATAAAAAAAAAAGTGTGTGTGTGTGTGTGTGTGTGTGTGAATGAGTTTTGCTCGAGTATTTTGGCCATAACGTACAATCTGATGATAAATAGGCTAACTCTATCTATTCTATTTTCTATGGACAACACATAACATATAACTCATTGGCATTTTCACATAACGGCTGCCACGGTTTGCCCCTATTAGAGTACAGAAAGCACAGAAGAAATTCAAGGTCACACAGCAATTGATTGCGTTTTCACGATGGAACGAGGTTTTCCCGTTGAGTTTGATCCATAATGAGAGATGGCAGAAGTGACTTTTACAAAGGGAGGTTGTTGGTATGATAAAAACTATCTGGGTGGAAAGAAAACATCAGGCGGTTGGAGTAGGGAAAAGTAAATTAATATTAAACACGATTTCGCTTTGCATAACTTTCGTTTCATTAATGGAAGGTACTCCACTTCTACTCTTGCTAAGCCGTAATGTGAGTAAATATGTAATAGATATGTTATAAATACCTGCATGTCATGCAATCTGGTGGAGAAGGAGTACAGCAAGTAAATGGCAACCCCCGTAAGGCTGTTCAAGATTATGATTGGCTTGTAGCGAAGCATATCAGTGATGAGGAAGAGAATCACTAGGCAGATCCACTGACTGTAGATGCTGGCAGGGTAGATTTCGACAAACACCTATCATAAATTTCAAATTAACATAAGTATATGCAATTAGCTCTTTCTAACTGCATGAATAGTACATATTCATATTCATGAGCTATACTATCTCATTCAAATTAGATAGGTACCATAAAATGCTATGAATACGCAAAGCAAAATGCTGCCCCCCCCCCCCCCCCCCCTGGAAGGAGGGATTACTGATTAGTATTTCATACTGGGCTATTTCTATTTTGTGCTGTTTGTCCCTGTTTCCAGGGTAAGTGCAGAAGGTGAAAACTGTGAAAGTAGTAAGATACTGCACTATAGGGACATTATACCGTGCTATCGGTGATGAACCGATGGAAATATTACCGGTGGAACATAAAAATTGGGACCAGCATGTGGGTTAATTTTGTTAGTGCTGAGAACTTTTATGCGGCAATGCTTCCATTTCGTAGAACCAGATTTCCTCCTATCTTGTTTACACAAGAACAACATGTTGTATGCGTGAGGCACGCAGTTTGTATTCACAATATGGTGCTTATTTTTAATCCTCCACATGTGTGTTACTCTTTTTACAAGCTTCAAAATAGGCAATTAGTTTTTTTTATTGACTTCTCTTAATAATTACTAAAAACTGCTAGTGTTTTATGTTTGATTTGGTGATCTGGCTTAGCCAGGTAACATACAATGGTTAGTTGAAGTTGGTTTCTCATGTGTGTAACAACTCATGTGTGTTACTAACTTTAACTAATGTGGTAACACACATGATTAATTAATGGATATTTTTAATACTCTGTCTACCTAATATTCTTCTAATAGTCTCTTTTTCAAAAATGCGACTTTTCAAAGTTAATTATTTTTATTGGCGTTGGCCACAAGAAAATATGTACTTAAGAAATGCCCAGTCAAAGGTAAAAACACGAAGCACATGTGTGTTACCATGTGTGTTACCGTGTCCATCCCAAAAAATGTGACAATACCGATTCTAGAAGGGATTTTTTACACCACCTAATCTTGATTATAGAAGGAATAATAGCTTATTGTTAGTATTGATAGGTTTTGAAATAATCAGAATGATTATTACGATACAAATAACAAAATTTAACACCAGGAAGCGATGTTTTGGTAACATACATGAGATTTATGGCATTGAATAACGCTTTTTGTGAATACTTGGCCATAAAACCTCATGAGACCGAATTTGAAATAGCCTTGGTAGTGTCTATACAGCATAAATTTGTTCATTCTACCACCTGGGGAGCTTAGAATCGAATTATCAATTACGGTAACACACATAAGGTTAGGAGCCCGAAATTCTGCACATTTCATTTATTTACAGAAATAACATTACATGAACTTGAGGTAAGGAAAGAACTAGAAAAAATGCGTCTGGTGTAAAAAATGGTTTCGTAATTGACCTTAGCTTTTAAATGAGAATGACCCAAATTAGGGGTTGTGGAACTGGAGGCCACACAGTGATTCGAACCTGAGTGTGATGGTGGATAACAAATACGAACCACTAACATTTATAGTAATGCGTATGCGGATTTATTAACCTGTCCAGTAGTGGAAACTAAATTAGATTAGGTACTTGAAAAAATGATCGTTCTGAAGTGTACCTAATAGCCTTTATAGATGAAGATAGCTATAAAAATAATAATATTTGGCAAAACTTACGGTAAGTTAACGTACGCCATAAATTACTCTATTTCACTCAGCTTTTGTGTTTCAAGGCCATTTTCAAAAAAACTCACTGTTTTAAATCGTGGTATTTGCTTCGGAAAACCGAACAAAATTGATATTTGAAGAGGTTTGTGGAAATTAAAGGTTTCTAATTTTGAGACTTAATAAACTGGAAATTTATATATATATACCTTACAGACACATAGACACATTACAAAATGGTGCACTTCACGAACTGTCTAGCCATGTAGCGGAGTTCCCACATTTTTTCATCGAAAAACTATCGAAAAACACTTTTCTCGAAACGCCTAGGTGTTCCCTGAAATTCCTGAAGAAGATCACTGGGATTGAGAAACGGAAAATTATGTAATAATCCGAGTATCGTCTAAAAATTATATCATTAAATTCAAATAAAACTACCTTCTTGTTTTTGGAGGTCGCACTGTCGTGCCAGCGACTATTCCACTTGACTTTTTCGTAGCATGCAAACTTCGCTGACTGGCATCTTTTTATTGATTTGCAATAGCTTTTGACAAACCTTGACCCCCAAATAACGGAAAGAAGGCCACTACTTCCCGCAAAGTAACTAGTTCATCTCATGGAACTTCACTTTCTTCGATATTTTTGGATGTTTTGCAAGCTGGTCTCTGGAACGTGAATTCTATAGTACGCCTGCAGCAGTGCCCGCTTGGAAGAACCCATTCCTTTCATCGAGGATGATTCCTTGAACTTTGCGGCTGTCCAACGGTCCACTACGAGTCCCAGAGGAGCTCCATCGAAATACCAACACCGTGAGTCGAATAGGAAAGTTAGCCTCGGAGGTTCCGAAGCTGTTCTGAGTCCCTCCATATTTTGTAATTATATTCCTGATCTCCAAAAAGGAGCTACATTTCAGTTTTCAGCTTCATGAGTCGATTAAAAACCAAATTTGACTCGAAGGCCCCAAGGCTGATCAGTGTCCACTGTTACTGAATTCTTGATATTACAAAGAAGATCCTTTTCAAATTGCAGATCCGTAGGTAGACATCAATATGTCTACGTAGATATATTCACCTAATGAAAACTAGAAATGGACCTTGTTCCTGGGGATACACTTTCACGCAAGCGAAGGGGTTACTAATGATGCAATCATGTTGAAATTAACATGGAATAATTAAACGATCGTCCCTCAACTATGTACCAAACTTATGAGAGATTAGACTACTGGGCATGAAAAAAATATGCTTGGAGTAATTAACGTTTACGCATGCGGAGAATGAAATATTGATTTTAGAAGTATGTAATTAATATGGGACCATTTGCAGCATAACCCGTAGAATCCCTGAATTTTTTATCAAAATCGAATGAAAACTGTTGAAATAAGGCTCGTTAAATGGGATACACATTTGTGCATGCGCTACTAATGATAAAATTATGTAGAAATTACTTGGGAATGCTCAAATTAATTTCTGACACTTATCCTCCAAATTTTAGCGAGATCGGACGACGGGGACGTGAGAAAATTATTTTTATGAAATTTACGTTTGCGCATGCTCAGAGTGAAGTATTGATTTGGTAACAACGGAACTGATAGAAAACCATCTACACCACAACCCGCACGTTCCATGAACATTTCATAAAAATTGGTTGAATATTCTGGAAATTAAGCTTGTTACAAGGATTTGCGAATACATGACAGACACACACACATATACACACAGACAGACAAACAAAGCCAGTGAGCGAAAGCTTTGCAGAATGGTCTAAAACGTAAGATGCGAGTGGGAATTTTACAACTAGGTATAAAAAAAAACCGTTTGATTTTTTGGAGACTAAAACTTTTTCATCACTCAAAAGTGAAAACAATGCTTCCGCTACCTACAGGTAGACTTGAGAGCAATTTATGAGGTGAAATTTAGCATCTAGGTTCATGCCTCACTTGTAGGTACATTCGCGCGGACAATAGTTAATAAAATCGATTTCGCAATGTTAGAATAAATACCATTGCAACTATATCACCTGATAATGCCATTATTGGCATTGTATCAGCTGATATTTACAAGGCAATATCTATGTCTACCAGTTCCACTATCAAGCGATCATTAATGGAATTTAAAACTTGAATGGCTAATCATTAGATTCGCTAGCAGCGCATGATGAAATGATGTAGAAATCCGAAGTTGCCTTTAGGAAGAGCGAACCGTTCAATCTACAGCGTTGCGGATGGTTTTAATCGATCCTTTGGGATCGTCAATGGTAAATATAATCCCATAAAAGTTTTCGAGATCTCGGTTTTTGAATGTTCAGCCCATTAATACTACCCTTTAGGGTTGGTAAAAATTGTTGCCGATGTTACTGGCACATCCCCGGACGATGTAAAATTTTTGAGCCTTGTCTTGTAGTTTCACAGAAAAGCTCTGGACGGCAAACGGTGGATGAACGGATTTTTTTTTTTTTTTTTTTTTTTTTTTTTTTTTTTTTTTTTTTTTTTTTTGGTTCAATTTTTGGATTCTACGCATCTTGAAACGTAAACCAAAAAATTTTCATGGGGGATTAAAAATTTTGTTTTCTTGTTCTATTACAAAGGTTCATTATTGAAAATAATAAACCAAAATCGAGTTTCACAATGTGCCTGCGACATAACAATTTCTTCCTGCCCCAACACTATCAACTTTAAATCAATAATTTTTCATACCCATTTTCAGATGAAAAGAAATTAATCAATTAAAATTGTTATTTGTTACAATGCAAAATTATCACATCCTCAGCCAAGATGATCAGAAGAAGAAGTAACCTTTCAATAAATATTGGTATCAGAGGTCTATTGTTATAAGAATTCCGCACAGTAGTTTTCTGTTTGAAGCGTTCATACTTAGACAGAGAGCAAACCATAGAGTGACCCACATAAATGGTAATTAGGTACCATCTTATGTTAGACGCTTAACTACTACCCTGGGTGTTGAAGATGTATGATTTCGATAACTTTTATTTCAAGTTTTTTCCGCTTGCAACACATACTTGAAACACTTCGTCACAAGGAGGAACGAGCCTGTACTGGGGGGGGGGGGGGGGGGGGGGGCGCCTCGCCTGCCAGTCGGACCTCGTGCTATCTTGGGTTCTTTGACTCGTGCCGAAAAACCGACAGAAAGCGGAGTGCGGGCGAGGCGAGCGGAGGCAACGAGAGCCCTCTCGAGTGACGTCTGTGCACTCTCGCCCACGCCTGACCTAGCGTCACCTCAGCCAGCATGTACTGGGGGTACTAAAGGTTTTACATGAGGATCATCCTGGAATGAGTGCCATGAAGAGTTTGGCTCTATATCACGTGTGGTAGCGTGGTATGGTCATTGGAAAGCACGTGCAATGCAGCTGTGCATGTCAGAAGAACCTATTTCCCCCGAAACTTTCCTGGAGCGCATTGATTTTGCTGAATCGGATGGACACATTTGGTCGGTATCTGTAGATACTGAGGTAGAAATAATGATTTCAGCCATAGCAGCAAAGGAAATACGATCGTTTGATAACATTTTCAAGATGTGGATACCCGGAACAATTGTTTCTGACAACGGGTCAGAATTTCGGTCCCAAAACCTGAACAACTATTTCGAAGAAAAGGGAATATGGTTTATAAACTCCACCCCGTACCACCCAATTACAAATAGAGCCGCAGAAAGGTTAATAATTCCATCGACTCTTGCATGGCTCAAGCCAGACATCAGAGCGACAATGGAGGCCATTTAAAAGCAAAGGACGTACTAGGCACCATGAAAGAAGGTACGTTTCTCATGAGTTTGAGGCGGGAGGTGAGTTATGGTTGAAGGAAGAGGAATGATAGTCCGCAGTACTGGAGATCATTCCTTTGACATAGAATTTGGTAGACGTATATTGGGGGGAAAAAAAACATGCAGACCAACATTGAAGACGAGATGGACCAGTTCAGGACTACTGAAGAGGGGGAGGGGGGATTAATGACGTTTAGTACAATTTATTATGATCATTATCATTATTATTTGATGATTGATAGTTGCTGACTGATGATAATAAAATTCATTATTTACCCAACTGATCTCGATAAATTATGATATTTCGTAAATGTTGTACAAAGCAATCCGTTTTCGATAGGCAATTCAAGAATTAACTAATGCGATTTACAATGATGTTGACGATTTTTTCCAACCCAACGAATTCGTAGGGTGGAAACGGTTGGATGTGCAACAAAACGTAACGGTCTAATTTTCTTCATCTAATTAACAATAAATTAGCAAAATACAAAGGTCCATTATTGAAAATAATAAACTAATACTATCTTATTGAGAGTATTGAAAGAGTAGAGTAAATTTAAATTTTAATAATGTTAATTTAAATATACTTTTAAAATCTGACCAGCCCTTAGAAGATGAATAACTGCTTATTATTGATATTCCACGCACAATGAAGGTTACCCATTACTCTGCAACATTTGGAATTCTCATTTTTCAGAAATGATTAAATCATAGAAAGAAGACTATAGTTATCTTAGAATAGAGCGGTTGGTGTGTGAAGGTATTCTTGGAATTGCGTCTGCTTTCATTAAAAAAAAAAAAAAAAAAAAAAAAAAAAAAAAAAACATGCGGGTATCCTTCATTATCATTTCTAGTAAACTTCTTCCCTAATGTTAATCATTTGTTTTTCAGATATAATCTCAAAATTTGCATTGTTCGCCAATATTATATCCCCACCAGAAATTTTATTTTGGAAATGAAAGATTCATGTCATGAAAAAAGTTACGACAAAAATAATTTGTATACAGTCTACGAGTATACAATGAATTAGATGAGTTCAGACTAATGAAAAAACGTCTTCCATTTCGGGTGTGGCACGAAATGAATTCTGAAATGTTTTAAAAAATCTTAAAATATAAACCATTCAATCCCTGACAACAACTGCTCGAAACCAGATGAAAACTGCAGAAGTCATGCTTGATATTAGGTTTTGAAGTTCACGCATGCGTAGCAGCTTCTAATGATAAGATCGTGATGAAACTCATATGGAGTAATCACATCGTCATTTCCCAACTACCTCTCAAATTTTATCGAGATATTCGTACGAATAGGCCACGAGAAAACAACGCACGGTGGATTGTGCATTTGCAGTGGAAACTATCAATTTATTGGGAAACATCCTTTGTCTAGATTGCACACTTCCTGAAAATTTCATCGAAGTAGACAGTAAATTGTAAAACTTATATGCGTGTTTCAAAGATTGCAGACAAGGACAGACACAAAACGATAGTTGTTCAGAATGGTCTAAAACATAAAATCTCCCGAAAGTAAAAACGGAAAACAATACCTGTAGAAAATAAAAGGTTTTCAGGTTTCTGACATAAGAATAAAGTGAATAAAGTGAATCAATTAGACTTGATTGGACTACGTAGATTCTAGAACCAGCCAGTATTGACAACCATCAATATAATATGTTTTCTAAACTGTATTTGTACCTCACCAAGCAATCATCTAGCAATATATTGTGATACATTCATCTAGCAATATATTAAGATTTATTCCTTGTAATTAATTGTAAGTATTCTTTGTGAAAATTCAATAAAATAAATGAATAATAATAATAACCTCCTGTTTTGGTACAATAAAAGTGTAAATTGCGCACGTATATTGCTTACCTCATTATGAGTGAAATTCATGGGAGGTGTCATGAAGAATCGGGTCGTGAAAGACTCTAGGAACCTTAGTTCCTTCAAAACTCCGTAAGCGCAAATCAGGAGAGCCAAACGCTTCCATTGTTCCATTTTCATGAGACCTGAAAATCTCTGAAACCATCAACTAAAATTTAAAATAAAAAAAATACAACCAACCAAAGGATATAATTTTGCTTCCTCTCTACTCAATAAGTAAGAGCACGGAAACAAATTAATTGGTTTTTGTCTAATATGTATATTAGTCTTGTGGTTAATTGTAGTTTTTATTGTTCCATGTAGTTTATGTTTCCGAGTTGATGGTATCCATTGTTTTAGCATAGCTATTTACAATGCATAGTTACTGATAATAACACCTAACAGGCAAAATGTAATTTTTGTTGTTCCATGTAGTTTATGTTTCCGAGTTGAAGGAACCAGTGTTTGAGCATAGCTATTTACAATGCATAGTTACTGATAATAACACCTACCAGGCAATATATATACATGAATAGGGCTCAGATCCAGAGCCGAAACGTCGTTAATACGGAACAATAAAAAACTACATTTAACCACAAGACTAGCTTGGTTACTACCTCAGTAAAAAATCTCTGTTTTGAATTTTCCTACTAGTCAAGAAGATTTTCCTGAATTATATATATATATATATATATATATATATATATATATATATATATATATATATATATATATATATATATATATATATATATATTTATATTATATATATTTATTTATTTATTTATTTATATATAAATTAAATAATAAATAAACACATAAAAGTAATAATCCACTTCCTTTTTGTGTACCGAAAAATTTTATATTTCCATGTTTCTCTGTTATCAATTTCTTTTCACGCCCGAAACTATTTTGCAGTATAGTTTTAATCTAATTTTGATTAAATTTTGAGATTGTTCGTTAGCTCCTAAATAATCGCTTACCAACTTCAACACCATCAGATTGATAAAAGCGTGCGCGTATGCCCATACGATAATTTACAAAAACGCCAATTTCCAGCTATCTATCAAATTCAGGCAGTTTTAATCAGAAAGAAAGTTAAAATTTGGTCTCAAAAGATGAATCCTTATTAATTTCGGGAATGGTTCAAAATACCTACTGCGAAAGAGCAAACGTCGTTATCACAGGCAGAATCTATTCAACCAATTTTGATAAAATTGTCAATGAATGTGCTGCTCTCAATGATTTCCTAGCAGTTACTCGCAACTGGATAATTGGTAGGGCGGGCGCATGCGTACGATCCCCCACTAAGATAGAAAAATCAGAAGCAAAAATAAAAATCTTCGTTAGCAACGTCAAGTGACAAGTCCGACTGGGAATTGTGAGTGCTTAGATTGGTATCCCATGTAGGGAAGAAACTAAAAGTAGGTTCCTACCCAACCATGAATTTAACTTAACACTTATCTATCTCATCACTATCTTAGCACTGTCTTAAAAAATATGGTGAGAGACTCCAATTTTAGATGTGATATCGTAACTCCTAATAACGTATGTTTATCTTTTCCAAACATGTTACTGTGATTGTTGTAACACAACCAATAAATAAGAAAAAAAAAACTTCTCGAGACATAAATTTAAAGTTTATCTCGTCAATGCTCAATTGTTGTTATGTTGGATGAACAATAAACATAGGATTATGTAAACAAAAATAAAACAGCAAAAAATATCATACCTTCCCTTTGAGCTAAATTGAGGATCGAGCCATTTTTTGCTCTTCATGAGACAAATCGGTTGGTTTTTCAAAATCAGAACCATTTAGCTGACTTTTGAAGAATAATTGGCCAAGGAAATGACCGCTCGCATGGGCCTGAATTGTTACATACCAGATCTACTATAAGACTTCTGCGCAGTACGTGAAACTTGGTAGTTTTGCTTACCTTTTTAAAACGCTCGCTTGAAGCCCATCACCTCGACGCAGTGTCGTGACTGAAAACGTATCAGCGCGGTCCGCTCAATATCGGCCCAGCGTCCTTCAATCACAAGTACCTCCGTTCCGAATAAATACAGCTGCAGATAAGAGATTTTGCCGTTTCACATTTAAAGGGTTGGAGACGGTCCATGTGTAGACGAGTAAAAGTATAAATTGTGAAATAATCTTGCCCCTTAATTTACCAATTAAAATGAACAAATTAAAACTAAATTCTAACGTGGACGGTTGAAAATCGTTACCTAGTAAATTTACAATTACTTAGCTAAACAGTGAAATTATCTGAAACTGTAGTTTTTGAACTTGGTACACAACACCCAAAATCTTATCCCACATGGAGCCCTTCCGGGACGTAGCTTGCGGCATAGCATCGTGTAAACATGACACATAAGATTAAAAATTAGTAAAACGGCTACAAATTGTGAAATTTATATTTTTAGCAGAATTTTAGTCAATAGAAATTTATCAACGATGACCTAGTACATTACATTTTTTTGCCCAAAATTAAGAAAAAGAATGTAAATACATAAATTTAAAAAACGCTGAAAAATCTATTTTAAAAACTGCAAACAGCCAAACCCCCCCCCCCCCCCTTTTGAATCGCTAAATATTAGGTATTTAGTACGAGTTTTTTTTTTTTTTTTAATTTTTTTTTTTTTTTTTTTTTTTTTTTTTTTTTTAATAAAATTTGTAGTTAACAATGGTCTTTGGTGTGTAGGTGTTGACACTCCGGAACTATGGTAGCCCTCCCCCTTTTCCTTACCTTTCCGCCCCACCCTTCATCGTCTCATCACAAGGTCGTCTACGGCTCACTGGTCAGGGGTGCACTTTACCAGCATGGAAATCTCATCAATTCTCTGCGATCGATATTGTGTTTCTGGAGCTGATGACTCTCTTTCTGTGCTGATTTTCATATTTTTAGTATGGCCCTACTAGGAGGAATTTACAATTACCTTTTGGTGCCTACCTATCTCAAATCACTTTCCGAACTGTCCTGCTAACTGCGAATCGAGCATGTTATCTTCATTACTTATGTAAAAAGTCAATGACAAAACAAATTGCTGCAATCAAGAATCTAGGTAAATTCGTAATTATCAAGTATTATAATTGCATTCTGAAACGATTCCTGATGGAGTTTAATAGTTATATACTATGAGCAAGTGTCATACCTGAAGATAACTCTCCTAAGGAATGAAATTTTAAAAAATCGTCCTTTTGCCAAAAAATCAAACATTTCCAAAGAAAGGATGAGTTCGTTGTCAGGAATTATTGAGCACAATAAATTGGTCAAATTTCAATAAATACGTTAAAAGAATCACTAAAAGTTCCAGTCACGCAGCATAACCAAATGAAAGAACAGAACCATTTTTTTAAAATTATTATGTCAAATTGTTTTGAAGTTTGAGTAGATACATTGTGTGCCCAGAAGTAGTTAGGGATTAAAGTATTTATAAAAAAAATGGTTCTAGGTTACATTAGGGAGGTACTACATACCACTAATACGTTCCAGTCATGCAGCAAAATCACATGAGTGAATTTTCGTAAGTTATTTGAATTTTTTTATGCTACATTGTTTTGAAATTTGAGCACAAAAACGCATGTTTTAAAGGGGAGGGAGAAACTTTTCTAAATAATAATCTTTTATTCAAATTTAAAAAATGAATTTAGACATTTTTTCAACACACTTCGAGAGAACCGGGAAAAACGGAAATCCCAGGTCCCGCGTCCCTATAAGGAGGAGCGACACTTTTGCGACACTTTTTGGTAACGAAATTTTCTGATGATCGTCAGTCGTTGAAAAGTTCTCGATTTAACTAAAATATCATCATATCTCACGCTGTAATTCCCTCCTCCACGAATCTCTGAGAAGCACAGTTTACGGGCTTACAATTTTTTGTTCCGGTGAGCCATCCTCCTTGAATTAAGTTCAAACGATTACAAGATACGAAGGCGCAATCATAATGGCGACAAAATATTTATATTCCTGAGCGACATTTCCATGGAGGCCTATAATGTGTTGCAGACTTGTATGCAAGCTGATTCATAATGGTTGATTGTAGGTATTTTTTATTTACTTTCATTTATTATAATTTCCCATATTCAATTGCTTGGTGATTTACAATAATTCTATTTTGTATTCAATCTTTCTTATAAACAATTAATTAATGTTTATGAACGAATGGCTTCATCGCAGGCCGCAAGCCTTTGACTTATTCAAGGGGTGGATAAAAAACTATAATTACTTTTGTTTGTATCATATATGAACATTTTATGTTTATTTATTCGTACATTAAAAAAAAGTCTGCCAAATTGGGTGTGTCCTCGTTTACCTATCAGGAATGTATGGATCATTGAAAAGTTTTAAATGATCTTCAAAAATTCCATAGTGGAAAAGAGTAAATCAAGAAGTAGCGTGAAATGTCATAATTGGTCAATTAAGAAACGAAAATATTATACTCAATGTAATTTATGTTTGTGCAAGCGCAGAATGAACTGATGAGTTGAAAACAATGAAATAGGTACGGGACCATCTACAACCTAAACCGCGCATTCACTGACGATGTCATCAAAATCGGGTGAAAACTGTGGAAATTAAGATCGTTACAAAGATTTCATATTGGCGCGGTAGCTATTAATGATAAAATCATGTTGAAATTGATATGGGGAAATAAAATCGTCCAAATTTATGTGAAATCGAACGACTAGGGTGTCTAGAAATGAAGCATAATGGAAATTACTTTTGCGCATGCGTAGAGTGAAGTATTGTTTTGGCAATAATGAAACTGACACGGGACCATCTACAACCTAACCAACGCACCGCCTGACGATTTCGTTCAAATCGGATGAAAACTGTGGAAATTGAGAGGATTTCGCAATGGCACATGCGCAGTAACTTTTAATGATACCATCATGTTGAAATTGATACGGGATGATCAAATCGTTGGAGCGAGATCGGACGACTAGGGCGTGAGAACATAGTGCATTATGGAATTTACGATTGCGCATGCGCTGAAAGCAGTATAGATTCTGAAACAATGAAACTGCTGAACAAGCTGAACAATTTACTTAAATTTCATATATACCTCATTAATGTGCCTAAATGTGCTAAAAAGATGAAAACTGTAAAAACGCTGAAAAATCAAAATCTTCTTTTGAATGTCAAGTTATTATTTAGATCAAGTTTGTGGTCATAAAATTAATGGTTAATAATTTCTTTGCACTCAAAGTACTCAAATTTCAAAACATTTTGCAGTAATATATATATATATATATATATATATATATATGTATATATATATATATATATATATATATATATATATATATATATATATATATATATATAATAATTTAAAAAAAATTCGCTCATGTGATCATGCTGTATGACTGTTTATACCCATATCATCGATGTTGTTTGGACACTCACTTAATGAAGTATTTATATGAAAATAATGAATAATTAAGTATGGATGTAACTTCGTAGATATTAATTTTGCAATGATCACAACAGAGGCGACTAAATGAGGGGCCGTCACAACACCCGTCTGGTCTTGTCACCAGCAGTTCAATAATTCGGCCCTGGTGCTACGCATTTGATAATGACCTACTACTAGACGGGCTAGGAAATTGTTTTTTCATTGCGCAGCGGATGATGTAACTGACGAGGTCCTTGCTAAGACGAAAATAAAACTAGATGGAATTTAATTAGTGGAAATCATGACTAAGATCACGAGATGAATGAGTGGCGTCGCTCAGAATGAACAATTCCTAACGAAACTTTATCGTGTGCCTACCTTTTATAGGACATCCCTCTGAAGCTATGTCTTATGGGCAAAGCTTCGTTGATAAGAGGGACGCCTATTGGAATTGATCCAGGGGGAGTGGGGGACATCCCAACCACGAGAAAAAAAAACCCGCATAGGAATCCGTTTCAGACCATTCCAAGAACATATCCGTGAAAAAACCATAGACCGTGTCTGAGTGTGTGTTTATTGAGTATGTTGTCTGCCTGTACCACGAAGGCGAGACGGTATTCGTGGCAGGACGCGAGATGTCTGGGGATGTTGTAATTGGGCCAACAATTGATGCTGTACGCCAGGAGGATCCTCTATCACCACTCCTCTTCTACCGGGTCGTGGATACAGCCATGGGTAAGCTGCCAGATGAAATAGGGTTTGATTTCACCCCTGGGGTGGGAGAAGGTGCATTGGCTTTTGCCGATGATGTGGTCCTACTCGCAGAAACCGTTGCAGATCGCCCTCAAAGTCTTTGCTGAGCAGCTAGCCAGGTGTGGTCTAGTGGTCAACCCTTCTAAGTGTGGGTCAGTCTCCTTGGTCCTATCGGGCCGCCAACATAATGTGAAGGTGGTGGATGAGGATGAGTGCTTTGTCTTAGGAGACACACCCAGCCCCACCCAATCCGTGTTGGAGGTCTGGCAGTACCTTGGGGTCGACTTCATGGGTGTGGCCACTACAGCCGCAACACGTGTGGACCTTGGTGGAGCATTAGCTTGTGTCACCAAGGCTCCATTGAAGCCACAGCAGAAGCTGTGCCTCCTTCTCATGTACTTACTGCCAAAGCTAACCTATGTCTTTAGCAGGCTTACTGCGGGGAGGCTGCTTGAGTTAGATCGTGAAGTTCGCTCAGTTCGCTTGAGTTAGATCCGTGCATCAGTCAAGGCCGGTGGGCTCGGTATCGTCTCTCTTTCTGCCAGCATCCCATCTTTACTCCCCCAGCGCCTGCTTACCCTCAGGGGCTCAAGCTGGAAGAGGTCGCCTGCACTGCTGCTGACCTTGACTTCATCAGGCAGCAGTTGTTGTGGTGCAACCGAGCAACACCAACTGCTCCCAAACCCAGCTCATCTGCTGAGTTCGCTGCTGTCCGAGTGGCTACTTTAGCCACCTCGGTGAGGTGTTCTAGAAGTAGTCGCGGAACAGTAGACATCCTTTGCCGTGCCTGTCAGAGTAGAAATGAGAACCTCTATCTTGTGGTGCAGCAGTGTCCTCGTACTCACGTTGATCGCATTCTACATCACGATGTGGTTGCCAAGCAGGTACAGGCGCTTTGTCATCCAGCGGTTGGGATGTCAAAACGGAGAGAAATGCCGAGTGACTGGGGCAAGAAGCCAGATATCGTTACGATCAAGCCTGATGGGTCTGCCATAAACCTGCATGTCCAGGTTGTCAGTAGCAGTGTGGACATAGAGCAGATCTAGTGGGCTAAAATAGGTAAATATGACAGAAATGACCTGCGGCAAGCAATTTCCGAGCTAGAAGGATTGGCGACAAATAACATCAAGGTCATGACCGCGACCGTGTCATGGTGCGGGGTGTGGTGCGGGAAAAGTACCACCGAGTTACTCGAGTTGGGCATCTTGGCGGGTGTGCTCGGCGGTATCACCAACCGCGTCTTGAGGGGTTCTTACATGAACTGGTGGTCGTTTTATAGGGGCACTTTTTTTCATCCCATTCTCCCTTCTCTTCCTTCAGCTTCCCTGATCCCAAGTTCTGACGTTAGGTAAACCTGGGCATCCTTCACATTTTTATTTTGGTTATTTTTTTATATATTTATATATATTTATTTTTTTATTATTATTTTTTTGTGTAGGTACTTTAATGGGGTTGGCCCCTCCTTCTCTGAAGGGAGATTTGTAAAGAAAAGTGGGTGTGTGTGTAACACAAAGTTTATTGACGCTGCCCAGACCACAATTCTCAACCGATTTCCAAAATTCTTTATTAGTTCGATCCCAATTTCAATCTAGTTATGCAACAAACCTCAAAAATTTTGAATTCCGGGATGAAAGAGGGGGAATAGACGGGGTGAAGTAGAAAAAACGTGTTTTTTTTTGTTTTTTTTTTTTGACAAATTTTGACAACGCCACCCAGGCTCAACCGATTTTTGTGATTCTTATTTGGTCAGATTCCAATTTTAGTTTAGTTGTGCAACAAACCTTGGGAATTTCGGATTTAGTGACATGGTAGGGGTTGGAGGGAATAATTACCGATTATTTCACGTGCTGCCCAAGCTACAAATCTCGACCGATTTTCGTGATTCTTATTTTGTTCCGTTAAGAATTTGATTTAGTTTTGGAACGTACGTCAGGAGTTTTAAATTTCATCATGGGAGGGGGTGAATGAAGGGGGTAATACTGATAAATTATGGTATTTTAACAATTCTCGCCAGATTTTCGAGATTCTTTTTTTGTTCAACTATCAATTTGTTCTAGTTTAGGATCGTTTATCAGGAATTTCTCATTTCATTATGAAAGGGGGTGAATGAAGGGCGTAATAGTAATAAATCATGATGTATTAGCTGATATCGTCAGATTTTCGTGACTCTATTTTTGTTCAACTAGGAATTTGTTCCAGTTTTGAATGCATGGCAGGAGTTTCAATTTTCATTATCGAAGAGGGTGAATGGAGAGGGTAGTAGCAATAAATCATGATGTTTTAACTATTCTCGTCAGATTTTTGTGATAATTTTTTAATTAAAAAATAGACCAATTTGGTCTAGTTTTGTACAATATGTCAGGAGTTTCAAATTTCATACTGGAAGTTTTATTATAGGAATTTGCTGTCGGTGGAGGGAGTTAAGGGGGGAGGGGGAGTCCGAGAAGTCATTATATATATATTTTTTTTTTCTCTTCTTTCTCACTAAAATTATATAAGATCCACTCATAGGGACGTCCCTGTAATGCATGCATTACTTACCAATAGGTTTATACAATGGAAAGCGAGAAAAGTTATTAGTAATTTTCCAATTTTCAATTTTCAAAAATAGCTAACATTATTCGGAACAAGAGTAGGTTGATAGGAAAGTACTTATACCGCACATTTTCATAATTCTGGCCACGGGAACAGTGTGAAGATTCACTGGAAAGTCACCTTGAGCCCCGTACTTATCGGAAAGAACTATGAGTAATATCTAGAACACTGGAAATCTGAAATGTAAACCATTAGATGTTTTATCCTTTTTCTTTTTCATCGTCTTCACCAGCTGTTCAAGCCTTTGAAAGTACCAAAGTTGTTTGGAGAAGACAAAAGAGGACGTCATTGAACGGACGCTCCGTCGCCACCTCCCCCGACGCCTTTCCAGTTAAACAACTTTTCTGGTATTAAATCTAAAGGGATTTTTCCGCTAATAGTAATAGTCAAATTATCATTTACATCCCTTGCGGAGGAGTCCTCCCTCACAAGCAAGTCGAGTACCAGGAGCGCACGCTTTAGTTGTAATGAAATCAGCATCAACCATTTCGACTCGTACTTTGTTTTTCACCTAATTCTATAAATCCATACGCGAGGACAATAAATAAATTACAATATGTGAGGAAGGTATACTACCAACCCAACTCGGCAGACATTTTTCTTTCATTCTTTCTTTCTCTTTTTTCTCTCTCTCTCTCTCTCTCTCTCTCTCTCTCTCTGTGTGTATTTTTTCCTCTTCGTCCTTGAGAAATGAATATATTAAATTAAGAACATAATTCATTTCGAAATCGAAACTTCTCATCGACGTTGAAGTTTATTTCTTGACAATGACTTCTCTCTACCACAG
Organism: Adelphocoris suturalis; assembly: GCA_030762985.1. Classification (NCBI taxonomy): domain Eukaryota; kingdom Metazoa; phylum Arthropoda; class Insecta; order Hemiptera; family Miridae; genus Adelphocoris; species Adelphocoris suturalis. The sequence goes on along the minus strand of CM061040.1, from coordinate 105,419,873 downwards.
GCTTGACGTTGAATAGCATCCAACTCGCAGGGCGCTCGGCGTCTGCCCCGGTTCCAATCGAACTTGACCCAGTTTCCTCAAACTTGACTGAGTTGGTACACAACGGTGGCAATTCAGTTTCTCCGCCCATTCCTATATTATTCTCAATCTCGGTATTACTTTTACATTTATTCTTATTCAAAATATTAGCAATAAATAATAATTTGTATGCTCGGCGTTTGAGGATCTACTGGCGGCGCTGATAGGGCAATCATTACAAGAAACCTCAACTTGAGATAGTATTAGTTTAGTTACGATCCATTGGGTTATCAAAAACATTCAGAGAAAGTTAGAAAAAAAGTTCGTTTTCATTACTGTGCATAGGTACGAAAACGATGTGAATTTTTGAAGATTGAAAATAATTTCGACCGGAATGAACGTTCGTAAGGTTGGCATATCTTTTCCCATAACGGGATTACCGTGTTATCCGTAGAAAACATTACAAAGTTAACACTGTCACAAGGTCAACAAGGTATTAGAAGAAAGAAAGGCAGATGGTTCTATTTGTTCTTAGTGATATACCTACCTACCTAAGTTGAACAGGATGAAAATCAATAAATCAACACCAAAACTAACATAACATTCATATTATATTGTCAAAGAAGTGTCTATTAAACTTGGAAGTTATAATTTGGTCGTACCAAAGGTCAACTGAAGTGTGTCCTCCGTGAAGACATTACTGATCAGAACAGGATAGCCATAGATATAATGACCTCAATGAAACACACGTATATTTGGAGAAAAATTGAATACATGTATGTTCTAAAACATAATAGAACGGAATGAGTAGATGTGGGAGTCAAATTGTATAAATATATTTAAGAAGAAGCCACCAAGAACACAAAAAAATCTTCGGGTGTCCAGTGAGCAGTCAAAATCCGCTATGGAAAATTAGAGGGTTGGAAAGTGGAGTCTTGGCAATTGGCGAGTCAGACATTTTCCCGGTTCGAAAACAAATGAAGCCGATTGGGAAATCGGAGGGATAAAATATAGAAGTAAAAATTAGAGAAAGTTGAAACGTTGGGGGATTGGAGAATTGAAAATTTTCCTTATTCTTACCCTTTAAAAATTGACTAGTTAGGCATTTTTCAAATGGGAAAATTGAGGGAAGTGGAGGGAAAAAAGAAGGGAAGTAAAGACGTTGGTGAACAAAAAAGTAGCAGTTGACAGTTGGCAAGTTGGAAATTCAGCCGTCTGAAAAATCATACAAGAAATTCCAACTCTCTATAATACACCTATTATATAACTTTTGTTTCGAAAATTTCAAATTTTTTAAGATTTTAGCCCTTTATTTGTGTTTATTTTAGCCCTTTAGGGTTGATCAAAAGTGGTGCCGAGCTTCTAGGACCAACTAGACCCTATAGGTGATTCTTGAACTAAGTTTTTTTCAACTTTGTTTGGTCAGTAGTTTCCGAGAAAGCTCAGTACGGCGGACGGCTGACGTACGGAGTTTTTATTTATTTTATTTTATTTATTTATTCGATTTTTGGATTCTACGCATCTTGAAACATAATCCAACAAATTTTCAGGGGGGGGGGGGGGAATATATATATATTCTCTTGATCGATTACTTATGAATTAAGCAAGTTTAGATATCGTCCAAAATATCTTAAAACATTTAAAAGTAGGCAAATTGATTTTTTTTTTTTTACTGGTTTTCCCAATCGGTAAACAATTTAAGGGGAGCGGGGCAACTCCCTGGTGTGACGTCTGTGGGCATAAGTTTCTAGTAGGTACCTAAATATGATGCAAATGATCATTTTTCTGCCCATTCATTCGAATTTTCTCTGGGTAATGATGCTACCTATCACTCTAAAAATGGATTTTTCATCCATCTATCTACGAGTAAATCACGATTTTTAGGCTCCATAATCCGGTGAAACAAGCATGTGTTATAACGCGCGTATGTAGCAAAGCGGGTTGGAGGGGGCACCCGCACTACAGCTGCTGTTGGATAGACGCCGTTCTGGCCAGTCGCCCGGTCGCACTGCCACCAGCCAGTTCGGTTCCTGCAACCAACTCTACAACATTCGGGCCACGTGCGGGGGGGCTCGAAATCACGACTCCGTCCTACCTCAACTCCCTAACCTTATCCAAGAACAACAAACACGTATTGGTCAATCCCTCAACCAGTCTCGTCCCTGCAAACTCCAAAAAAAAAAAAAAATTCTAAAAATCTTGGGAAAGCTTAGTAAAACTTAATTTAAAAAAACTTGCTATGGCTCAGAGTGATAGAACGGCTCTAGTGCGTCAATGGACAGCGGCCTTCGTTTCCAGCATATCTGTCGTGGTTTTGGGCACCGCTCTTGGCTGGCCTTCTCCTGTGCTTCTTCGAATTAAAGAAACCGGTAAGTACGTATATGTATCGTAATGATGATGAGGAATCTTCGCCAGTAGCATAGCTATCCACAGTTGCATTTCTTGTGAAAGAATGAAGTAAGTACGAGAAGTTCAGCAGGGCATCAAATAAGACATAGATTTAAATTATAGAAATATAATATAATATTAAATAATTCAATACATAACTCAATAATAATACAATAAGTTGTAAGTAAAGAATATAAAATACATAACTCATACATTATAAGATTTATGGTCCCTCAGTCATCTTGGCACTGATGGGTTGTATGATAAAGTCGTTTGTTGGTATAATCGTATGCGTAATTGTGCGTGTGCGAGTCAACCACAAATTCCAATCCACTGCAACAAAACAACATTGTATATCTTTCCGAATGGGTACTTACCTATTAATAGTTTTAAGTCAGCCGTACCTGCCTAAGTTTTTGTGTCGACTAGTACCAATGTTTTCATCATTTTAATCTTGAGTACATTTAAATTGCTCTCGGTTGCACGGTAGAATTTGAATTATTTACCTTTAGATTGAAATTCTTCTTCATACATGGAAGTAGTACTTGATAGTACAATAATTATCGCATCAGCACCAAAAAACCCAAGCATAGTTCCGTGAAATTATATTTATACCTACTCGTAGTGAAAGCAACAGGAGGCTTTTCACTTACATAATTACAAAGGTTACCAGCACACACATCAACTTGATTTTTCATTGGTCATAGATTCAATCTTGTACCGAGTGGCACTCGAATGCAAGTATTAGGTACCTAGGTGTTGCCTACCGGTAATGGCATTAATTTGTACAAGGTATAACACGCGGCGCAAAGGTTTACCCCTCCTTCAAGACCGTCCAGTCGTGATAGTTTTCGCATAACTAACGCCCCGTTTGGTATAAAGTGGAACATGCGCGTTGTGCATGGACGCATCAACTCAACATCTGACATAGAAATCTATTTATTTCTGCAAACAGCGACACTTTTCGGCCGATTTCGATGACATTTTATGAGATTGACTGGATCAGCTTATAAGTTTCCTTATAGCAATACCATCGACAAAGCGCAATAACACGAAAGGCCATGGATTTTTCTTAATATGCGGTCGTTAATGACTGATATAGATTACTTACAATCATCTCTTCCGATTTATCCAAAATTAATTCTATAAATGTTGACTGAATGTGTGACGTTTTTGTTACTCGCAAATAGATACTGCAGGCGGTAGCTTGTTTCTTGATCATTGACTTAGTCTACTTACAGCAACTCAATATGCAATCGATCATTCAGGTACACCGTACACCATCACGTGACCAACAACAAATCAGTTCATTGTTATGAAACCGTATCTTAAACCGATCCGAATAGAGGATACGGCAAACTTGAATGATAGAATGAGTGAGAAAGAATAGAAAACATCCGTGGCTTCTCCTGCAGTTGTTACATCTCTTCTACATGTATACTTAGTCTACGTGCCACCCATCTTTTGGTTATTAAAAAGAAAACCGCATCAAACTTTCAGATTATGTTCGAGGAGTCATATAAAAGTGAATAACCATGGTAGACCTTTTGGAGCTGTAGGTTTCAAAAATGGCGGCTCACTTGTCGAGGTTTCCATGGAAGTGAGTAGGACATGAAAACTTTTTAAATCGCCATAAATCAAGGAAGAATGTTAGAGAACTAGCGGTGGTCTCATTCTATGCAGAATTCCTTCGTCTACAACATTTTTTCGAACGAAAACAAAAGGTCACTTCCAAAGGCAAAAAGTGAAGAAAAAAATTGATAAAATCGATTTCTTGGGTCGAAGAAGCCATTTTAGGTGAACGGATATGGGGTATATAAGGAATCAGCGCAAAATTTCCTATAAGAATAGCTCAATAAATAATTTTTTCCACTCTAGAATCGGTTTTTGGTCCGCTGTCCGACGGTGCATATGCTGTTCGCTATGTAAGAGCCAGTTTCAACTTGGCACTCCCTTCTGGAATTGCATTATAAAAAGCTAAAGATGTTATCTGGTGCAGGGAGTCCTGATATCGACTTGACCGTGAGAACCAGCATTCGTCTCTCAACCATGGCTATATTAGTATGCAACTTTGGGAGCATTGTGCCGACTTGTTGCCCGTTTAGTGTGAGGATGTAAGGACCTTACATGGAGATATCTGGCTGTGCTGTATCTATCTAAAATCCTTACTTCTGAACAGCTGGTATCTCATTTCGTTGACGCGCTGTAATCTAGTTTTGCGAATGTAGAGATAGCTCGTGAACTTCTCCACTACTTGTAAAAGTGTGTCAGGTGTAGTCCACTCAGGGTCCAGTTCATTAAAAAACGCTGGTGGGAATTGATCCTCGTAGGTTAGGAGTGTGAGACCCTTGATCTTAACTTTTCCAGCGAAAGCAATCATAGATTCACAGCCAGACCAACTATGAAAGGGTATATAACGGTAAAGTAGATGTCAGGCCTCCTTGCACCTGAGTATATCTGGAGCTGTTAGCGAATTTTTGTAAAAAATGAAGATATTGCAATGGCTCCACAAATTTTTCAAAACTTTCTTCCAAAATGCGATTTGAGGCATTCTGAAACGATTCCTGGATTATAACATCTAACACACACACACACGCGCGCGCGCACACACACACACACACACACACACGCACGCACGCACGCACGCACGCACGCACACACGCACACACGCACACACGCACGCACACACACACACACACACACACACACACACACACTTTTTTTTATTTATTTTTATTTTTTATTTTTTTAAAGAAATCTTCCCTCAAAGACGGAGGGGGCACGCCATTAAGAAAAAGAAACGAAAAAACTAAATTAAAAAGTGGGGAGGACGCCCAAGTTTACCCGACGCCGGCCCTAGGGATTAGGGAAGTTGAGGAAGATGGAGGAGGGAGAGAGGGATGAAAGGAAGTGCCCCTATAAAATGACCACCAATTAAGGTAAGAGCCCCGAAGGACGCGGGTGGTGATACCACGGAGCACTCCTGCCGAGATGCCCAACTCGAGAAGCTCCGTGGCACTTTTCCCGCACCACACCCCGCGCCATGACACGGTCGCGGCCATGACCTTGATGTTATTAGGCGCCACTCCTTTTAGCTCAGATATCGCTTGTCGCAGGTCGTTCCTATCATATTTACTTATTTTAGCCCTCCAGCGCGCGTAAGAGGCTCCCAGTAATCCGCAAACTCCTGGAGGGGGGGCATAACTTGTTCTTCCCCAGCTCCCTCCAGTACCTCCGCAGCTGCACGAGCCGGATACTTCCTCCACAATCTCTGGACACGCTGGTATTCCCGCCTCCTTGCTTGCTTAGCTGCTCTGCGACCTCCACGAGGCACCACATTAGGAGGAACTTCTCCCTGGTGCCTCACCACGGTCGCTTCCTCAACCTGCGGGAAGATCCTATGCACATATGCCGCGACCTCGTCCTCCAAGCCATTTGGCCCCTCAACAGCCCGCCTCGCCTCTGCGGCACTCTCATAACCAACAATATTGCCTACCTGCTCCCCGAGCCTCAATACTTCAGTCTTCAGGTCTGAAAGAAGACCGGAGGTCACGGGGGAGGATTGCTGAAAGGCGGGCTGTTGTCCCACGTCTGCCCGAGATGCGGGAGAGGCCCCACTGCTATTTGCCAGGATTGCATCCTGGACAAGCTGCTTGTAGTGGGGCCTCAGGCGAAGAGATTGAATGGCAGAAAGCGTGCGCATTGGAAAACGTTGCTGCAAATAAACATTCATATGACGTACCCCATTACGCACTGCTTCTGCCTCTTCTGCTGCCATTCGCCGCAAATCCTCAGAAGCATACCTGGACCGGTCTCGCTCTATATTAATTGCTGCGTTGGCCTCTACAGGATGCTTCTGCCAGACACGGGCCCCAAGGCCACGCTTGGAGCTAAAGGCTCTTTCACAATGGGCACATTGGTGGGCATTAATTGGGGCTGTGGAAGAGGAGGAGGGATAGGATGATGAAGATGAGGGAGAGGATGGCCGACGCCCCTGCCTGGAGCGCCCCAGCCAATGGGCCGGCGGGGGTTATGAGGCTCATTGTTTTCTGACATCATAACGGGGAAACACATATTAGAAGGGACAGGAGACCCGTTGACACGAGTCTCCCCCCTAATCGCCGTTGGGTCATTTTGCCACCCTCTGTTCACCCAGAGGGTGCCCGGGTTGCACGACGGGGACGTATGACCTTGACTTGGGTAGGGATTTGAAGGAGCTCCGAAGAGATAAAAACACCAACAGTTACCCTACCCCAGCAACCCACTAAAACATTAAAAATTTATTTACAAAATTAAGCTGAAAAATGTACTTAAATTTATTCAATGAGTTGGGGCTAAATTGGGTGAAGCCTTCTCATTATTTTTCTTCATATCCATCTTTATTTATTTATTATTATTTTTTTTTTTTTTTCTCTTTTTTTTTTGTATTTTGATGGGATATTTAATGAAAGGTGAGGCTCAATGGCAATTCGGCTCCATCTACAAAACCCAGCATTTCCTCAGCACTCCCCCGTCTCTACCATGTCCCTCAAATGCACATAGATGCAGCCCGCAATATTGCAAATAATAACCGTGCTCGTTACCATCCTTTAATGAGTCCCTGACTCCTACACCATTTGTCCGCAAGGCGTACCCCAACAATGTCTATGAACCGTGCCATTTGTGGAGCTGTCATCCCATCCACGGAACACACCAGTGGGGTGAATGTACAATGACGCCGCTGACATGCCGGTAGGTACTTTCTTTTTTTCTCCTCTTCCGCTGATACCACAGGACGAGGAACATAAAAGGGAGCATCGGTGTCTTCACACGAACGTCAAATAATGCATCCCTCTGTGGTCCCCACACCCCACGGCCCGCCGGATCCCCTATCAAAGCTGGTGATGTAGAGGTTGCTTCCTTGATAACCGACTCTTTGCAGCAATTGCCATGCGACGTTCATCAATCCGCCTATCACGTCCCTTACTTCATTGTGACGTCTCGTTACCAAGCCACCCGTCTTACAGCCTAAACCATGTCTGAGGGAAAATGCATTGTTCCTTCAACCATCACATGTCCCAAGCATGTCAACTGGAGTTCTCATGTATCGGATAGAAAAGACATCTCTGAATTCAGTTGGTGAAAGATCAAAGTTATGCTTTCTCAATGGGCTAGCTGAAAGCCAACCAGAAGTCTTTGATTTTTATTGCTCCTATATTGCTCAACCAATTGCTCGTCTTCGATCCAATGGAAAAGTAAACAATGTGGAATGCAGTAGGGCATCTTATGTTTCTTTCCGTCTCTTAATACTTTCTTTCTTTGCCATACTGATTTGTGTTCTGTGATCCTCTTTATCGAATGGCACTCCACTACGTAGAGATTGGTCAAGTACCATCGAGCCCGAATTCGACGTTTCAAAGAGAAGGTCAGCTGAATGTACTGGATCTGACCGCCCAATCCACCTTTTTTCACAGGTAAAGAAAGAATTTCAACCTCCTCCCTTGAAACTACGTACCTACAGTTACTGGCACGGATTTGTTCCGGAATTCTTCTCTCAGAGAAACATATTCTTCTTGGTCCACTCTGACTATATATGATTTTTGATCTTGACAGTTGTGACAGAGTTCCCATCAGAATCCCAGAGAAAGCGCTGCTGTCGCTCCGTTGGACAACAACGGGCGTCGCACGCCTCTTCTCGTGTTCTTGAGAAGCTGAGTTTGGCGTTGGATGGGTGATCCAGGTCCTGGAAATCCAATCTACTCCGAACGTAGCTCATTAATGCTATTAGTAGGAGTGGTATCTCTCTGACGGGATACTGTCATTCTCCTTTACCTCTTTGTCGAGGATTTAGGACCCCATTGCACCTCTGGGGGCTACCTAGATCCATGATACAGTAGTAACCATAATTTGGACGTACGTTGACCAATCTATCTCACCAACTCTTCAAATCGTCCAGTGCGCCATGAGCTGAGGCATCATCAGCGTACCAGCATTGCTTAACTTGTAAATTTTGTTGAAGGCTGTCTATGAGGGGCTGTGTCGAGATAGCATACATGAACATAGCAAGAGGGTCTCCTTGATTTACTCCTTCTCTGCCATATGAATTCTCTGTTCCTCCACGCAGCACTAATTCAGCGTTTCCTTTATAGATGTTATACAAGAATTTTGTACAACTTGGCCAATACATGCGAGCATACAATAGAGCCATTATACGATTGACTGAAATTAATGCGTTTTTTGCATCCACCAGGAGATGTCCATTTACTTCTTCCAAAGGGCCTTCGATATTTTCTCGATTTTCTGATGATGAATTTCTTGAAGCGCATCGAGCAATGTGAGCATTGATTCGTGCGTATAGCCTTCCACAATATGGACAGGGTATCCTCAGACCAACTTTGTAGGGTATCTATGAACAACCTTGCCAAAAATCACCACTTCTCACCAGGAATAACCCAACAACATTTGAACTTTTTGAGGAGCGAATTTTTCACACATGCATAACAAGTTTTTGGTCCAATGTTGTAGCTTCCTTAACAATGTATGTCAAACTCATTCTCCTCCCACAGTTGAAGCCATCTCTGGAGTAGGACGCACATCCTTTGCCTTTTTCACCAATCTACTCCGCTGTTAGAGAATCAGCACAAACGCAATTACTCTCTCTGAACTGTAGTCTCCCCTTGCCAAAGCAGATATTTCACCTGCTACAACTTCTACGAATCGGCCCCCAATCGATCCACCTGGTAGATTGTATTGGTCCCCTGAATTTAGATATTTTTTCCCTCGTTCATACCACGAGCCCGATTTTACCCCAGGAGAATTCAAGTACGAGGCGTTAAGAGCTCTTGCAGTTTGGCTTTCACATTTTCCTCGTCAATTTCGGCTTCCTGAATTTGTGCTTGTGAATCCTCAGCAAGAGATGGTATGATGAGATCCGGTCTCGTGGGGGAACCTTTCATGCAATCAAGTAATTGTGCACTTGAGGTACTTGAAGTACCGCTGACATGGTAGAAATTATTTTGAGATACCCCTTGAGGGTCTTTAGCACAAGTTCCTCTTGGTTGGTGTGTGCTGAGCCTAAGAAGCCATTTTCTACAACTTGGGCATTGCGTCCGTCTCCCTTGACTATTTGTCGTATCCATGCTTGTATCTATGTCTCCTCGCGGTTTCCTAGTCTAAACCAAAGCGTAACACCATTGTAAACAACTGAAAAAACAACAAAATTTTACATAACCGAATCAACTAAAATGCTTGGCTCTTAGAAAAATTTAGAACCACTGTGTTTATACAAGATTCATAACCGAAATCGCTCTAAAAACCACTATTTTCTTGCAAAATTCAGAGACCAAAATTTCGTGAAACGGTAACGAAGTTTTTTTTTCTAGAACGAGTTTTTTGGTCATGAAACTGGCAGTGAACAATTTCTTTCCGTTCAAAGTGCTAAAATTTCAAAACAATGTAACATAATATAATAGGTACGATAGTCTACGGAAATTTGCTCTCACTATCATGCTGCATGACTGGAACTTTTATCATTCAATTGCATTAGGGAATGCCGAGTTGAAACTTGCTCTTGCATTGAGTACAACATAAGATGCACCGTCGGTTGCAAATGTAAAGGCTGTGATAACTAAAAAGGGTAACGCATAAGGTTAATGACGAATATTCTTTCATAAACGATAGTGACAATGACGTCAGTGATGAAGAAGACGGATTTACTTTTTGACAATTTCAGTAGTTCCATATCCTAGAAATTAAAGTCGTTCCCTTAATTTAAAATTACATTATATTGTAGTTACCCCTTAGTTTACCACAATTGTATTGCAGTTACCTCTTTCCTACTTAACTGATATCTATCCATTTCTATATAAAATATTTGCAACCTGTATGTTATTGGGTCTACTAATTTTAGCTACATCAATCGAAACTAGAGATTTCAGGGTACAGTTTGGCGTTGAGATACATTCTCTATCTGGTCCGGAGAAAAAAGAAATTTCTTGGACAATGCGAAAAACGGCCTTCCCCTACTCCTCCCACCTGCCGCCACTTTGTAAAACTACTGCTCCGAGAGGTCTATCTTGGTTTTCCACACTTTATGTGACCCCTCGAACATAATCTGAAAGTTTGGTTCGGTTATCTTTCTGATAATGGAATTCCTAAGTTTGGGCATCTGGCAAATGGACTAACTGAAATTCCTGGTACGGGTCAATTGATGGGCGGCATTAGCAATTAGCGCTGTATAAACTTCATAGAAAATACCTAGAGTTAAAAACTATAACCCAAAGTTTTGGACGGATATCGGATCAGGAAGTACCTATAATTATTGCCAGGTAATGTGGCAGATAGCCAGGTCTGAATTTTATCTAAAAGTTCACTGCAAAATTCAGATGAGAATGTCGGTTTTCACTTACCTAAACGTGATAGCAAAACATCCGCCGACTTGGTTAACTAGGAAGTGAAAACAAAAACATCGACTATTTATTTTATTTTGAAATAATATAATCTAGAATAGCTATTCACACTTTACTTAATGCTATAATATTATTCATTTTAACGTATTTTTTCGTATTTATTTTTCAAATTTGATCATTTTATTGATAAGCAATGTATTTTATCTCTCAAACTTGACGGAAGAGACGGATACCTAAATCTTTTTGTATTTGTGAGGTTGGCATTTCAGGAAAAAATATTACTTCCGTCCAAAAACGTCAGTTGGGGCACAACGAATGGGGGTAAAAAAAAAATCGCGAGTCGTTAAGACATGAATGAGGGGAATTGGCGCAGCAACACTCGCAGTGAACTGCGAGATAATTACAGCTATCGGCACCAGAGGGAAAGTCCAATTTGTTGGATCGTCAACAAGGACAAACCGCGAGATCGGCTACCAGACTCTGCTTCAACGAAAAATATCTACATCAGTCGCGGTATCAGGCAGGATATATATATATATATATATATTATATATACCTATATATATACTTGGCGCTTCGCCGATTTTTGTGCGATTAAAACTGCGGAAGTTTCATTCCCCTAACAACGGCTGGGTTGTACGTGAAAAACACTGAAATTGTGACACAATCTATAGCAACTACTCAACTACTCGGTTGTACGTGAAAATCATCGTTAATTTCGTTACGGAATTGCTATGCAATTAATATTAATTGCTATGCAATTCTTAGGCCGACCCCCAATAATTTTTTTTGTAATGTCCGTAACGAAATTTGTGGGTTCAAATCCTGGGTTTGACTGGTCAAATTTTTTTTGGTCGTACAACTCCCGAAATTTGCATAGCAAATTATCCTCGTTTTCTACGCAGTATCAAAAGAGAAAAGATATAAATAATATATCATTTATTTATATATTCATTTATTTATTCATTTATTTATTTATTTATTTATTTATTTATTTATTTATTTATTTATTTATTTATTTATTTATTTATTTATTTATTTATTTATTTATTTATTTATTTATTTATTTATTTATTTATTTATTTATTTATTTATTTATTTATTTATTTATTTATTTATTTATTTATTTATTTATTTATTTATTTATATATTTATTTTTATTTTTACTTTCTTCACCCGAGGACACGAAAGTAAAAGAAGAAAGGAACAGTCAATAATTGAAGGCACAGATAGTAACTCCTTTACATTTAGGTGAGGGATGTACACAGACAGGGAAGATCCAATGTGTATCGGATGAAGACCAGGCAAAATCAAATCTCAGCACTCAATCCAGTTGGCACTTTCGTTTCGAAGATACGGAGTACGCCAAAGGCCTGATGGTGAAAGATCCTAACCTCTACAGAAAACTAATAGATGATCGTAATCGTAAAAACTAGAGGAGAACTGATGAAGAAGTTGTGACATTCATGATGAACCTAATACGGTGTTTTTAAGAAGATCGTAACAGCATTGGGAAATATCTATTGAGATGGCAGCAGATCTTCTAGTTGAGAACCAATAGAAACAAGAAGAAATACCAATAGAAGCAAGTACCTACATGAAGCGGCATAGGATTATACATGGGCACTGTGAGACCGTTTATAATATGAGTTCATAACCGGAATTGCATCGAAAGTGTGGCGTAAGAACAGTGAATGTGGCCAATAGTGTTATTCGGCTGTTTAAAGTTATTTTGACGCAAGCTACTGATGCAGGATAGTGTTAGGGATACTGCATCAATAGAAATCTCCCTTGTCACATCGTACACCTACCAAGCAACCAGACTTATTTACCTGTTGTTCAATAAAAGTTTTAGTTCTGTGTGTGACACAAAAGCCATATATAGCATATATATATATATATATATATATATATATATATATATATATTGTATATATATATATATATATATATATTGTGGTGAGATTCTGACTAGTTGTAATTGTACAATGGAGGTAGAAAATGACCAGGCTAGTCGATGTTTTATAAAAGGTTTAAAAAAACCGACTAGCCTGGTCATTATCTACCTCAGGGGTTAATGGGGGGGGGGGTTATATATATATATATATATATATATATATATATATATATATATATATATATATATATATATATATATATATATATATACAAGGTGTACACAAAACAGGTCAGCCAAAGTGCAGGAGTTGATTCTAGAGCTCATTTCTAATCCAAAGTTCCTCATAAAGATTGTTTTAAACGCTTAGTTTTCTCGTAATTCAATTTTAAAGATTTTTTCGTATTTTCGACATTTTGTCAGGTAAACGATCATAACGCCTTAGTTTGCTGTGTAATTTGAGGCTACCGTTGGAAAGAGCAGTAGGGAAGAAAACTATGTTCATAAAACTATTTTCATAGAAAAACTGGACAAATTTTGGAGTCATTGCAACAAATCCATTTTCATCGAAAATTGGCTAAATTATTTGGCTAAATTATATTATTGGCTAATATTTTTACTATCCACTTTTATTACAATGGCACTACGTATCTTGAGAAAAAATGATCATGAATAATCAACGCCTCTCTGAGAACGGAATGAGCGATTCTGGATTCACCATCTTGTTTAGCGTTACAAAAATCTTGGAAATGTACCCAATCCCCTGGAAGACGTGATGTGGAGGGGGGGGGGGGGATGTAGATAACTGAATATGATCGAGCCGAATTAACAGAAGTTCAACCTACCAAAGTTGCTGTGTGATTCATATTCGTGCCTTTGATTTTTTCGCCTCTCCAAAACTTGAACCCTTCTGGAACGCGAACGTTCGATCGTACAATTCGTTTGTGCGTTCGTACTTGCTTTAGTTGGTCCCATTCGATTCATTGAACGAATAAACTACTCTTTTATAAGGAAAATTATCGAGATCTCGATATTTATAACATTTTATCCCTCAAATTTCACCCCTTGTATGATCTATATGATGGACCAAATTTCATAAACTTCGGTTCAGTAGTTAAGGAGAAAAGCTTTGGACGGCGGACGGATGGATCTTGGTTTGCTATTTTCAATCATGAACCTTTGTAATCGGCCAAGAAATAAAACTGTACCATTTTAATAGTGATAATATTAACAGTGGATGTTTGTAAATATTACCTAGTGATTAATTATTTACTATAATCTTAATTTTTCATTAAAAAAATCGTTGACACAGAAATTAGAGAAATGAAAGTAATTTTTAATGTATTGGGAATTGCATCTGTGTCAGCTTCTATGGTTACTTATCAAAATAAATTCTGATAAGTTTTCTGGGTTAATGGCTAATCAAACGCTTCAGATACCCTCAAACCGAAAATTAGAACGATGTACAAGATGAAAAAACATGCAAAACATGCAAATTCCAGTCCCTTGTTATCATCTACGAAAACTAATACAAAAAATCTGCTTTTATTCTGAAATTTTTTGAGATAATATATTACACACACACACGCACGCACGCTCACGCGCCCACACACATTTATATAATAATTATTATTTTATTTATTTATTTTAATTTTTTTAATTACATAAAGATCCTCCTATTCTTTACATATCTACTCTCAAATTTTACCCTTGGGGTTGATTGAAGGTTATTTGAAACGTGTGTGAAATGGCGTGGGAATTGAGCAAAATTAGTTGTCCACGTTTTATCCACGTGACTCATGTTCGATCTTGCTACGCGATTGAATTTACTAACAAACTTCGCATGTCTTAAGAGGTGGATTTAGCTCAATGGGCATCTGGCCAATATATACCTTTCACTAGTCCGTGCCAACAAGGTCCCGACGAGTTGCAATTTTTGGAGCGTAATAGTTATTTATTAAATGTAAGATGAATAAAAAATACTAGGTAATAAAGCTATATGATTGATTTTGAAAATATATCAACTACTTATTTCAAACACTAGTAGTAATTTGTTGTTGAAAATAAAGTTGCAGCTATTTTTCCGAAAACATTTTTTAAGCAACTCCTTTCACATCTACACTTTTTGTAGGCACATATTTCCAATATGTTCATATCATGTATCTCAGTGTGTCTTTGTGGATGATATCTGACCTTGGAACCGAGATAAAAATTGCTTAGTACTTTTAAAAAAGGTTTATGTAGTGATGGTCGTATGATTCTAAATTATTGTTTCATATTTATGTTAAATGGTTTTGATTAACGTTGAGCGTATTGAGTGCTTAGAAATGAAATGTAGATAAAAGCTGCTATTGAAACAAAGGTTCAGGATTTTAACACTTCGGCCGGGACATATGCCTTTTAGGCATGCTTGGTTCACATTTCTACAGCTTCGGGCGGTTCTACTGCAACGGGTCCTCTCTCCTCCTAGGACATTGTCAGTCGACTATCTAGTGTGAAATAGGAACCATCAGGAAACGACGTTCTCCCTCCATTCCGCGGTAAGTTTCATTTTACCAGAACATACCCTGCCTTTTTGGCATACATCCCGCTGTGTGTACATGGATTTCCTGCTTTTTAGGAAGTGTCCCTCTAAGTGTAGTACGAATTGTATGATTTTTAGGCATACATCTCTTTCAAGGGGGGTTCAATGCTGAGAAGGCATATGTCCCTCTAAGAGTGAGCACGTCTTTTATGCCTAAAAAGCAGATGTCCCGTCAAGTGAAATTAATTTAAAAATGATTTTGTTTTGTTCCATCTTCAAATCTTCCAAGGAACGCCTCAGCTTCAATATTATCAGCCATTATCTGAACATGAAAATCACTTAGCATTGCTCTGCCAGGTATTTTGGTGACGTTTTTGGTATGGGTTCCTTATTTTTAATTCACACGCTTGAAAGGCATATATCCCTCTAAGAGTTCGTACCTAAATTACGAGAGGAATGCCTAAAATGCAGATGTCCCTTGGAGTGTAGGTTTAGTGTATGCCTTACAGGCAGGTATCCCTCCGAATCGTAATTTCATTCATGTCCCGGCCGAAGTGTTAATCTTTTGGCAGGCGCAATCCAAATCCTAATACGATCAGGTGCAATTCATTTGAGGGATTTTGGTGATCAGGGACGTGGTGGATAAAAAACCAAGGCACTCTTTTGGTGAGTGATAGAGGAATGGTGAAGCTACTAGGGGCCTCAACCAACTACCCCTTGGCTAAAAAAAAAAAAAAAACAAGTTACTTCTTCATCTCACATATTAATTGCGCCCGTCGGAAGGCGCATTTTTTGAGGTTGTTATCGATTTTTTTTTTCACATATTGATGAAATTTAACCTTTTATGAATAAATTTGTTATTGTTCTAATTATTTATAGTTGATTAACTATAATTTTTTTTCATTATATTTTTTGAAAATTTACCTATTTGATATGCTGAAAAAGTGTTGCCCGACGAACTTATCCTTTCATTTCAAATGCTTGAATGCTTGATTAGTGTCAGGATGCCTCAAGACAAATTTCCATGAAGAAATATTGGGAAAATTATTATTTAATTTTTTTGGAGCCGTTGTAATAATAGCTACGTTTTCTACAAAAATTCGATTAAAAAATACTGAGAACCATGAAAGAAATAATCAGTTCTGAAGATAATTTTTCATGACCAAAATGTCCACTAATTTTATTAGAGTTAAGAGTTGACTGTTGGTTTATTATTTTCAATAATGAACCTTTGTAAGCGACAAAGAAAAAATATTGTGTAATCCCCCTCAAAATTTATTGAATTACGTTTCAAGCTTTATACACGTTATTACGTTTCAAGATACGTCGATTAAAAAAATTTGATTTAAAAAATCTGTACTTTCGCAGACCGAAGCTTTTCTCTGAAACTTGGACTTTAGCTAAATAAAGAGAAAAACTACGAACTTTATGAAATATTTGACTCAAAAATCATACACTGGCCAGGGATCTAAAGGGTAGAGCTTAAAGGTTGAAATATTAATAACCTACAGTGTTTTGGTTCATTACTTTCAATAATGAACCTTTTTAATCGACCAAGAAAAAAAAAGTTATCACCTTCAGAAATTTTGTTGGTTTACGTTTCAAGATGCGTAAAATCCAAAAATCGGATTAAAAAAGAAAAAAAAAATCCGTCTGTCCGCCGTCCGCTGGACAGTGGGGCGAGTGTAAGGGAGATTTGGACATTGGGGGAAAAAAAATAGGAAATATCTTATAATATATTGTGACCTACATGCATTCTACAGGTCGTCCCAAATATTTTCACTTTGCATAACTAGCTCGTACGGCTCATAAGGCGGCAACCGAATACTGAATATGACCATGTAGTTCAATGTCATATCACGAAAATAATTTTATTTTTAGAATTGGGCAACTATTCTTTGTTCACCCATGAATGAGATGAATTTACAAAGATGTTGGTTCGATTATTTATTCTACAAAGACGAAAGTCGTTATAATTTGAGGTTTAATTTCGTAAATCACTTAAAATCACGTAAACAAAAAATACTAATACCTACCATGACTGTACTCGGGGTTTGAACTATGACATCCCGTTGTCCCCCCTTTCCTAGACTTGCCTATTCCGGAGCTATTAACAGTAAAGCAGTCATTCCATAGAAATTATTCAAAAAAATTTGGGAAGTCAAAAATAATTTTCTAATAAATTTGAAAACATCAAAGCTCGCATTTGATACCTCTATTCAGTACCCTAGGTTTCATCGCGAGCAAAATAATTATTATCAGCATGAAATTTACTATTAGAATCGCTTGTAACATGGCCATGTCGAGAAAAAACGCATTCCGCCATTAAAACTGTCAGAGCTTTAATCCAAAACTGCAAGATCACACACTTTATGACACTTGAGTTGAAAATCACATTTGGGGATGATCCTAGAAGCTCGGCCTTAATTTGTATCAACCCTAAAGGGTAGTATTGAAGGGCTAAACATTAAAAAATCGAGGTCTCGAAAACTTTCAAGGTAACAGTAACTTTCTGCTTGACGCTGATTAGTATAATCCCTAAGAATCCATTAAAACCATATGGAACGCTGTACCTATATGTTGAACGGTCCGCGAAAGAAATCATGCGCTGCTAGCGAATCTATTCATTAGCCAATCAATCTCTAAATTCCATCAATGATCGCTAGATAGTGGGACCGAAAGACACAGAAATTGCCTCGTAAATATCAGCTGATCAAATTCCAATGAAGTTATCAGGTGATATAGTTCCAATGGAATTTATCCACGTGACGTTCTCGAACAATCAAGTCGAGTCACGAGACTCTAGACCCTGACTAGCTCTTTAGTTAGACTACCCACAGCATGGCATTCCCAGCGCTCCAGTCGCCATGAGATTTTACACAGATCAGTTTTTTGCTTAGATTAGTTGTCTGAATGCTCGCTACGCTCGCATCTCAAAAATACATAACATCAAGTAGTCAATCCCTTAGTAAAAATTTAGATTAGTTGATCAGGGTCTAGAGTCTCGTGACTCAACTTGATTGTTCGCGAACGTCTCGTAATTTATTCTAACTTTGCTAAATCGAGTTGTCCTTGCGGATGTTATAGTGAAGCATTGGTAGGTACTTTCCACTTTTGACAGATAGAAAAGTTTGTCTCCAAAAAACAAACGGTTGATTTTTTTTACAGTGGTAACATTTCCACTCGTATTTTACGTTGTAGACCATTCTGAACAATTTTCATTCCATATAATGTGTGTAACTGTTGGTAGGGTAACCGTTGGTGTTTTTATCTCGTCGGAGCTCCTTCAAATCCCTACCCAAGTCGTCATACGTCCCCGTTGTGCAACCCAGACACCTTCTGGGTGAACAGAGGGTGCAAAATGACCCACTAGCGATTAAGGGGGAGGCTCGTGTCAACGGGTCTCCCGACTCTATTTTTCTCGTCTCCCCGTTATGAATATCAACCACGATGAGCCTCATAACCGCCGGCCATTTTCATGCCGGGTTCAAGGGGAGGCGCTTGACACCAAGCTCCTGTCGCCAAGGCTCCATTGAAGCCGCAGCAGAAGCTGCACCTCCTTTGCACATTTTTACTGCCGAAGCTAACCTATGAGTTAGTCATCAGCAGGCTTACTGCAGGGACAGGGGAGCTGCTTGAGTTAGACCGAGATGTTCGCTCTGCTGTGTGCTCTTGGCTAGGCTTCCACCTGGTGTCCCAAGTGCCTACATACATGCATCTGTCAGAGCTGGTGGGCTCAGTATTGTCTCTCTTTCGGCCAGCATCCCATCCTTATGCTGCCAGCGTCTGCTTGCCCTTTGGGGCTCGAGTTGGGATGTCGCCCGAACTGCTGCTGACCTCGACTTTGTCAAGCAGTAGTTTTTTTGGTGCGACCCCAGGAACACCAACTGCTCCCAAACCCAGCTCATCTGCTGAGTTTGCTGCTGCTCTGCATGAGTCAATAGATGGTAAAGAACTCTGACAGTGTTCAGAATATCGTTGCCCTCAAGCCCGATGCTCTGCTATAATCCTGGATGTCCAGTTTTTCAGTGACAGTGTGGACATGGAGCAGACCTGGAGGGCTAAAATAGGTAAATATGACAGAAATGACCTGTGGCAAGCGATTTCCGAGCTAAAAGGAGTGGCGACAAATAACATCAAGGTCATGTCCACTACTGTATCACGGGGCAGGGTTTTGTTCGGGAAATGTGCTGGTCGTATTGGCAGAAATGCTCCATGGTATCACCACCCGCGTTTTGTGGGGTTCTTACTTGCTTCGGTGGTCATTTTATAGGGGCACTTCTTTTCATCCCATTCTTTCTCCGAATCCTTATGCAACTCCCCTCATCCCTAGAGCCGGCGTCGTGTAAACCTAGGCGTCCTCTCTAATTCATTGATTTATTTCTTTATTTTCTGAAGTTAATGGAGTGCCCCCTCCGCCTCTGAGGGAAGTTTTGTAAAAAAAAAAAGAAAAAAAAAAGTGTTTGTGTGTGTGCGCGTGGGTGCATCAGCATGGCTCCCCTGCAGAATCGAGGTGTCAAAGGGTCACTGCAACGGGCTCGATTCTGCAGGGGAGCCATCCCTGCAGAATCGAGCCCGTTGCAGTGACCCTTTGACACCCTTTTTGATTGCCGCTAACGACCCTTCCGGTTGAGATGAGGCTTACATTCTTAAATAGTAATAATAAAATAAAAATGATTAAAAACTTGAAAAATATTACGTCATGATCTAATTGCCGTTTGTTATAAAACAAAGCAAAAAATATGCAGACAATATGACTAACAGAGCTTTGATCGTCAGCGCTAAGGCCATTCACCGATATTCAACGGGTTTTAACAGGTGCTCACCTACTATCTAAATATTGATTCCGATCCATACAAAGTTATATAAACAAACTTTTTTTCGATTTGTGGTCAAGTTTTCGCCGCACTCAGACAAACACAGACCCAGACTTTTGCGGCGGACTGGTGCATTTTTTCCCCCCTTTTGGTTTATCATTTCGATTTTTGGATTCTTTGCGCCTTGAAACGTTAACCAACTAAGTTTGAGGGGGAGGGGGGTTAAACTTTTTTTTCTTGGTCAATTAGAAAGGTTCGTTATTGAAAATAATAAACAATAATGAATGGTAGTGAAGTTTCGGTAAACATTGCATTGTATCTGACAGCAGTGCTGCTGTCAGCTTGGTCGTTATCGGACTCATTGCGCTACAAACAAACTCGTTGAGGTAACGTGAGAGATAAGACCCCAAAGTCGCCGGCCATCAGCTTACGCGAGTAGAACGTTCTCGAAGGTTCTTCCTGAGCGAGGCAACTCGAGATCAGATCGATAAAACGCTCTTCACGCACAACTATCTGTACAGACTGTCGCTACTACTTTCAAATCAAGTTCGCCCAATCTCCAGAGAGCAGAATCAACTTGGCAAAAATCTTATTTTTGCAGCATGGTCATATTTATCAGCAAATCATCATTATTATTATTTTTATTCGTGCATTCACATTTTTATTTACTTTTTAGGACTTTTACACACAATTCTCTTTAATCTTCGAAGGTACGTGCACTTTATTGAGATCAGTGGGAAAGTGCGGAAAGAAAAATGGGTCACGCAAGATTCATACATATCACTCTGATTTTATCTCAGAAAAACGTGCAGTGGTCACACTTTTATCTGCTTACCCAATTCTCTAGGTAGATCAAGGACGACTGATTGGTAGGGTAAGGTGGAGGAATTTGATACCCTTAACTTTGTCATTCAATAGCATCATCTAAAATGGTCTTGCAGATCTCAAATTGGTCTCATTTTACTACATATTTATTAAATTTTGATTATTTGCATGTGGATTGACTTTTTTTTACAGGATTGTAAATCTAGAGATTGCCAAAACTCAATAGAGCAAAAATGTATTTTTAACAAGCCAAACTACATCTGCCAGTGAGATTAAAAAATAAAATAAATGAATGAATAAAAATAAAAAGCATACGATCATTATTATAGTCAATGAACAATTCATGACATAACATTCCCCCTTACGTGTGTAGCGGGTGCCTGGAAACAGTTAGGCCTAACTACCGAATGTTACCTAAACCATCAACTCGAGAATTCCTTGGAATTGCTTAGGTATCACCATAAAAAACAGAGTTAACACTTGACTCAACTGTTTAATTCATCTATATTTTATAGTAAAGCATCTATTCTCAATTTTATCGTATTTTATCTCTTCATTAGGTATCAGAATATGCATCCAGATGAAGGCAAAATAGGTACTTACGTTCTTCAATCTCATGAACTAAGCGAAACCAAAACTTGTTTCCACAGAATATTTTTCATAGGAACAAAGTGATTCCACTCAAGTAAATTAATGGTTCACAATGTTCGCAGGGGTCATTAGACCGTCTTCCTTTGGAACACAAATATTGAGCCAATTACCCCATCCATTTCAATTCCATTATGGGGTAATGTGATCCACGGAAAACACCGGTCCCATTCTCCCATAAACAAGGATCTCATTACCCTACTTGTATACATTTTGGTGAAACAGATGTTGACACCTGAAGAGATGTTGAAATCCGAAAAATAAGAGATTTACCTCGTTTCAAAGGCGTAACAGAAATTACGAGTATAAGAAAACATATTCAAGACTTGGAAACGCAATTTGTGTGGCACTTGTCTGAACAGCTATAAAATTGTTGGTGAAATTATTGACTCTGCTTCTCAACCAAGTTCAGATCAAGCTGGATCTCTGGAGAAGCCTTCATTACGCTGGGGATCCCATTACCACACTTAACCCTTGGTCCCTACTGGCCCCTTTTACCTGTATTTTGGAGAGGAGGGATACACACATGCAATTCATGTACTCGGTCACCCAAAACCTTTATGAAGAAAAACCGAGATGGAGGAGGATTAATACGAAAACTTTTGTACATAATTATCAGTGAATTTTTGGAGAAAATGAAGCTATATAGCAATAGCTCCAAAAATTTCTTCATGAAAATACATTTTGGGGCATTCTGAATCGATTCCAAGACTTGATGCTTTTACATATATACTAATATATATGGACCCCCCGGATCTTTTCTCTTTTCTACTGTGTAGAAAACGAGGATAATTTGCTATGCAATTCTTATCGATATAGTCCGTAACGAAATTATCGATATATATATACGACTTCAAAAAATAAAGTCTTTTTTTCTCTTTTGTACATTTTTATTCGATCATTTTACATTAAAAAATGGATATAAAAAAATTTGGATAAAAAAAAATTTTCAAGCCTGGCTGGGATTCGAACCCACGATGCCGACGTTACGGACGCTTTTTCGTTACGGACATTACAAAGAAAATTATTGGGGTCGGCCTAAGAATTGCATAGCAATTAATATGTACATGGTGTCCACGACATAGTGTGGAAGAAAAAGATCAGGTAGAACAGCATCCGCCGAAAAATGCTGTCTTCCCGGAGAAATCAGCGATAATATGCGGGAAATTACGGAAAAAAATCGTTCCCCGCTACGTTTAGACCCGGTCCATGGTTTTTGCTTGATTTGGTCTTAAAATGTTCGCTAGAGTTCCAATTTGGTCCCATGCGAGTTTCGAGACATGAAATTGTGTTTTCCTATTTTAGTTAATGAAAATGTTGAAGAAAACGTTGGTTTACTAGCTACCGCTCTTTCTTTTTCCATTAAAACGTAGTTTCTCTGAACTTTGTATTATTAAAAAACACTTCCAACACAAACCATGTTTCTAAAGTTTTACACTTCAACTCACAAATCTTTAGTTTAATGGTTACGCTCAATCGTATATACTTTTTAGCGTAAAACTTATTATTTGAATTGTAAAACTCGGTTAAAACGGAGTTGAAGAGATCTGCAAGTTTTATCATTCGATTCAGCGTGTAAAAATATGTAGAAACCGCCCCCAAACTCATGATCATTGTTTCAAGAAAACCCACAATTCCATCAAAAAAAGAAAATGAACACTTTTTTCAGCATCAAAACTTGAATTTCTCCCCTATTTAGCAATGTAAAATTGAAATTAACTACAC
The DNA here is from genome assembly GCA_030762985.1 of Adelphocoris suturalis. Lineage (NCBI taxonomy): Eukaryota > Metazoa > Arthropoda > Insecta > Hemiptera > Miridae > Adelphocoris > Adelphocoris suturalis. The sequence continues at coordinate 105,396,644 of CM061040.1, read as the reverse complement.
CGTTGGGAAGAGTATTAAATGAAGCAATTTTTGTGAGTGTTAACGGTAAAAAACACTAATTTTGGTGGAGTGGCTAATTAAAAAAAATTTTCAATTCCCCAATTTCTAAAGGAGCTGAGGTTTGTTTCTTAATAAATAAATATGAAAATCATTTCTTCTTAAGGAAAATGAAACGCTGATTTTGAAAATGCTGTCAAAAAGTTAAGAAATTGTATTCAAAGAGAACGATAGTGGGCTTTTATGTTTAAAAAACGTTGTTTTCCAGGACAAAAAAACCTTTAAAAAAATCATATCTCAGCAATGGATTGAGTAAGGACGTTTCTACTCCATTTTTCATGTAATTCTAACTGGTATTTTCTTTCACACTATGTCATGGACATCCTATATATTATCCAACTATAAAATGCTTGAATGCCTCAGATAACAGTTAAAAAAAATTGCTACATTTTTCAAGAAATGTGTAATATACAATCAACCATTTCAATAATATCAATCAACCAATCTATAATAATAATGACATATGTATGAAAATTCGCTCAAGCAGTCGCGCTAAATAGCCATAACTTATCGAAGGGTGTTTCATTTCGCATGATTCATTCCGATCACAATAAGATTGAACAAATTGAATGCGTTGATACAAAGCAGTGACATAGAATGGATCTTGAAATTAGTCCAAGTCCTCGGGCAACAAGTTAGTATAACAACAGCCAGCCTTGCGCACTAATCAAAAGTGATCACGAAATGATGAAGTCAATTCACAGCTTTATGAATGTCGCCCATTATTAAAAAGTGACAACCGTCTAATTAATCGAATTGATAGTCACTTGTTATATTTGTGCGATATCAAGTGTAATGGTGGTCCATTATGTTTTCCTAATTTATTTTCAAATAATGACCCTATCCTTCTCTTATTTGCTAGAAGGGGTTTAAACTTGGACTTAAAGGTTTTTAACCTGAATCCTAATTTACATTTCAGATATTGAATCAACATAAGATGTTATAAGATTTCCATCATTTCCCTTAGATATTCATGCAGATTCTTCTTGCACAAAACTTGTACAGCCTGCTAATTTATTAAAATACTTAGTGAGTACAATTAATTATCATGTTTATGACACACACGTTTCTAGAAGTAAGAAATTCAACTTATGAACCCTACCTGAATTCTCCAAATATGACACCTTTGCAACCAATCAAAAATATGCTTCCCCCCTCCTCCAACACCCTCCAATCAAAAATCAGTTGGTTCATAACCCAAGATTAGTAGGTGGATTTCCAAATACGAATAACAAAATTATACATTAAAATAAAGGAAGTTACACGAAATGTGTAATAAAGGTTATTATCTGTTAAGAACGCTGATCTCTGTTATACGCGATCTATTATCTGCATAGAAACTTCACAATAAAGCCTTATCATATGTAATCTCTCTGCGTAAACATCTCAGCAATTTTAGGCATTTAATCCATAACAACGAGTCCAATTTCCAGAAAGATTTGACCAAAAATCATATGTACGTAATAAATTATTGATTAAACCCTTGTAAGGAAATATGAGCGGCGAAGTGGAAATTGGAAAACTGCAGTATTTTTTTACAATCATCAGACAAACAATTAAACAACAAACAAAAACTTACCATAAAAATTGAAAGTACCATTTTTTCTCATGGCTGTAACGTTATATATATATATTGGCACGCTACTATCACTAAAAACTGCCCTGGAATTATATATTTCTAACGGCATGTTTGATTTTTATTTTAATGTATATACTTACTTATCAATGAAGAAAAGTTCATTTAAATGCAGAATCTGGGGATTTGTCAATGAAATCGAGGGTTATAGCGAACACTCCACCCGATCCGTCCATAAACTGTGCCTGGAGTGAATCCTTCAGTGGTGGGTTGTGGACAGTTCACATGGATTGGAGTTTTAACAGAATGCCATCATCGAGAGTTGTGCAGTGAAGAGGTCAAGTTTTTATAGCGGATTTGAAAAAAAACTGTAGCTATTGCAATGGCTCCAAACATTTTGAAATACAATTTGGTAAATATTCTTCATGAAAATCCCTATTGATAAATTTCGAAACTATTCCTGGATATCAGCGCATAAATTTAAGTTGTCAAAATCCTGCAATTGTATTACACGAGATTTCGATGGCAACTTCTTCAATTGCGTATTGTTGTTTATACCGAACTGGCACCTAGGGAGGTGAATTCACGACTGTAACATGTTTGATCGAAAGCACGAGAGCTCCATAGATCTATACAGGGTGTTAATACTTTTGGTAGAGAACCTTCTAGGGACCGATTCTACAACTAATTTCCAGCAAAAAGTTCCTCGTAGAAATTTTTTTATACGCTTTTTTAATGTTTTTACCTTGATGTCATAGAAATGGTCCTAACTCCCTTTAGGACTACAGTTATATTTAAAAAAATAAAATAAGCAAACGGTTGAAAGAACATGCAATTTCCTTCAGAACATAACTGAAAAACAACAGAAATATATGAAGTTTTAAGCTCATTCAATGGGGAAAAATCTAGGTCTAAAATGAAAATTGTCTGATTTATCTGAAATCTCTGCATTTTTCAAATGACTCTACGCCCTTGGGAAAATTTATTTTTCCCGTTTTTTTTTTTTTTTTTTTTTTTTTTTGTAACAGGAAAAATTTCAGCTTTTCACCGGCATAGTCAGTTTTTTTACTTCGCTAATTAGGGGTGAAAACTACGTCTTAAAGTTAAAAACAGTTTTTTTTTTTTTTTTTTTTTTTTTTTTTTTTTTTTTCAAAGAAATCGAGGGTTTTTTTAAACGACTCTCTATGATCCAACGTGTTTGGGGTCGGTTTTTACATATTCTTTTCAAGCTGAATGGAATGATAACACCTGAGATCTTCTCAACTCCGTTATAACCAAGTTTTACACTTTGGTTACACTTACTTTGGTCTTACACTTGGTTGCACACTTTATAAAAGAGTAATATTCTGAAAGGAAAGTTCACGCTCTTTCCAACGGCGTGCTTTTTCTGATTTCACAGTGAACCCAAGGGAAGTTATGAACATTTTAATGAGATAAAGTCCAAACAAACAAGAAAAAAATCTCAAAAGTGAAATTACATGAAAATAGCATTAAAAAATCTCTATGATAAACTTTTTGTTGGATAATTAGTAGTAGAATCTATTCCTAGAAAGTTCTCAACCCAAAGTGTTAGATAGCCGTGACGTTACGCCTGGAGTTGGCTTGCGTTTCCGCCAAGGTCTACCTTGATATCTCAGTGAATCGTAACAACCAACCTATCTTACAGAAGAAGTTAGCCCCCTTACGTCAGCCTAATAGGTACGTGGTTATAAAGAAATTTTCCAACAGTTTTGTTTTTCGAAGGTAATATTGTAGTATTAGTTTATTACTAATTAGTTTAAATGTAACTAATTAGTCGCAATTATCGTGCTTGCCTGCGAGATAATTGGTTGTAGCAATTGATGTCATAGAAATTCATCAATCATTTCATTTGAAGTGTTTCATTTCAAGTAGGTACCTACTTGGTTGGTGTAGTTAATTAGTCTCCAAATACTGGAGAACTTCATTCGTTTAAGCTTTGAGAATAAATAACCTGAAACATTATTGAAAATTCCTCAAATGACTGTACTGCAGTATATGTTCCTACATAGCCACTGCGCAGACAATTCATCATCTAGGTACTTTTATACGTTCGAGTTACTATAATTATTGAAGAAACTTTACTTGTTTTACGAATAAAAAAAGGACAGATTTAATAAATCGAAGTAAAGAAGGCAGGCCATACCCCAAGAAACGAAACTACTCAGGAAGGTAGTAGGGTTGCCAGATTTTCACGGGCAATACAAAGTATCTCGAAAAAATACGGTATTTTGGAAAAATATATATTTGAAAATTTAATTTTGTCACTCATATTAATATAGGTACGTCACGTTTCATGATATAAAAATTCTTGATAAAACTGGCAAAAAATGGCGCTGACCCCAATTTTTTACGCTGAATTTTGGGGAAATGAAGGGGTTGTAACCTTTCCGTGGGACACCCTGTATATTGTTTGTATAGTATAAGTATAGCACTTAAAAAAATACATTATGATAAAATGAATATTATGTCTGGCAACCCTAGTAAATAGGTACCTTCCAACCCTCCAGATTCGCTAGTCTGTTGAAAATAAAAAAAGTAGGTACCTAGGTTGCAGCTCTGCCTACGAATACAAAACTGCAGAGTAGCAAGTTTGTCGAATCTTGAATCAGGAACAACAACAGCAGCAGCAACAATATGCAATTAGCTGAATAAAAAACCAGCAATAAGGAAAACTCTATGAAATTCATTGTTGCGAAGGTGTAGACTTGTGCTATTACGCGAGTTTTGCAGATTTGTGGGACTGATTTGCGGCCTCTAGATAGAATAGGACCACCACCGTGATCTAAAGCATCGTTACTTATCTTTTATACCTATCTAGTTGTTGTTTGAACAACCAATGAAACTGGAAAACATCAGTCTTTTTAGCCTTCAGTCACTCCTTGGTCGTTTTCACTAGTGCGTGTGCTCTGTCTTCTTTTTAAAATTAATTTCGTTGCTCTTTACGATATTGTTAAAACAAAGAAAGGCGCTGTCCTTATGATACCGATTCGACAGATTTATGGAGGACATAGATGAGTTTATGCCACCTGGGGAGTTTTAGTTAATTTTTAATATTTCAGTGAAGTGATTCAATGGTAGGTACCTACTTTTAATTTCGGCTATTGTTCCCCATTTTGGGTTTTGTTTAAACGTTTTAATACACGGTGCTAGTTAAATTCATGCTCTACACTCATTTTCGCACCCCGATCATTGGCCGCTATTTACTGCGACGGAGGCCGCGTTGGATGTGCTGGCGGTCGGTTATCAGGAAAGGTCCCCCATTTTTTTCCGAGCATAATAATATGTAAAAAACTAAATTACGAACCAAGATTGGCTAAAAAATATTGTGAAGGCTGAACTGACTCGCATAGTTTACTCGTCACTATGACAACAAGGTTGCGCTAGTGCCGAAGAAAGCTCACCCCTGCCTGGGCTCAGGGGCAAAATCACGTCGCTTTGTTCACACGGGTCGCCTTTCGTGAAAGCGTGCCTTGCCTCACTCATACGTGTCACACCAACATTTTGTTGAATTTTTGCTTCAAGTCCAACTGTTTGCCTGATGAATGTGCACCAGAAATTGATGTTAGGGCCTTATGGGGACATGAAAAGCTCTCTCTAACTGCGTTCTTATTTTCAATTTTACATTGCAATTTTAGGAATTTAGGTATTGCCATTTTATGCTATAAGGTTTAAAAAAACAAACTATTTTTGAGCTGTTAAGAATAAAAAAATATCAAAATTCGAATACCTACCTTGAGTACTAAAGGTTTTAACAAAATTTGTAACAATGGACTCTCAATGATACACCTTGTAGGTAAATCTGTGTGTGAGTGTGTGCATTCCAGACGTAATCATTTGTAGAGTTTTCTTTCTAATTTATTGATTGCTTCTCCAAGAAATGCCTGGAAATGAGAACCTCGTTAGTTTCTCATGAAAGTCAATGTATTCATTGTCTCTTCACAATCACGAAAAAATGTTTGAGACTGGGCGGGGAAGAACGGAAAATGTAGGACACAGAGAAGCGGGATCGATAAATTCGGGATAACGTCATCATCTCGTTATTCGGCCAAACTCGAGTTACCGACTGGAAATGAGGGGGAGCTGACCAAACAGGCTCACGCCCTTTTCAAACTGAAAAGCCAACAAGATAAATATTTACTATTTATTATACTGACGCATCCCGAATGTAGTCTAGATACCTGCTTCCCTAAAACGCCCTTCATCTCTTGAAAGGCCTGCCCGTGGATTCAAGTTTCAGTATTTCATCTTCACACCACTTCATTTCGCTTCCCTGTCACAACCACATGTTGCGAACACTTCACTTGTCACTGCCCTCAAGAGGAGCGAACGGATTAACGTACAACGTACAGGGTGGTTTCATTCGATTCTTTGGGATAATATCTATCAATGACAACCAAAAAACATTACTGTTACCTTGAAAGTTTTCGAGATCTCGATTTTTGAATATTTCAGCCTGTCACGATCAAGAAGCTTTGATTTTAATCTTCTGACCTGCGACCTCTCAGAGAGATAAGAGACAGGACGAGGGGGGATTCGTCACCTGACGATTCTCAAGACAATCAGGGCTTTCCTTTTCAGTTTTCACCTCGCGATTGTGCCGACCAGACCTCGTGTCACATCTTTCCGGACTTTTATAATAATTTTCCTCGTGGCATCTACCACCCCGATACTTTTGGATTGCCGAGGTGAGATCTTTCCTTTTACATTTGATTCTCAGTGTCGGGAAGGACTGCGTCCCCCTCTTCTCTATCATTTTTCAAGAAGGAAACTACCTTTTATTTCCCCCCTTTTTTTGTTAGGTAGGATCCCTAACATTAACTTTGGGAATAAACTACCCAAAAAGAATTTCACGGGTTTTTTCATTTATTACCAAAACCCTTTTTGTAGAGCACCTTATAAGCCTTTAAATTCTACCCTTTTGGATAGATCAAAATTGATGTCGAGCTTCAAGGTCAAGGATCAACTAGACCCCAAATGTGAATGTACAACCTAAGTAAGGGAGAACGGGGCTGGTTGTCTCAATTTGGTTGTTGTTTAGAATATGACATTTTTCCTAACTGAGATATCGCGAATTTTCTCGACTTGACATGTAAGTGGACTTCATCCCTATCTAAAAGCACAGGAACCAAAATTTACAACTTGCTAATAGCATAATATTTCATTTTTTTTTTTTTTTTTTTTTTGAGAAATTCCGAAGTTCCGAAGACTTTTTGTCCCGGGTTGGAGCAGGTTGTCTTTGTGTATGTTGTCCTATGCCATCATTTCGTTACAAAAATGCCATAATTGTCACAGAAAGAGGGGATATGCGCTACAAAAACAATTTCTTCCAAAGAGACAAAAAAGTTTAACAAAAGTTCCAGTCATGTAGCAAAATCGTTTGAGCGAATTTTCGTAGTTATCGTATTATATTAAATTGTTTCGAAACGAGTTTCAAAGAAAATGTTAACTGCCAATTTCATGGCAAAAAACTCGTTCTAAACAATATTCTGTGTTTCAAAAAGAGATTTTTTTTTCAATAGAGCAGTGTTTTTAATCGATTTTTTAGGACATTTAAAGCATCGATTTTTTAGCACATTTAAAGCATCGATTTTTTAGCACAATAAAGTTTAAGTACATTTTTCAGCATAATTTTGTACATTCATTTTTTAATGCTCTATTTTATAGTTAATGACATTTATTTGAGCAATATTCTGCAAAAAAATATAAATAACTATTTTTAGTGATTTTTTTCAGCACTTTTTTAAAATTTGACCAATTTAATGTGCTCAAAAAAATGATGGCTGACGCACTTGTCCTTTCGTTTGGAAAGCTTGATTTTTTGGCGCAAGAACGGAATTTGTATCTCAATCCTAAGGAAAGTTATTGCCTGGAAGGATACACACACACACACATTTTTTTTTTTTAAACTCCCCTCAAAGGCGGAGGGGGCACACCATTAAATTGAAAAATGAACAAATAAAATGAAAAAGTGGGGAGGACGCCCAGGTTTACCCGACGCCGGCTCTAGGGATAAGGGAAGTTGCAGGATGAGGAAGAAGAATGGGATGAAAGGAAGTGCCCCTATAAAACGACCACCAGTTCAAGTAAGAACCCCTCAGGACGCGGGTGGTGATACCACGGAGCACTCCTGCTGAGAGGCCCAACTCAAGTAACTTCGTGGCGATTTTCCCGCACCACACCGTGCGCCATGACACGGTTGCAGCCATGACCTTGATATTATTGGTCCTCACTCCTTTTTACTTTCTAAATTGCTTGCCGCAGGTCATTTCTATCATACTTATTTATTTTAGCCCGGCAGGTCTGCTCCATGTCCACGCTGCCACTGACAACCTGGACATCCAGGATTATGGCAGACCCATCGGGCTTGACGGCAACAATATCCGGCTTCTTGCCCCGGTCACTCGGCATGTGATATAGTCTCTCCCTCTCAACAGCCCAACCGCTGGATGAGAAAAGCGCCTGCTATCTGCTTGGCGACCGCATCGTGACGGAGAATGCGGCCACCATGAGTACGAGGACACTGCTGCACCACACGATACAGATTCTCATTTTTACCCCGACAGGCACGGCAAAGGGTGTCCACTGTCCCATGACTACTCCGTGAACACCTCACCGAGGTGGCTAGTGTAGCCACCCGGACGGCATGAAAATGGCAGTAGTCGCGGGCCCCAATGCCCTCTGAAGCCCATTCCACCCACTGGGAAGAAATGGGGGATTCAGAGCACTGTCGGAGTTCTTTACCATCTACTGACTCATGCAGTGCAGCAGCGAACTCAGCAGATGAGCTGGGTTTTGGAGCAGATGGTGTTGCTCGATCACACCACAACAACTGCTGCCTGACAAAGTCCAGGTCAGCAGCATTGCGGGCGACCTCCCAGCTCGAGCCCCTAAGGGCAAGCAGGCGCTGGCGGCGTAAAGATGGGATGCTGGCTGAGAGAGAGACAATACCGAACCCACCGGCCTTGACCGGTGCGTGGATATAGGCACTTGGGACACCAGGTGGAAAGCATAGCCAAGAGCGCACAGCAGAGCGAACTTCACGATCTAACTGTAGCAGCCTCCCCACAGTAAGCCTACCAAAGACTAGCCCATAGGTTAGCTTTGGCAGTAAATACGTGCGAAGGAGGCGCAGCTTCTGCTGTGGCTTCAATGGAGCCTTGGTGATACGAGCTAGTGCTCCACCAAGGTCCACACGGCTTGCGGCAATGGTGGCCACACCCATGAAGTCAACTCCAAGGTACCGCCAAACCTCCAGCACGGATCGGGTGGGGATGGGTGACTGTCCTATGACAAAACACTCCTCATCCACCACCTTCACCTGATGCTGGCGACCCGACGGGACCAAGGAGACTGACCCACACTTGTCTGGGTTAACCACCAAACCATACCTGGCTAGCTGCTCAGCAAAGGCATTGAGGGCAATCTGCAAGCCCTCACGGGTTTCGGCGAGTAGGATTACATCATCGGCGAAAGCCAGTGCACCTAATCGCACCCCAGGGGCGAGATCTAACCCTATTTCAGCTGGCAGCTTACCCAAGGCCGTGTCCACGACCAGGTTAAAGAGGAGTGGTGACAGAGGATCCCCCTGGCGTACCCCGCGCCCAATGACAACATCCCCTGACATCTCACCTCGTGCCTCAAGGACCGTCACGCCTTCGTGGTACAGGCAAGCAACATACTCAATTAAACGAGTAGGTGCCCCGACACCACGAAGACAATCGGTCAGGGCAAAATGGCTTACGGTGTCAAAGGCCTTGGCGACGTCCAGAGCGGCAAGATGGAGTTGCCGTTTCTTAACACGGGCCAGCGAAATGACAGTTTGGAGAACTGTAAGGTTCTCCGCTGTGCCATCCGCTGGCCGAAATGCTCTCTGGACGTCACCTATGACACCAGCAGCTTGGAGGCGAGATGCCAGAATCTTTTGGAAGTGGCGGAAGACTACAGACGATATAGATATCGGGCGGTAGCCTCCAGGCCCACTTAACCCTTTTTTTGGGATGAAAATTGTCCGGGCACGGGTCAACGCTTTCGGGGGTCTTCCCGATAGAAGCAGCAGGTTGAGGATGAGCAGCTTAACTGTTTTTGGTACCTTGTTCCAACGTCGGGCAGAAACACCATCAGGTCCAGCAGAAGTGGAGTTCTTGACACGGCACTTGTGTGCCTCGTCATGAAGCACCGGTGTGCACATGATGCCGTGCAAGGAATCCCTGGTGGAAGCTGGGGGTACCACTGGCTCACCAGGGTTGTGGCTGGGAGCACTCAAGAGTGGCTCCCAATAGTCCACAAACTCCTGGAGAGGGGGCAAAACTTGCTCATCCCCAGCTCCCTCCAGTACCTGCGCAGCCACACGAGCCGGATGCTTCCTCCACAACTTCTGGACCCGCTGATATTCCCGCCTTCTTGCTTGTTTTGCTGCTCTGCGACCTCCACGAGGCACCAAAGTAGGAGGCACCGCTCCCTGATGCCCCGTCACGGTCGCTTCCTCAACCCGTGGGAAGATCCTCTGTATATAGGCTGCAACCTCGTCCTCCAAGCGTTCAGGCCTCGCAACAGCCCGCCTCGCCAGTTCCTGCAGGTAGGCACTCTCATAACCATCAATACGACCTACCTGCTCCCCGAGCCTCAACACTTCAGTCTTCAAGTCTTCAAGAAGACCGGAGATCCCGGGGGAGGAGTGCTGAACGGCGGGCTGTTGTCCCACGCTGTAGGAGATGCGGGAGAGGCCCCACGGCTATTTGCCAGGATCGCATCCTGGACAAGCTGCTTATAGTGGGGCCTCAGGCGAAGAAAAAAGAATAAGTGGGAACGACAGTCTTGGATTGCCTTAACTTGCCTAAATTGCTAACACTGACTTAGATTTCGTTCAATTGCCTAAGTAGGTATCAGACCATTTATCAGAGAACTTTCATAACAAAAAGTTTCAGTCATGCAGCATGATCGTATGAGCAAATTTTCCTAAATGATTGTATTACATTTATGTTAAATTGAGTTGAAATTGGAGCACATTGTGCGCAAAGAAATTGTTAACTAACAATTTTATGGCAAAAAACCTTGTTCTAAATAGTTAATATCCTACTATTCCAACGAAGATTTTGGATTTTTAACATATATATCGAGTTTTTAGCACAGTCTAATGAAATTAAAGTACATTTTTCAGCATCAGTTTGAACTTTATTTTTTCAATAGTCGAGTTCGTAGTCAATAATTTGTTTTTTCAGTAATTTTCTCCTAAAAAATATAAATTTAACTCAATTTTTAGCCGTTTTTAGCCATTTTTTAGTAAATTTTTTGAAATTTTACCAATTTACTGTGCTCAAAAAATGTTGTCCAACGAATTCATCTTTTTAAAGAACGAAGCTTTATCTTGATCCTATCGAGAGCTATCGTCTGGAATGATTTATAAAATCTAGGAATTATTTCAGAAACGTTATGACAACGAATTATTTCAAAACGGATTTCCATGAAGAATTTTTTTTTAATTTTTGAGCCATCGCAATAGTTTTATTTTTTAAATAATAAAGATACGGCGGAGCTCTGCGATGTATCGTTGCAGGGGTGCGATAAAAGAAGAAATCTTCAATCCTTCCCATACCCTTGCAAGGATACATCCGCAGCGCTCCGCCATATGTTTATTATTTATAATTGTAATCTGCATAATTAGGTCAACGTTAAGAATAATTTCTATGAAAATTCGTAAATGAAACATGATAGCACAAAATATAATTGAACCGGGACAAGATGTCTCTTTTTTGAGGTTGAGACCAGCAGTGAGCCCCATTTCGCCATATTGGAATTCTCCGCTTCTTCGCCGGTTTGCTCCGCTTCTGAGGTGATGAATAAGAGATTGCTTAGTGTTAATTGAGCGTTGAGAGATGCTCTATTGAATAAATCAACATCATCTCATCAATAATTATCCTTCAACCATCCTTCTATCTTCAACCATCTGAGAAGAAGAGATGGAAAAATGAAAAGTAAATAGTATTTTTTTTTTTTTCAACTTCCTAAACTTTGATGAGCTGCCTCTTTCGACGTGATGCATGGACTCTCCAATGGTTTATGATTATCAATAATGAACCTTGAATGATGAATAATGAATAATGAAGGTTCGATTTTTGGAATCTATGTATCTTGAAACGTAAATCTACAGATTTTAAGGGGATATATAGGATATAATATAGATTCCAAAAATCGAATTAAAAAATAAATGAAAATATCAGTTCATCCACCAAAAAATATGATGAAACCACCAGGTCGCTATACGTTCATCCGTTTGCTCTCCCTAAAGGCTAGAACTTTGGCAGAAAACAAAAATCAACAACATGGGAGCAAATCATAACAGGTGGAATATAGCCAAAATCGCCTTGTAACTACGACGCTCTTATCAGCTGATATAATTTCAACGGCGTTGAACCTAGTTGATTTATTTTCTATAAGTAATTAATTTTTACTTGGTGGGTCAGCTTGTGTTAAATAGGTACTAGGAAAGTGTAGGCACGTTATTTAATTTAATCGGTAAGCGTCTACTCCTAAGCAGTATATTTATATACCTAATGTATAATAGACTTCGTTTCACAATTATTATAGACCATAGGTCTGCACGGAAGGGCTATCCAATACGGAAATTGATTAGCGCGATTGCAGTGCAATTGAGTGCAATTGATTTGCTACGTTTTGGATTCTTCGCTTCTTGAAACGTACCTAAACCAAAAAATTTTAAGGGGGGTTCAAAATTATTTTTCTTGGTCGATTACTAAAGTTCAATATTGAAAATAATAAACCAAAAACCATAGGAGTGTGAGTGAATATTTGACGCATATACGAGTAAGTTGATAATTTTTAGTCAATGTTGTGCAACAAACCTCGTAAATTTTGAATTGGCCGTAATTAGGAGGAATAGAAGAGGTCATAAAACGCTGCGCAGGCTACTATTCTGAACAGGTTTTTTTTCTTTTTCAATTATCCCCCTGGTATTAATTGAATCTAAGGGGTTATTTCCGATAGTAGTAATAGTAAAATTGTATATTACGCATCTCTCGGAGGAGTCTGTCGTCACTTCGGATTCCTCCGAAAGGTGCGTAAATAATTTCACTATTACTACTAGCGGAAATAACGCTTTAGAATAAATATCCATAGTTTCCTGGGTAGTATTCTGGCATTGGGATTGGCTTACATTTATCAAAGTTAAGAGTTACCACAGTCAAACAATACCTATACAAGGGGGTTGTAAACGGTGCGTACTATTCCGGCGATCGGACTACCTACATACATTTTTCACAGTTCCGTCGTCACAAGCAGTAAGTACTGATTCGACAGACTGATGATGATGTCATTGCATCTAAAGCATTCGCCCCCGGTACTTGACTAGCTCCTTCCTCTGAAAGGTACGTAAATGACAATTAACCTCCTGCTTGAATGAAATTGGGCTGATAAAATCTAGGAAATAAACGTTAGGTATAAGAAATTCACTTTTGCGCTCAAGCACATATTACAATCTATCCTTTGGCAAGCCAACTTTAAGACAATCAGCTAGGAACAAAAACCTGGAAATGTCATCAAAATTGGACATTATAGTGTAGCTCACAAGGAATTGGTACAGACACGGGGACAAAATTGATCAGCTATCCCTGAAACGCAAAAAATAAGTGGAAATTTCGATTTTGGAGAACGAAAATTTGCCCACTACTCTCGTTGAACACAAAGCTTCCCTACCTTTAGTAGTGAGGAACAAAACCAATTCTTCAAAAATCACTACAAAGATGTTTGCCATTTATTTGCTCTTTTAAGGGATTTTTAGCACATTTGTGTGATATCAAACAATTTGAGACATATGAACTTTTAAAAACGCTGCAAATTATAATATTATCAACATAAAGGTTTATTCTTCCTGTTTTAGATAGCCCTTCCATGCAGATCACTGGTCTATAAATATTTATGCAATGACATACCTTTATATAATAATTTACTGCGAGTGTGTCCCGATTTTTTGTAAACCAACCTATCTTGAAATTGTTTTTTTCCTTGGTCATTTGCAAAGGTTTAGTATGTAACCTTCTTATCATTGAAAATAATTAATCAAAGCATTCTGCATTAAACACATTTTCAAGATTATTAGCAGAATTTTATCGTTAAAATGTATGACTAACAATCTTAACGTAAGTTAATAATATCCTCCATTAAAATAATTTATCGGATTTTAGCGATTTGTTCCCCACCACGGTGGTCCTCGATTGGATTTGACCTCGAAGTGCTTGAACTTCAAATTTTCTTTCGAAATATGATTTGGGAATATGTTAGGATTATAATTCAGCAAAAACTGAAATCAAACATTGAGCCATTTTTTTTTTTTTTTTTTTTTTTATTCAGTTTTTGAATTTTTAATTGATACTTTAATCATGAAAATACGCTATAATCGCCAGAATTCAGAAAAAAATATTATTTATGTGTCATTATACAATAGAATCTTCATCTAGTTTCATAGTTCTGACCTATTTTGTAATCAAATATAATTAGAAAACCAAAAATAACAGAATTTTATTGAACAAAATAATGATTATATTTGCATGAAGCTCTTAATAAATGCCTGTGAGTATGCGTGTAGTATGTGCGTGTGGGTCTATGTGTACGCTTGTATGTGAGTTTATAATGATTCATTATATACATTTTAATATTATATATATATATATATATATATATATATATATATATATATATATATATATATATATAAATTGAATAGAAAATAAAAATAATGGCATTTTAACATTTTACATATGCAGATAATTATATTCGCATACAGCTCTTAATAAACGTTGTCCATACTCAGAATTAATTCGCAATACTTTATATTTAGCCTACGTCACAAAAAAAAATCATGATGCACGGCCTCCATAGCCTGTTCACTGTAAAAGCCGAGGCCATTTCCGTGTTTGGTACAAAATTCTTCCACATGAAAGAAAACCGTGTGAACTTTTGGAGTGACTGGAATATCCAAAGATAATTATAATGCTTTGAATTCATTGATGTATTCAATAAATTTTGGATCCAGCCTGACTGAGAAAGATGCTTTGACAACTTCATTGAACTTCTGGAAAGCATCAACGTATTTTAAACAACCCATGCTACAGTTTGATCGCAACGAATCAAGTTTCTGCGGAAAAATGCAGCAACTATTTCCTTTGAACGAATTCGTTGATGCTTTCCAGAAGTTCTATGAAGTTGTCAAAGCATCTTTCTCAGTCAGGCTGGATCCAAAATCATGAATGAATCATAATTCATCAATCATGAATTCAAAGCATCATAATTATCTTTGGATATTCCAGTCACTCCAAAAGCTCACACGGTTTTCTTTCATGTGGAAGAATTTTGTACCAAACACGGAAATGGCCTCGGCTTTTACAGTGAATAGGCTATGGAGGCCGTGCATCATGATTTTTTTGTGACGTGGGCTAAATATAAAGTATCGCGAATCAATTCTGAGTATGGACAACGTTTATTAAGAGCTGTATGCGAATATAATTATCTGCATATGTAAAATGTTAAAATGCCATTATTTTTATTTTCTATTCAATTTATATATATATATATATATATATATATATATATATATATATATATATTTTTTTTTTATGTTAAAATTTATATAATGAATCATTATAAACTCACATACAAGCGTACACATAGACACACACGCACATACTACACGCATACTCACAGGCTTCATGCAAATATAATTCAATAAAATTCAATATAATTCAATAAAATTCTGTTATTTTTGTTTTTCTAATTATATTTGATTACAAAATAGGTCAGAACTATGAAACTAGATGAAGATTCTATTGTATAATGACACATAAATAATATTTTTTTCTGAATTCTGGCGATTATAGCGTATTTTCATAATTAAAGTATCAATTAAAAATTCAAAAACTGAATTAAAAAAAAAAAAAAAAAAAAAAAAACGGCTCAATGTTTGATTTCAGTTTTTGCTGAATTGTAATCCTAACATATTCCCAAATCATATTTCGAAAGAAAATTTGAAGGGCAAGCACTTTGAGGTCAAATCCAATCGAGGACCACCGTGCCACTAAATAAACATTTGTGTGTTATGGTTTTTAAATTAAGCACATTTGATAAAAAAGCACTGCCTTCCGATCTCAGTCTTTTCTGAGGAAAATCCTGAATCCGCCACTGCTAACTACGGACGTAATTTTTTGCACTTCCAACCAGCAAAAGAATACGATCGCTGTGCAAATAAAGAGCGTTAATAGAATGGTAATTTATGGAAAAATTCCTCGTTAGCCTACCTTTAGATACCTATAAGCTGTTGTACCTTCTCACCTTTCAGGTATGCAATTTGTAGGTAGGCACGAACATTTTGGAGTATTTTGCAAAACGTCTGAACTAATATTTTAAGAGAATACTTCCCTATGCCTAAGGAACTATAATTAAGATCTTCACTATCGTTTCTGGGGCGTTCATAGTAGTTCGAAAGTTCCTTGTTTCCGGTCGGTTTTAGATCGGACGAGGGCCTACCTACCTACTGAATCGAGAAATAAAAGGCCAGGTACAACCCTTTCAGACAGCCCTGAATCCCTACTATAAAGATTAGATCCTAATGTCCCGGTAAGATACATAGGTGCAAAGTTTCAAGTGATTTTACTACTTAAATATCCACATAATTTAGCAGGACAATACCTATTTATAACTCTATTGAAAATCGTATTTAAATAGAACTCAAATGCGTTTATTTAGTGACCGAGATGGTGAAGCAGACTGAGGTGAAATATCAGTTTTCTAGCAGAAGCCAATGATAAAATGCTTTTAAAATGTTTAAAAATGGTTTTAGCTACTATCAGTTGTTTTTAGAACTATGTAATAGAATTTGTTGTAGTATACGAGAGCGATTTTCATTGAAAAAGTTGAGCTGATTCTGATTACATCATGTCTATATGACTATTTATGTTTATCAAAATTCGTTGAGCCATTTAATGGGTAAAAGGCAAATACCCGAAAAATCTTTTCTTTTCATTGGTTCAGTGACCTTAAAAACATGGAACTTTGTAGTTAAAATTCGATATCTTTTCAAAAGGGACGGGGATGGGTGAAAAAAAAGTTGCATATCGTTGAGGGTTAAATGTTTTACCGCGAAAAAATTACACTTTTTTTGAGCCTCTATTTTGAAAATTGATTTAGAATGTATGGAATCTAGTTAAATGTGAAACGCTGAAATGTGATGAATGATGAAACGCTGAAATAAGACACCTTGAGCGATTGGTTTACAAATGAAGGGTACAGGAGAAGAACGTACATATGTGTAAAAAAAAAAACGGTATGTTGGGAAAATCAACTTTAATGTCGGGCAACAACCGTTTTTCCCTGGTACGGGTAAGCTTTAGCGCTTAAAATACTAATGACAACCTTCGTTTCTTCCCAGTTTTGGCTTCACCTTTCGAAAGGTTCCTTGAAACCCTAACAGGTGGCACCACTATCTCAATTTCGCAAAACAATGACAAACACGTTTTTTCCCCTGTACCCTTCAAATATTCTGGAGTTGATAGGGGAAACAACGGAGCTTGAAAAACATATATATATATAGGTAATAATAATAATAGCAATAACAAAAATGATGGGTGGATGGTATTTATTTGGTAGGAGACGGCAGACGTACGGAGGTTCAGTGGAGACTAATATACTATTACTTATCCGCTTTTCGATATCATACCATAATAGCGGCGGACGGACAGATTCGGTTTTTGAATTCTACGCATCTTGAAATGTAAAGTTGCAAATTTTGTGTGGGGGAGGTAGGGGGAAGGGTGTAAATTTTCTTCATTATTGTAAAAACCCAATCAGTTGGCCAGAAATCAGTATCAGGATGAAATCACGGCCTACCAAAACTAAGAGTAGAAACACGTAAGTGTAATTTCTTTGTAGAGAGAATCAATTTACTATCCAAATCATAAAACGAAAACAATCAGTGTTACTACGTACGGGTGATAAAAATGGAAAATATACTATTTCATGTGATAAAACGGAGGAGGATAGGAAATGGTTTAGAATGGGACAGAAGGGTACCTACCTACGCAAAACCTGGTCTTCTAGAATCGAGAGTGTAGTGTAAATGTTCACCGTTTAAAATATTGAAAAATAAAGGATAGGTGCCTATTAATTATTGAGTTTTTTAGACTGCTAGATTAAAAATAAGATCACCAAGAAGAAAATTTGGATGGGCAGTATAATTGTAGCTTCCTCACTTTGATAATAATTATGGACAGTTATATGGACTTTGATAATATGGATATTATTTAAATTACGCGTTGTGAGTCACAATGATTTAATGCAAAATGAGAGAGTAATAGGTATGTCGCAGAGTTGCGAATTTTACAAGTTGAAACTTCAGTTTGGGATTAATAATTTATGAATGGCAATTATTGATCACGCAGGTGTTTTGTTTTTTGCATTAGTTTGTTTAATGGATTATGAATAAAAAGTCAGTCTCGCTAGAAACACTAAAGAGAATAGTTCTTCCTAGAAAAAAGGCTGTTTTTTTTATTCACGAACAAATAGTTAGGTACGGAGAAAATACCATAGTATTGTTGTGATTTGCCTAGAAGTCACATTAAGGTATGTGTGTATACATGCTACTATGAAAAATAGGGCTGTAATTTATTTTTGCGCATGCGCACATCCTACGAACAGCGTTCACGGTTTAAGGTACATAAAGGAGACCAATTGAGAGTTAACCAGCACAATAACATACTATTTCATCAAAATCGGCCTATTAGTATCGGAGTTTCGTCCGTATAACCAATTTCAGGTTTGCGAATGTGTAGTGGTTACAACAACCAGTTGCAACAAAGTAGGTACCTCCCTAATTTGAACAAAATCGTTGAAAATTTCATCAAAATGGGACTGAAACTTATTCCTTAGAGATAGACACACCCACAGTCAGACAAACATGGATCCAAAATTGATCCTCTGCAACACAAAAAGCAAGTGAACATTTTGATTTTGGAGGGCAACATTTATTTTATTCATTAATTTTTTTGTTCTTGCTTCGGTAGTAAGGTAACGAGCTTGAAAATGATTTTTTTTTTTTTTTTTTTTTTTTTTTTTTTTTTAAGATTAATATTGTCAATGATTCAAAATTGATCCTCTGCAACACAAAAAGCAAGTGAACATTTTGATTTTTGAGGGCAGCATTTATTTTATTCATGATTTTTTCTCTTTTTAATTAGTCTATTTTATTTTTATTTATTTTTTTTATTATTATTATTATTATTTTTTTTTTTTTTTTTTTCAAGATTAATTTTGTCAATGTTGAATATCTAATCTGAGCTACCTGCTAAATTAGCATGCATTCTTTACCGCAGCCAATAATTTAGTCAAAACCTGGTGAACATCGGAGGGCTTAATGCGTGTTGCAAGTACATTTTTCACATTTGTGTCACGCGTTTACCATCTATGGAATGACAACTAATCCTTAATAAGCAGGATCTATCATTCTAAATTCATACTCGTTTGGAGGGGGAGGGGGGGGGGGGGACTCATTTCTGACGCTTGAGCCGTTAATTTATTTCCTTACTATATATTATTTGTCCTAACAGATTGGGGTTTTGAGTTGAAAATTTGCACTCGGGGTTTTTTTGAGGCTGCAAAATCTAGATCTTTGCGACACGAGAAAGTTGCCCATTAATGCCCAAAAACATAACCAGATTCAATTTTTTTTCAATGAGGCCGAGAAAAACTGTACGAATCTCTCTTGTACGAGGGACGTCCGGAAAGTAAAAATTCAGCACACCCCCCCCCCCTCCCCCTCAACACACACACACACAGCCGCAGGGATGTTTTTCGATTTTGAGCTGGATGTAACGTTTAAATCAAGGCGAAAATGTTTCATTCCGTTAGCTTCTTTGTCCATGAGAGGTTTTTACGATGGGGATTGAGACCTCTATCAATGAATCCCTCTGTGTTGGGATATGTGATAACAGTCCTGAAAGCCAAAGAGACGAACAGAGAATGGGAAACAGAATAGAAAGAATGCCAGAATGACAGGCTATCAAGACAGTTGTCCCGATGTAATAAAAAAAAAGTAGTTCCGGGACAGTTCTCCAACAGAAGAGAGGGGATGGGTGTTTTAGTCAGCATGCCTTTATGTGATTAGCCCGACACAAAGGACGAGAAAGCCCAGCCACGTTGTCAGTGCGTAAAGCATTTCACCAAGCCCAATAAAAATAAATACATAAATAAATTAAATAAAAATTATTTTTAAAAAAATAGATATAGGTAGGTACTTATATTGTATATCACTGAATATTCGAAGTAAGATGACTCGTTTTCTCGCCCATTAAGGAGTCACTCCCTCTGAAACTTCGAAATTCGTCTGAGATTGTCTAAGCATGTGAACTAGACTATATGAACCGCCATAACGTCGCCAAATGGGTACCTACTACAATTTCAAAAAGCAAGGACAAGTGTGCACAATGAGGAGAGTAGCAGCCGGATTTTGTTCAAAAATTCATCCATGAAGATCGTCGCTCGACTTTTGAGATGTGCCCAGGTTTCTCTCGATCTGTCCTGCTCGAAGACATCTTAGAACAATTTGATTAGAGGGAACAAAATCTTCACTCACCACAGACTGAATCCTCCCCTCTGACTCTCTCGTATACACTCATCTTTCCTTATCAAATTTGTCGTTCCCATTTGGCGACGTTATGGCGTACATAACCATTCCTAAATGCCTAAATTCCCCATGGCTAAATGCCTTAACCATTTAACGATGAATTCCAGAGGGAATGACTTTCATGGGCGAGAAAACTAATCACATTTCTCACATTCAGTGATATAGGTGACGGGAGCGCGCGATGGCTACTACCCCATCGCGTAAACCCCTCGCAGACAGGGATGTTACCATATTGAAACGGTTTCCGTCTTGATTCGACCTTCACATCAATCCCAAAGTCTCAGTAGTGCCCAATGTCGAAAAGAAAAATCCCTGTGGTTGGGGGGAGGGGGGATTACATTCCGGACGTCTCTCGTAATTTTGCATCAATGCTCAATGCTAGAAGAGTTACGGTAATGTTGCTCGGTATAAATATACTTCTAAATATACATTCCTTTCCCGTGATAGGTGAACCGATGACATTGACTCCGGAGGAGATTTCATGGATGGTATCGCTCTTGTACCTGGGGAACTTGGCCAGTCCTCTACCAGCAGGATTTCTAATGGATAGAATCGGGCGAAAGTCAAGCATGCTCTTGCTAGCCATCTTCCCGATGTCTTCCTGGGTCATCATCTACTTCGCCACATCTGCCTGGCACCTTCATATCGCAAGGTGAGGTTAGCTTGCACTTGTTCCATTCATTGGCTCGTCACAGTGATACGCATCTGACTTAACCCTATCTTGTTTACCTTTATTGTTCCTCCGACGGGGTGTACCAATATACTAACATACTAATTCGTGGATTCAATAATAGGTTCACTACAGAAAATAAGAATTAAAAAATATGCACATTTGTTAGTTGTGGACATTTTGAATATACTGTTTAGCCTGGTGTTTTCCGAATTCAGGCAAGCATTTACAAGAAAGGTCAAACTCCTCTTAGCTGAGTGAAAAATGTGACTAGATTTGTTCTTAGTATGCTTATTTATAGGATATTGAGCCAATGAGAGACTAGGGAATTTGAACAACGTAGTTTTACTGACGTTTTCTACTTACATAGCTTTCTTTTCTTAAAAGGAGTATTCTGAAATACTTATCATTCAGCCAGTTGAAGAATGAGAAGAGCAAACTGATTTTTGGACTAGTGATCTTTGAAGGTGTGCAATGTGAATGCAAAATCCAATCATTTGGCATAATTTGAAATCTGTATCCCACACCCCACTATCATTTGACATAATTTCTAATCGAGATTGCATCTACGTCGCTGTTCACTCAAGTCATTTCAAGGGAGAGGTACAAGAGAGGGTAATAATATCAAAAGTTCGTTCAACTATGTATTTTTTTTAAATTAATTTATTTTATTTTTACATTATACTTACATATAGAAAATCATATTTTCTTCCTTTCAAATTGTTGTTTTGACCGCTAAAATTAAGTCGAGTATCAATAAATTAATGACAGAGGACCATTCTAAATTAACCATCACAATCCACGAGAATTTGGCTGAAATTTTACGGTCAGTTGTCGACGCATTGGTGTAGGTGAGATTAACACATAATGTCCACTACAAATTTATAACAGCCGCTCTAAGAGTCATTTCGCGCAAACTTCGGAAAATGTAATCCAAATCTATTCTACACCTAAAAAGAGAGGGTAAGAAGCATGTAACCCCACACAAGTTCCCTCTCCTCTGGATCCGTAATTACTAGCAACTATGCCTAGGGATTAGGACTAAGTATACAGTTACTTTGAATGTAAGTTCTCAAAATAACACCGCAAGTGTTATAGGATATAATAGGGGTCAGTTATTTCCCCACATAATATGTGGTATACCTATTGTATAATAGCGTAGTACTTTTTCCGATCTAACCCATTTGTCATTGGATAGGTTTCTCGCTGGGACGTGGAGCGGGACAGTAAGCACCGTGGCACCGATGTACCTAGCAGAGATATCTCAGCCCAAAATCAGAGGAGCTCTCAGCACTCTTGTCCAGCTCATGACTAACTTGGGAGTCGTCATTGAATACCTGATTGGTATGCGATCGTAGTAATGATGTCTCACTTTGAGATGTTACAAACCATTCATTGTGGTATCTATTTGTTTGTACACGTTTCATGGTTCATGGCTGCTAGTAATCAACATATCCCGACATTTTCACTGCTTACCTATCACTAACATAGAAAAACAGATAGAGCATGATAATTATGCACGTACTTAACCTCAAAACTCAGTGACAAGGATGTTGCGTGAGTCCTAAATAGGCAGACAAAAGTGGCAGATAATCCATTTCACCATACTATACACACTCAACCCGTCACAACACTTGTTATTATGAACATAATGTTGAATGTCTTCATCAGCACGACCGACTTCCCATGATAAAACTTTGACTTCTCAAGTGTTGAAAAATATTGAAAGCAGTTTTCTAATCCACAGGTCCCGTAGTAAGCTACGGAACTCTGGCCATTTTCACGGGCTCACTTCCGTTCCTGTTCATCATTCTGTTTTCATTGATGCCAGAGAGCCCGTACTGGCTTCTATCAAAAGGAAGGACAACAGCGGCCAGTAAATCTCTAGCTTGGCTGAGGGGTTACCCCCAAAGTGACTCTAAAGTCTCAGATGAGCTGGAACAACTTGAAGAGAGCGTGATGCAAGACATGAAGAATGCCAAGTCTTTTCGAGACCTTTTTGCCACGCCAGGAAACAGGAAAGGTCTACTTATTGTTGAAGTGTTGGCTCTTGTCCAAAGAATGTCAGGTGCGTTATCTCATTTTCTGCCTTGAAGCTTAAAACTTCACATTCAATACATCTCTCTTTCTTTGTTGCCGTCCATTAAATTCAACACAATCACCAACATAAACCTACACAGTATGTAGGTAATAGGTAGCAAATATTAACTATAAATATCAACACTATAGCGTTAACAGCCCGCTAATGAGTAGGTACTGGCAATGATCCCTTTACGTTACAGGCATAAGTGCATTGATGGCATACACATCCACAACGCTCCCTCAGAGGAACATTGGGCCATTGACTGTCAACGACTGTGTCCTCGTTATGGGAGGAATTTGGGTGTTGAGCGTTTTCATAGCAACGTTTCTAGTCGACAAGCTAGGAAGAAAACCACTCCTACTGGTCTCCAGTCTTGGTGAGTCTTGATACAGCCAAATACCAACCACACGACCAAATTACTATAAAATGTCCCATAAGATCCGCACCCAACTTTCCACCAGTAGGTATCCACAACAGTATAATGCATTTCATTAAGGGGCAAACAAGAATTCCCCTCATCACAAATTTTTAGGACAGGTAGTTTCACTACTAAGGGACCTACTATTAACCTACTATTAATCTTGTTGACGTCACTTCACTGCCCGCGGTTTCCTTTACAAAAGCGTTCCAGGCACAAAGACTTATACTCTCCCTCAAGTTTCTGTAAGAAAAGTGCAAATACTCGTGCAATGGGATACATAATGTCAGAGGAAAAATTTGTTTTTCACCGGAAGAGACGTCCTTGCAGAGTTACCCAAAAACATGTATTTACCCTTAAACTCAATTTTCTAATTTTCTCACAACTTGTACGTATATGTAAGAAAATAGTTCCCCCAAATCTCAGGTCTTTAAAACTAATGTTGGCCCTTCCACAGGTAGCCGAACTTTATAGAAACTGATAGTAAGGGTCTACTTCAGTGGATTTCATCGCTCTTACTTTGCAACCAAAAAAATCTTGTTTCAAATGTTCTTGACAGAGAAAAACCTGCTCTTTCCCATGGTGTATTCAGTTTCTTGACAAAAACAATTTTTTCATTCCAAAAAAACGCGTTTAAAAATTGTAAAACGTAATTTTCCAAATTTCGATATTTAAAATATCGATATTTAGAATATGTGCCCGAAGGACAATTCTGGAATAGCCGGTCATTTGGAAAGGGCAGTCAAAATAATGAACCATTATACCACGAAAAACTCGTTTTCAGCCGTTTTTGGCGAATTTTCGTAGAAAATGGAGCTAATGTAATGGCTCATGTGCCTTTAAAATCAAAATTTTCGAAAAATGTCTTCATTGAAATCCTTTTTGAGGTATTCTGATCCTAGACTATAACACTTTTTCATATGTATATATGCGCATTTATTTATATATGTATGTAATTCCCTACGATAACTCTCCTCAGGATTGAGATGAAAATTCCGTTCTTTCGCAAAAAATCAAGCTTTCCAAATAAAAGGATGATTTCGCTAACCAGCACTTTATGAACACATTAAATTGGTCTAATTTCAAAAAATTTGCTCTAAAAGTCACTAAATTAATTTCAATTTAGTGGCCACACCTCAACCATAAGGGTCATTAGCGGCATTGAAAAGGTGTCCTACGGGACACTGAGTGGGATAAAATAAGGGGAACAGTGATGACCACTTTTTAGCCCTTAGAGCGGATAAAAAAACCTCAAAACAAAATAGTACAACTAAGACTAGATCTCGAATAGGCTAATAAATAAATAGATGTTACTATATTTAATCGCCAAATTGAAATAAAACTATGACTAGATTGTACATAAATATATCACAGATCGGATATCACAGTTCGTAGAAGAGCTCAGCGGCTCTCAGATACAACAACAGGGACTGGACCTTGTCTGGTCCAGATAAAACGTCAACCCACTGAGGGGACCGATGCTGGACTCGGAGGTCCATGAGGTATGGGCAGTCCTTCAGGAAGTGGCGGATGGACAGATCACCCCCACACCTTCCGCACACAACATCTCGAGCTCCTGCACTAAGCAGGTGTCTGTGAGTAAGAATGGTATGGCCAGTGGCAACCTGGTTGACCACTATTCGGTCCCTCCTTGGAAGTTGGGTTACGAATAGGCCCACCGGGCACAAATCCTAAAGGACACCATGCGGACCAGTGACCTCACCCTGCCATTGCTCATGCTAGATGGAATTGGCTTTATGTTGCATGTAGGAGATTTGATCCTCAATGCGTATTGGCAGCATATCGATGGAGTTATCACCAATGACTCTCCTCCCAAGGACATCAGCACACTCGTTGCCATGAATACCAACATGGCTTGGCACCCACATGAAAGTTATGATTGAGCCCGATGTTGAGGCTTGGTGTAGCAATACACGTAGGCTTTGTATAAGAGGATCATTAGAATATGTATCCCTAATCGCCTCGATGGTACTAAGTGAATCGTTGCAAATCACATAGTTCCAACTCCCAATAATTGGCAGTGTCGAACAGCCAGTGTCACTGCCCACAGCTCTGCTGTGAACACAGATGCAACTGGTGGTAGGAGTCTAGTGACTTGGAAGTTGGGGCTCCATAGAGCAAGGCCAACACCATCAGGTGTCTTTGAGCCATCAGTGAATAGAAGAGTGTGTCCAGCATATCGCTGGATCGCCTCAGTGTAGCGACATCTGAGGATACATGGGGGTGTATTGCCCTTGACCCCGACCCTCATGCGAAGATCAACGGGCATACCAGACAAGGTCCAAGGTGGGGCAGGGGGCACTTTATATGGAACTAGAGGGTATCTCTCTATGCTATCCCATATGGTGAGCTCCTGAACACAAATACCCAAGGGGTGAGTTCGCGTTTGGAGCCAAGAGTAAGTGTCATCCAGGGGGGGTAGCATGACCATGTCATGCAGGCGGTGTCCGGGGAAATAGGGCAAGTGCTCCGCATAACGAAGTGCTAGTAGATCCCGACGAATCCTGAGTGGATGGCTATGCCCAAGCACCTGAAGGGAGGCTGTAGGGGTAGTGCAGAAGGCTCGAGTTGCCAGACGAAGACCCTTGTTCAATATAGGTTCCAGTTTACACAGCAAGGACGTTCTTGCTGATCTATAAACTGCAGACCCATAATCTATGCGTGATAGCACCACTGCATGGAAAATCCTTAGAAGGACATCCTGCCCAACTATGGTTTGAAAGAACCTTGAGCAGCTGTACACCCTGCATAGTAGCATGTCGCAATACGCTGGGTCCAGCACAGCTTCAGTCAACTACGAGTCTGAGGAAAAGTGTGTGAGTGGAGTAAGGTATTATAACTCCACCTATTGAGAGGGGGTACTCAACATGCACTTTGCGCTTCCTGCAAAAATGTATGCAGGCAGTTTTTTCAGGTGAAAAATTAAAACAGTTAGTTACACTAAAATAGTTAAAAACGAGTTTCCTACGGTGCACACAATTATCCAGGTTTTTGCATCGACGAATTGAGTAGAATAATGATTTTCAATTAAATCAGGATCAAAACTGGCACCATGAATCTGCTCTCCAGTTTACTTCAAAGCCGACCGCCTTTTTAAAATGCAGTTTTTCTAGTAATACTTCTAATTTTTTATAAAAGTAATAAATTTCATTCGGTGTAGTTATTCCTCACGTATTCCAGTTATTCTTCAAGAATGCAATGAAAGAATGAACGAATGGTCACAGAAGATACTGACATAACTGATGCGTTTAAAATTTTTACAAATAGGTAGAACAGCATGTTGATTCAATATTGTTGAACTTAAATTTATTGAAGCCGCAGATGTAGTAGGAATAGAGTTTACCTGAATCAATCGCTTGAAATAGGTATCTTCAAGAGTAATAGATGGTCCATACCTAGCAATAAAAAAGAAGAACAATTTTTTTAAACATATAGAAGCCCTATTTTCTTAAACTTAATGCTTACCTAGGAATAATTCTACATTTCAGGTAAAATGAATAAAATCATTAGTTACTTCCTATTTATAAATATGTTAAATGCGTTTTTAACCATTTTTAGAGGTTTTTTGAGCAAATGTTTTGGATTTTTACCAATTTAATGTGCCCATAAAGTGCTGGCCAGCAAAATCATCCTTTTATTGAAAGCTTGATTTTTTTTTCTGCGAAAGGAAGGAATTTCCATCTCAATCCTGAGGAGAGTTATCGTAGGGAATGACACACATATATAAATAAATGCACATTTATACATATGAAAAAGTGTTAAACTCTAGGATTCGTTTCAGAATACCTCGAAGAGGATTTCAATGAAGACATTTTTCGAAAACTTTTATTAAAGTTTTTGGAGCCATTAGATTAGCTTCTTTCTACAAAAATTCGCCAAAAACGGTCAAAATCGAGTTTTTTGTGGTATAATGGTTCATTCTTTTGACAGCTCGGCCCAAATGACCGGCCATCTCAAAATTTCCTTTCGGGCACTTCTTCTATACTAATGTAGCTACAATTTGACGCAAAAATAATTTTTTGAATTTTATCTATATCTCTTCTATATTCTGTACTCCTAACTGATCTACCCTGTGAACAGTAAATAAACCTGTTCAAATGGTTAACATACATAAAGACAAAAATTGCAACGTGATGGTTGTTATTCTGATTGCAGGTTGCGCTCTAGCAATGTTCACCGCCGGTCTTTGGTTCTTCTTGGATAAAAAGACAACCTATGACGTCTCGGATTTCTATTGGACACCCTTTGCCTGTTTTGTGATATATGGGATATTTTTCTGCTTTGGTCTTGGGCCTATAGCTTCCACAGTCCAAGGGGAGTATTTCCCAACGAACATCAAGGGTTTAGCCTCTGGAGTGACGTCGTTGGTACTCGCCGGAACGTCATTTGTCATGAACAAGATATACCATGGGATTGATCACTCTTTTGGCATGTATCTCAACTACTGGATATTTTCTGGCGCCTCATTAATAGGTGCTTTGTTTGTATTTACAGTTGTCATTGAAACCAAAGGAAAGTCCTTCAATGAGATTCAGGAAAAGCTGAATAGGAAGCAACTAACACAGAATAGTCAATACACACAAGCTCCAGTTGATGAAGTGTAACTAGCATGTTCCAAATTATGCAGCAGAGACATGGCACTTAGAAAAAATCCTACGATGATGTGATATCAGTTTATAGTCTAACTAAGTAGGTACCTACGTGATTTTAAATCATTATCAATGGGGTTACAACAATTATACCTCTTGGCCATGAAAATATATAGATGGTCCCAATGTTAAATTTACTTTTTTGGCGGCTCCAAAGAAAATTCAATCTGTTAATCTCTTCCTAACGTGATTTTTTTTATTTTAATTATGAACATTTTCTCAAAATCTGAAAAAAGTATTGTTTGGTAGTTTTGAAATTTGAATTTGTGTAAAAGAGGATTCTAACTTCTAAGTAATTTTAAAACATTAGAAACCAAAAATTAAATTGCTAGATGGGGCTTCACTCAGTCATGGGCCACACTAACCAGTACAAACATTTCGACCCCGTTTTTCTAAGTCAATTTTTGTAGAAAAACATAGAAGACAGTGACATACAATAACTTATCTTCAGACCTAGAAGGGTAGAATCAGAAACCAACCATTTCCTTGGTATAGAGTCCTCATCCCGATTTTGAAATCTACGGAAATGTAACTCATCAAGTAAATTGCAACTCAAATCCATTGCTAAACACAATACCTGATCCTTGCAGCTTAAACTACCAAATACTGGCTGCTATAAGGGAAAAGCATCTAAAATCCCACTGTCGAATTTCTATACACCAAAGGTTTTGGCGACAATGGGTTACGCTATTTTTTTATTAATGAAGATTTTTTAACTATACTTAATGACTGTGATATTTATCGATCTGTAAAATATTCCTTACTTTTATAAGTACTTAAGTGGCCTGCAGAATAATGTTTTAGTGACTTATGTTCTTAAATTTAATGCTGCCCGGTGATCATTATAGGCAAAGTCATTTAAATGTATTAGCGCTTTAAAACCGTAAAACTTCTCTAGGTCATTAAAAATGTAATTCAACAATTTGATACTTCACTATAATTGTGCCTGATACTAAACATGAAAGCACTTACTGTATTACTGATTAATAGATTAAGAAATCTGGAATATACCCAGAACCTTGCGATCTTCCTATGAATTTGTATTGTACAAGACGTAAAAAAATGTGTCTATTTTCTGTGCCAGAAATCCAAGAAAGTGAACCTAATTTTTAAAGAAATACAAAAGATACCTTCATTTACATAGAAAAGCTCTTTTTCCCCAACGCATTTCAAGATCGTAAGACTCCTCACGAAACAGGAAATATAGTATTTGAATAACGGTCCCAACATGTTTTTAAAATATGAATCATGATCGATTAAGTATATTTCAAAGCTGAATTATGGAATACATTACTAATTATTAAGTACCTACCTACATCTGAAGAGGAAAGATGGAACATTCGAGTTCATTTTCTGCTCCAATACTCAAGGAAAGAATCAACTTTTGCTTCAATTTAGTTATAAAGACTAGAACAAAAAGACTGAGCTACAACAAAACAAACATGAAACCATAAACTAAACCTAAAAAACCAGGATTCACATGCCAGCGACTCTATCAGCTTATGTGCTGTTGTTAAAGCAGGAAAAGGAATACAGGCTGAGGCCTGCAGTCGGACTACGTTGCGGTGTTGCCACATCGAACATGCCAGGGCTTGTAATAGAGTCGGCCCTTGGCCTTCGAGCTATCAAACCGTACAAAATAGATTGCATTTTATAAAATTGTGTTTGAATAAGAAAGGTACGGGAGAAATTGGATCATGAAATAACCAGCGAACGGTTTTTAGCCATTGATTTATTAATTATTTTCCAATTACTAACTGAATAGGTGCACAAAATAACTTAAAGCTAATGTATACATTCAATAAGAATAGCTTCCATAAGAATAGTATATATAAATCCTTATTGCTGGAGAAAGTAATGAACATGTTCATCGGAATAATTACTATACATTTAGCAGAAAGGATATTTAGTCAAATGAAGTTTGAAGTGTATGAAATTCGAGGGAAATCCTCAAAGATGAATACAAAGATGACATTTTAAAGTAACGACTCATTATTTGTAAATTAAAAACTCAAGGTATAAGTTTGAACTCCTAAGGAAGAAGTTGATAAAAAAGGAAAATAATTTGCGTTCAGCACATAAATATGGTCAATTTATTACTTATCTAGTATTTACAGCCTGCATGGGAACAATGCAAAGGAATGTAGAGTCAGAAATTCGGTGAGCGATTCAAAATCGTGGGCCAAAGTTAGCTGGATGATAGGGGCTACCCATTCTACGACGAGGGCGACCTCTGTAACCGGAGGATGGTCTTTCAGGACGTGAGGATCCCAATCCACGCATGCGGCCACTTGGAATATAGACATCTGCAAGCACAAGAGTCAAACTATAAATAATACACCTTAGGATAGTAATTTATCACTCATAACTGAAATAACATCACAGAAGAATAGTGAGGAAAAGAAATTTTGGATGTAAGATTTGTTAAATAAAAGTTAACCATTTGACCTACTCATTATGAGGAGAGCCTGGAGTTAACCTTGCAGACCGTTTCTCTAGTGCTGCCAACCTAGTAAACCATGAACTAAACTTGTAATGTTATTCACTTCTTTTTAAAAAGCTGTTCGACTGTAGTGAGGATCAACATTGGTGGGCTACAAGTCGGATGGATCCGATTACCTAGATCTATGACACTTTGGTTGAAGAAAATTCAGGCAAGTAATGACTAGCTTGTATGGCATTTGCGAATAGGTCAAAAATTCCGAAAATTAGAAAAACTGATGTCAGTAAGATGGAAGCCTACCCCTTAGCAGTTAGACCTTGGGTGCGCTTTATGCGAGAGGTTGACACAAATGATCTCGCTTCATTCCTTTTGTTTCAAGAATTATTGATTCGCCTTCAACCAATTCTGGCTGATAAATTTTATATAGACCGATTGAAGGAACCGGAGGTAGTTCCCACTATCGATTGTCTACTCAATTTTATTGAGATGCGAGTGACTCGTATGTTGCCCACTTTGGCTCAATCATCAATCCCTCAATCGTCTAGTAGGCAAATAGACCCAAAACCAAAAATTAACGAAACCAACGATTTAGATCATCCCCCCCCCCCCCCCCCCCCCCCGGTTTGTCCTCGTTCATAAATAATCCACAAGACGATCAACTCAAATTTAAATGTCATTATTGTTCTTATGCTCACTTTCTCTAGCATTGCCAGGCCTACTGAGCACTGCCAGTGAAACGACGTGTTCAGTTCTTACGAGATACCGGAGTATGTTCGAATTGTTTTTTGTTTCACCACAGAGTACAAAACTGCGCGTCTGTTGGAGTCTGCCATTGCAAAAGACGTCACCACCCCTGGCTTCATCAAGAAGAGAACATTGCCGCTAATCGGCAAATTGAGGCATCAAGGAATATACCGGAATCGTCAGCTCCGAACTCACCCAGGTTGGATGATTGTGAACTTGATGAATGTAGAGCCAAACAACACCAGAGTCATTCAACACCAGAGTTCCCTCTCTCCCGGGCCTACAGGAGGTTGATACCACCTTTGGTGGGCTGGCTGACGAATCAAGGTGCTCTGTTAGTGAAAGTCCTGTTTGCATCAAAACTAGGTCAAACTAGTTCTACTTTTAGTTCAATTAGTTTGGCATCCTTGATAGCACAGGGGTCCACTAGCTGGGAGAGTTTTACTTCTTCTGGAGCTCATGATGGTACAGTAATTATTCCTAAATTACCTAATGTTATTCAATTTAGTTCCGATCCCCAAGGTAGTTCAAGTTCCAAGATTGGCAGTAGCTCATCTGCACATAATTGTTGCATGTTAGTACTTAGGACCACTGCGGACGAGTTGATCAGCCTTCCCTTGAAACCTAGCGGTGTGATACGCAGGAGAGCAGGTCCTCATTGCACTACAAAGTCCGTTAACCCTAATTTAGTTCATTAGGTTCCGACTTCCTTTGCACGTAA